>JBBDHG010000098.1:3110000-3459194 GCA_037951165.1 Lophius americanus | reverse complement strand
TGTGAGGTGTACAGTATTAGTTTGTAATATTTTTGGAAGTCTGAAAACAGTTTTATTTTCTCTTCTCATAGGAAACAATGCAGAGTATTTTCTTCATTTATCCTATTTTTCATTCCGTTATAGCGCCATCCAGTGGTCCTAATGCATCACAGACATCACGGGGGTGAGGGGAAACAACTGAACGTTGTCCCCAACCTGCAGGGAGTGACAGATGCAGCATTTTAACCTTGCTGTGAAACCTGCTCAAAGTCATAAAAGCTGCTTTGCTTAGATAAAAGTATTCTCATATGGCCAGAGACGCCTCTGAGCTCCGCCTCTCATGAGGACATCCGTCTTACTTACACAAGCAGGTCTGTCAGGGACAGAATCAGAAGGTTGATTGTTGCAAAGGTGCGACGGAGGACCTCCGTCGCACCTTCTTTGAAACAATCAAATTTGCATCTGATTGTTGTATTTCAGGAAACAACAGCACGAAGCCAAAAAGCTCCCAGTAAAAAGCTTTTGTAGTGAGGACAAGCAGAAAGTCACATAGAGAATAAAAATGATGCCCTTCTAATAGACACACCCTTTTCTCAGATGTATATTTCCTGATGATTACAATTCCGAATGTAGAGATGAGGTGGAGTGGGAAGGGTCGGCGGTATACTTTTAAAATAATCGGCACTCCAGTACCTGAATCCATTTGTATGCGACAGTTCACTTAATGATCTGCATGAATATTCAACATTTGTTTCAAGACAGTTGTTATGCTCGGTGGCACTGAATCAGATAGAGAACATAAAAAAAAGGAAAAGCGAACAAGGCATTGCATCAACAATCGTGTCCTAATGCATCAATGAGGACAGCATATGCAACAATAATAGCAAGAGTGTTTGCAGATGCACACAATAAATTTGGATGGTTCCATAATTTCCAACAAGCTCATTACATGAAATTAAGAAAAAGCACTGAGGCTTGATTCATAGCAACAAAAAAACAGAGTTTTAGCCTGAGCGTTCACTCCATGTAAGTACATCAAATCCCAGGGTCTTATCGCTCTCCCGCAGCCTTTAAAAATTCAGCTGTATTGGGCCTTTTAGAGGCAAAACCTTGGAGATCATTTATCTCCCTTGAAGTTGAGAGCTGTAAAATAAAATGCATCAGTGGCTCAGCATAATCCACCGTTATGAAACAAGCAACCCATAAAAGCTTGGAAAAGGAAGCAACTCTGAAAAGCAGCACAGACAACACATCCTGCCGACATTACTCTCTACTCCTGACAAGCCTTGCCTTGTTGTCTTTGCAGTTCCCATGGGCAACTGTGATTGACAGCAGGTGGTGAGTGGGTGGGTGTCCTTTCAGTATGTTCCCCTTAGCATCAAGGTTTCAGGCATATGCTAGGTCTGGGTCAATGTGACTGTCTCTAATCCATACAGCAGAGCAGTTCTCACTAACGTATTGTATACCTTTGCCTTCACTCTAGCTCTTACTGTTCTGTCACAGTCCTGCATCAGTATCCTGTCACTCTTCTCCACCCACTCCACCCTGCCTGCACTTGCTTCTTCACCTCTTTTCTAAACTATCCGTTGCTCTGAACAGTTGACCCCAAGAACCTCACCTTTACTCCTGGCATCCTCACCGTTCCACCTCCCCTTCATACCTACGCATATATTCTGTACTGCTGCTACTGACCTTCATTCCGTTTTCTTTCCAGCACATACCTCCACCTCTCCAGGTTTTCTTCTTCATGCTCCCTGCTCTCACTACAGACTACAATGTCTTGTGTGAACATCATCGTCCAAAGAGAATCCTACCGGATCTCATCTGTTAGCCTTTCCATCACTATAGCGAAAAAAAGGGTCAGAATCGATGTTTGGTCCAGTCCCAGCTCCACCTTGAATCCATCCGTCATTCTTACTTCAAAACCGACTGCTGTCAAATACATATATATATATATATATATATATATATATATATATATATATTTATATATATATATATACATACATATATATATATATATATATTTATATATATATATATACATACATATATATATATATATGCTGAACAAGCTGTCAAATTGCATATACATATATATATATATATATATATATATATATATATATATATATATATATATATATATATATATATTTATATATATATATATATATTTATATATATATGCTGAACAATCTAGTTATGTACTCTGCCTTCTCTCCTAGACGCCTCCATATCTGCACCATCAGGACCAACCGTCATTCCCTTCAAAGCTGCTCTCTCTACATCCTTACTAATCTTTTGAATATCCTGATTTACGGGATGAACAAGACTCCATGTGTCAATAATGTCTTAATACCCGTTGACAGGACGTCACAACAAATGGTACAAGTTAGCTCAAGATTTCCTTCTGTCGTTAATATACACCAATCAACCGTAATATTAAAACCACTTATTAAATGTAGGTCTTTCGTTGGTCGCCAAAAGAGTGTGTTCTGAGATCTGTCTATCTGAACCGGAAACATTTTTACAATAATTGGTGCCAAATTAGCTCTTTTGAGGAATCCGACAATACAGGCTTACCCGCTCTCACACACACTGGTTCATCAATTGTCCCTCCTTAGACCACTTTTTTAAGTACTAACCACTAACCAGAGCAGACAGGAACACTCAGGTAGAGACGTAATTCTGTACATGTACCGACACAGTCACTGGGAGAAATCAAAGCTCACCTGGGAATTCTGCTATTAGACTCCAACATTGGAAGCGAAACAATAAGTCTCTGTTAATATTGCAGACGTGATTGTGGGACAAAAATAAAATGAGGTGGGAAAGTTTATCCAAAACTAATACAGGGAGCGACTGAGAGCTGTGGACCAGGATCTCCCTGCCTGCTTCTCATCCTTCCCTACCAGAATAAAATAAAACAGACAGATCAACTGTCCCACCGATCAACTGTCCCACCGATCGTCATATTCATCCTCTACTCTCTCCATAACATCTGAATGTGTACAAGAACAATTTACAGTATTTTTTTTTATATATATATATTTAAAACTGGGGTTAAATAAACTTAGCATTCCTTTCAAGTATTCAAGTTTAAAAAAGGTCGAGAAATGCTTTTATAAAGTACTTCACAAGCCTGGTTGCCAAGATTTCTGCTGAAGAGCCTGTTGAAAGTCTACGTAATGCATCTTTATTCCACCTTCTTATTGTGTTTATACACTATAGAGGTGTAATGGGGGTCTGTGTTTCTCTACCACCTTGATGGTAACAGAGGTAGTAACAGATGCACGTTTGTAATCTGTGTAGAGAAGCAAGTTATGAAAGTGGCCGGACAGGACGGGTTTAATGTTTGATTTTAATGACACAGAGGATTTGAAAGGCAACTACTATCATGCCAATCAACCGCTTTGTAACAGCAGAGACATATATGACTGTCATTAAGTTACTTAACTGTTTACAAAGAGAAGAATTTATCTTCAACTTTTCCTGGGGTTGTGTTCACACCCAATAGGCCCCTTCCTTGGTTCGCATTAGATGCAAGTATTATACATAGTTTCATTTTTCAAGCTAGTTCGATTTGCGTTCACAGTGGCAAAACTCATTTTCTGTAAATTGTTGTGTAATGGCACCACCATAAATTTTTAACAAAAGTAATTTGCGTGGAAATGCAGTTCAATTATTGGTCAGTTTTTGGTCGGATAGAAAGGCGGCAACTCTTGTAATTTCTACTGTACATCATGGAGCAGCACCAGGTTATTTTCGTTCCTGTCTTAATCTGGTGGAGTGCATACCAACAGACTTCAGCGGACCACACAAATGAATATCTGGTCATTCAGCATGTCTGGAATAATTTACTAATACATGCGTTCCATGGAAGACGTTGAGCAAGTCAGACAAACTCCCCTGATTTGTTTGCCATACAAAGGGGACCAGTGAGGCGAGCATACAGCATATGCTATCATTAACGTATTATATGAGCAGAGAATTCATTTCACTATGTTGTACTCTGTATAACTATTACGACAAGCGATAATAAAGAGAATACATTATTTTATTTTTTATCAAATATAAATTATGGCAGTTATAAATTATAGTTATTAATTATAAGCGGTGGTGTGGGTGAGTGGCAGTGAACACTTTGAGAGGGAACATTTTAAAACAACAATAGGCAACTGACAGGCAAAATAATCTGCAGCAACATCAGTGAAACATTTGTGTGGATAAAATTAGGATATTTGTTCAAGGTTTTGAAGAATTTACGAGATTGAAATCTAAGGTTTAATATGTAAAACAAGCGGTCACTAAAAGTTCCTAATTACAGTATCCTCTTTCCCTCAAAGTAATTAATTTACCTAATCAATCAGTCCGGAGGGGATTCATCGGCCACTAAACAACATCCCCCAAACCCATTTCCAATGAAATTTCCCGGACAGGTGACATCTATTTAACACTCCATTGACTGCCTTATTATTACGTTTGAACACTTCAGGTATTAACCCACTCCTGCCCTGTGGGGTCAGTCTCCACAGGGATGGACTTTGAGTGATGTGGTTTATTATTTATGGCATATGAATAATTCAGACATGCAGGACTCGAAAACTGAAGCTGAAAACTCCTTTAAATGTGCTGTCCTGGTATTAAACCCAGACAGCAGAGCTTTTTCAAGGACTGAGCATGGTAATATCTCACAATGACCTCTCAACACTGCACCGCAACACAGTGTGTGAGCAGGTCAACGGGGTGACAGGGATTTAATGCTGCCTCTGGACAAACCATGAATAGTTATCAAACATAGTGATGAAGAAAATTCATTTTTTTCTGATCATTAAGGACCAAGTATTGTTGGTAAGGAGACTCAAAATAGCTGGCCATGATGGTATTCCAGGACAAGCTCTCACAGACTCTGCTGCCGAGTTAGCTGATGTATTCACAAATGTTTTCAAACTGTCTCTATCACGGCGCACTCCACAATGGTGCCGGTTCCCAATGGGATAGCAATAACCTGCCTAAATGACTACAGACCAGTTGCACTAATACCAGTTATCAATTACCAAGTGCCTTTAACAACTCATCCTTGAGGATATCAAGGCTACACCCACCCACTGTGGATCCCCACCGACATGGTACAGCACCAGTACTTAAACAGAGGACACTGCCCTCCAGACCGTACTACTTCACCTGGAACCACAGGGAATATATGTTCAGCTGCTGTTTGTGCATTACAGCTCTGCATTCAAAACCATCATTCCCAGTAGATAGTTCTGCAAAATGTTTGACCTAGCGTTCAACCATGACATCACAATCAGTGCGAATGGGCAATCCTCTATCTTCCACTCGTCCCCTCAGCACAGGTGTGTCACTAATACTACTCTCACATGGACAGTCAACTCAAACACTTTGGTGAACAAGGCACAACAGCGCTTCTACCCCCTGACAGCCTAAGCAACAGCTCCTGGCTCTCAAAACTGGTGCCAGACACGCACCAACTCTTTGCTTTTCTAGAGCCAAGAACTGATTATGTTATATGGTGATGTAATGGCGTGGCTCTGACTTGGCTCCTTGCCAATGGAATAGCAAACAGGTTCTTAGTAGGTGTGCAAGTTGAAACAACTAAGCACTGGAAGGAGCACCAGCACCGCAGGAGCACCAGCACCGCACTAGCACCAGGTTATTTTTGGTGGAAAGGTGGTATGAGAGCACATGACACATGACCTGATGTGGTATACAATAGCAGTTGTAGCTCCCGGAAAGGAAAGCCCTGAACAGAGGATCTCTAAACCTGTCGTTGTCAGTGGAAGTTGTTGTTTCCTTAAGAACCCAACCAAAATCTGCCCAATACGTGTTCGTCCGTCTGCCTTCTGGAAAGCGATACAGATCCATCAATGTACGAAACACCAGAATTATTAACATGATTCGGTACAATATCCTTTTTAGCCATTATTTATGTACATACCGTGAAGTATAATAAGTGCAATATAATACATGCAATGCATTATTTGCAATACTTCTCATCACTAAACACTACAGTACCTCAAATATACCATATGCATATGCTGGCCATGTCTTGTGTACTGTTTGTTAGTGTGTTACACACATGTAAGGGTGTTATTACATTATTAGCAGTACGTACTGCACTCCGAGCTAGGTAGTACACCTGAATATGTATATTATACAATGACAACAAAGGATTATTGAGTCATCTATTAGGCTTTGAATAACAAATAATTGGGATATTTTTTCTCGGGAAGAAATTATTACCAAACATTATTTGATAGCTTAGTCAGTGATTGGGAAGAGAAGAGGGGTACAAACAGAAACAGTCACAATGACATGTTAGATGACTAGCCAAGCCAAGGCTGTACATGTGCATGGACAAACAATCAAGAGCAAACCAATTTCAAATCCCCTAAATCCTGTCCGAGTCCAGCAGAGACCAATTTCCTCAGTGCGTGAGCACAGTGAGCATGGTGAAGATTTGTGTTTCTTCAGTATTTGAGCATGACTGAACACGTCTCAATGGCCTTCTGTGCAATTGCATGGGGCGCACCGTCAGGTGAGGCAGACTGTGGAGGTGAGTGTTGTTCTGCAGGGAGCTGCAGGGGAGAGAGAGGTGTGGTTGATTAGCACATCTGGGCTCAGTGAGCAAATTAACCCCTCCAGATCTGCAGTGCTGGCTGGAACTGAAGAGGGAGAGGAGGAGGAGGAGGAGGAGGAGGTTGGCCAGAGACACACAAAGTATAGAAACATTATTAGCTGGAGAAAAATGTTTCATATGTGAATATGTAAACTCTTTTCTTCTCTTCCGAAACCATCAGTGCTGTGATGTGAGTAGAACCCACATAGGCCCACCCCAAAAAAAAGAAGAAGAAAAAAAAGGGAAAGGGGAACCAAAATAGCTACTCATTTAGAACAGTTTCCAATCACAAAAAAAATAACCTAAACCTTGCATGGAGTTATTATACCGAGAACCCCAAACACCAAAAGACCCTAATTGGTTCCCGTTCGAGGTACCGTTAGCAATAAAGTGAATGTACCTCATCATACCTGTGTGGTCATCGTAAGCAGAAGTAGAAACAGGATGAAGAAGATAAAACACAAACAGGATAGTGATACGGACATATGAAAATCAATCAATAAACAAATACACCATCATTACATACGCTTAACTTTATTCACTCTCTGAAGCTAATGTGCTAATGCTAGCCAATAAATAATGTGTAGCTTATTAATCACACAGGCATACAAGTGCAACATCATTACATTTATTGTCTGTGTTTGAGCCATCCCTGAGGGAGCGTAGGGCAGCGGGGTGCATGCCCCGTCTGTAAAAACAATATGTCTTTAATGCTGAGCATATATATGCTGTCAGGTACACAGGCTCCACCCGAGTTGAGCTCCATTAAAGACTTGATTAGAAAAGAAAAGTGTGCCACAGGGAAACAAGTGGCCACAAAATGCATCAAGAAGTTAGCTATACAGTTAAAAGTCATGGGGAAACTGGGCTCTTGGTGGAAACTTGTGCTCTATAAGTGGGTTATAGTTAGTATTTGTGTTTCTTGCCACATGAAAAGTCCAATATCTCCTGTATTCACCCTGTTTATAGTTTATTTTAGCTATGTTTTAATTCAAGCTATCCACTTTTCCCATGTTTAACTGCCAAATGTTCAATTGAAGATGACTTTGGTGTGTTCATGAGCTTTTAAGTTGAGATGAATGTGGATGCCATAAATAGGAAGTATTGTATTGAATTGAATTGCTTCAACAAAGTCCTCTAGTTGCATCCAGTGCTTCTCCTTCAGCCAGGAGCCAACTTCCCATTATCTTCTTAATTATCTGGCTCTCCTGATGCTCCATTAACTACATTCACCTCCACATACCTAATTAAAATAATAATACGAAATAAATATACAATTTAAAGTCAAACCTCCATTGAACCAGTCTGATTTATTTTGTGTCTTTGGAGACACCGACACCGACTATTGCAACTATATACTAGATAATCCTCTGATCTGATCTGGGTTTTATTTGTAAATCATGAAAAGCAAAAGATCAAAAGATCTGTGTGCCGCAAGTGAAGAGGTACTCCGATCATTTATTTCTCCCCAGTCGTATTTGACGAAAAACGCCATTACATTCCTGCTTTTAAAGGTGCATTTTAAATTTAAATACCGAAACATTATCACCCGTTGTATTTCCAGCATCAAAAGTAAAAGTGGGGGGGGGGGGGGGGGGGGGGGGGGGGGGGGTTTGAAAGGTCTCTGCCCAGGGCAGAGACCTTTCAATCACATCTCCCCGACAAGTCTGAGCGCCACAGAGTTTCTAAGAGGGCAATGGATCCCCAGATCTGTGCTTCAACACAATCCTGTCTGAGTCCTGCTGGCGACTGGCGACTTCCTATTCAAAATCATGTCCATAATTATGAGATTAAAAGTTTGCATCAACCACGTCTCTTCCGAGATCTGGTTGCCTGGAAAATTTTAGCAATCTGCGAGAAAGGTATTTGATAAGTGAGGTGAGAAAGAATGCGCTAATGACCTGCCTAGTTCTACCGAAACAAGCATGGCAGTGGCAGCATCACGCATCACGCTGCCCAGGGCAGAGACCTTTCAATCACATCTCCCCGACAAGTCTGAGCGCCACAGAGTTTCTAAGAGGGCAATGGATCCCCAGATCTGTGCTTCAACACAATCCTGTCTGAGTCCTGCTGGCGACTGGCGACTTCCTATTCAAAATCATGTCCATAATTATGAGATTAAAAGTTTGCATCAACCACGTCTCTTCCGAGATCTGGTTGCCTGGAAAATTTTAGCAATCTGCGAGAAAGGTATTTGATAAGTGAGGTGAGAAAGAATGCGCTAATGACCTGCCTAGTTCTACCGAAACAAGCATGGCAGTGGCAGCATCACGCTGTGGGGGTGTTTTCCAGCGGCAGGGGGAGACTGGTGAGGGTTGAGGAAAAGCCGAAAAGAGAAAATAAAGCAAGTAAATGTAGATTGATGGGGTTGAATTAATTTAAACTATTTTAGCACATGGATGCAGCATGATCACATTTAAAAATGAATAAATTTAAAATATGAAAGGGATCTGAAACGTTTCTGTATGCAGTGTAAATACAATCAGCTGCTAATCAGAATGGTTTTAATGATCTGGCTGGTCTGAACAGCAGACCACAATCCACCACATCACTACATCCATCACAAACACATACACACACGGATGCAGTCAAATTGAGATCCAGTAAAGTCTTGGATCACCTTGAACACTCAGATCAGAGTTCATTTTGTTGTCATCGAGCGACACACCTTCATCATTAGCCTTCATTTTACCGATCTCTGTTAACCCTTGTATCAGCGATCATGTGACGTCTGTTCTCTTGGGTCAAAATTGACCAGTTTTGGCTTTTTGTGAATTATAGAATATAAATAATATTCCACTTATGAAGTTGACCAAAGGGGTGTAAGACATTCCAATTCGTTTGACTAGAGATAAGATGAGAGGAACATATTTTCAGGGATTATCACACACAGGTAAGTTACTGTATTGAAACTATTTCAGTGAATAATTTCATCTGTTCAGTTGATCTGTTCTATTCTAGGTTTATAATAGATACTATAATTTGAATAAAACACCTAGCTTTATCACATATTTTCTAACGTATGAATATAATTATGGTAGAATAGAATTATTGTTGGGTGACAGCATCCTTTCTAGGCTGATATCTGATGAATTGACGATTTATAAGCATTTGTGACTGGCAAAAAAAGAAGTCTTATTGTAGAGTTTTGAACATTGGACGATATAACTCAGGCTGGGAAATAGATGGCTATGGTCACATTAATGGGACACAGAGACGCATACAAAGACATATATCCAATGAGCCCAGCGAGTAAAGACTGATTTAGGATTGTGATTCCTTTGGTCGGTTATAAATTGTAGCAATTCATCAATGGGTGGTAATAAAAATGAAATACCAAAGAACATCTATTTGAATGGGGAAAGAACCGACTCGGTAAACCACAGACGCTGACTGATAATGAACTATAGGAGCTTATTAATAAATATACATATTGTTAATAGCTATGCAATTAATAAACTAATTATAAACCATGTAAAGTGACTATTATAGTTTAAATATGTTTATACTTTCTGTCGTTTGGAGATCTTCTGCATGTATGCGCAGTAACCCCTGGTTAGAGGAAGCTCCGCCGACTCATTCTAATAATTACTACTAATCTGGTCAATGAACGCAGCTCAGATAATTATCATAATAAGAGACTTTATGGTAATGGGATGATCGGAGAGCAGCTCTTGAGGAATGTGGAAATGAGATAAAGGGGCACGAGCATGGATGGTTGTGAAGGACAAACACTTAACCTGTTTCAATTATTAATTTCTTTCCTTCTCTCTTCACATCTGAATGACGCCCTCATTCTGTCTCTCGTTTGGGAAGCAAAAGGGTTGAGATAAAAGGTGCTGATCCTTGACCTTGTGGCTCCCTCTCTCAGCGGCAGCGAGTAGGGTAAGAGCTTAACTCTCTCTGAAAGAGCTGGAGTGATTATGAATTATTCCTCTTCCTCAATCTCCCCTAGAGGGTAAAAGATCTACTGAATCCCTCATACCCAAAATTATTATCCAAAATATATGTATTACTGGCCAAATCGGATTGCACAGTTTCTCTCCCATCTTCCAAGTGGGAGACAAATTTATCTCTCAAACCAGACCAAAATTTCTGGGTGAAAATCGATTGTAATTCCTTTTTAAATTACCAAATGCACCAATTTACAGCTCCTACAGTACAAAATTCTTCACAGACTCATAACACTGGACAAAGGATGTTCAGAATGGGTCATTCAAAATCAAACATTTGCTTTCATTGCACATTGGAACATTAAGTATTGTTCCATGTATGCTATGTGGATATGTGCACCTGCCAATCAATTCTGGCAGAGGATATGTGAAGACCTATCAGCCTGTCTAAGGAGCCACATCCCATCTTTTCCCTCCCTCTGCCTTCTGGGTAACCTTACTAATATGGATATGGAGATGAACAAAGCACACATGCTTCTCACTGCCCTAAGCATCGTCAAGAAAACTATCCTTATCATCTGGAAGTCCAGAAATTTTTTTAGGTAAAACCCCTTATAGAAATCTCTTGTCACACCACATCTCCTTGGAGAGATGCGTCCAAAGACCAGGGCCCTACTAATTAACTCTATCATCCTAAACAATGGCGGCAGAGTTGAGTTGGGGTGCCAGTCAGGGCGCTGGCACCCCGGAAATGTGCAGCTTCTGCCTCACTCTTTAAGGCGTTTGCCCCCTCTCTGTCCTGTTGTGTCTATCTACAAACACTCCAGGGCCTTTGGGGATGGATATGGCGCATGGGCGCGTTGGGTGTGTGGCTGCTTCACTGTGGCTTCCGCCATCCATCCTGTCCCGATTGCCCTCCAATTTTCACGGTCGACGCGCTCCCTCGGGGTTTGGTCTGGGGTGGTTCTAGCCTCTCGGGCGTATGACGGGCTCTGTGTTGGGGGGCTGGGAGGGTCTCAGGTGCGGGGGTTCTCAGGGACGTGGGCCCTTTTTGTACTTGGGGGCGGTCAACCTACTACCAGGCACGCGGTCCTATTTCTCCTGTCCTTCTGTGGGCCTGCACTTGGCCGGGGTTCTTCCTCTGGAGCACCTGGCTGAAACCACATACAGTGACAGAGTGTTGTTTTTTTCACTCACACACACACACGCGCGCTCCCACACTCCTCTGAAACTCCTTTGCAGACGAATAACTGTCTGGCACTGCAAGGCAGTCAGATCCTCGTTCTGCATGAAAAAAATTTAAAAAATGAATAATAATAATTATTCCTTTTCCCTTCTCCACTCTTTTCCGACTGAGCTTTATTATTGTTATAAATATGACGACAGTTTCAATTAGAAATTGTCTCATCTTCTCACTCTACTGTCATATCAAGTCAATATTATTCATCTAGGGTAAAATCACATCAAAAGTAATCCCAAAGCACTTTCCAAAGGTAGGAGGTCCAGACTGTACTCTTTACTCTACAGCTACATTTATATAGTATAATACTATACTATATAACTATATAGTATAATACACAGATTTTAGTTTCTTTGAGTCCTGCCTCCCATTCTTAAAATAAAAAAGTTAATAAGTTAAGCTAAGTTAATATAAAAAATATGAGTATATGTAGTAAATTTAGGCGATCTTTTTTAGTGGTGTATCCGTCAAAGCCATGTGTCCTTTTCATCGACATAGATCCATCCACAAAATGAAAGTAGAGATTCTTCAGTTTAGACAACCAACATGGTAGAGGATGATGAATTTATGTTGATTCAAAGCAGCAAACATGGAGGCAGCGATCGAATCAGTGGTGGTTCGTGAGATTATTGAATACATTGTGACATATGGACTTTTTTACTTTCTACTTTTTTTCTTGTTGTCTCATCTTTAAATAACAGCTTCACCAGCCCCAATGATTTCAGTGATAATGCTCCGTTTTCTTAGTTTTGTTTAAAAACATACACAAAAACCTAAAAATGAATGCAAATAGGGATGAAAGGCTTTGTATCTATATACATTTTACATGAACATTGACCATAAATGATCTTTTACATGTTCCATCTGCCCTCGCAGACGACAGGCCTTGACACAAACATACAGCTTACTCAGTGACATAAGAGCAGAATAAGAGAATAATGTTTTTTCTGCAGTTTGTCATCCTGACCTCCTCCAATAACCAGCAGGTTGTACTTTTAAGCCCCAACTGAAGGCCCGACTTGGGACTTAACCCCTTAATTACTTTACTTCCTCTTTTGTTTAATAAAATCAATTCTCATCGTATCTCTTGTTTTATTGCTCGTGTTTTGTTTGCACAGTCCGGGGGTCAGCATTTCACTGCGTTGTAGCCTACATGTACTTGCATGTGACAAAAAAAGGTAAGTATATTGTCTTATCAAACATCGTTTGCAATTATGCACTGTGGCCCTATTGAATTTGAAACAATACTACACTATCAGAATCCATGCAATAAACTATTAATTACACTGATAACATACTATATGTTGGTAATGTTGGCTAACGGTAGTAAGCTACCGAAAGAACATGATTAGAGAAGTTGAGAGAAGACAGGTGTAATGATCTATGAGACTTTGACAAGAACCCGATTCTGATAGCTACACAACTGCAAGGGTTTGAAACTAAATTTCACTACCATCATCCTCTTTTCCAGCGGCAGATCATTACAGTAGTTGCTAATGTTACTACATGACTGTCTGGTGAAGGTTTCTTTTGGCCCGCACTTCTACCTCAACAGTTTACAAGGTGATAATTTGTTAATGTTGGATTTACCACATGTTATGTCACTCATTTATACTATAATTATACACACTGGGTCAGACCATCTCCAGAACTTCCAGTCTTTTTTGGGTGGTCCTGGTCTGCAGTATTAGTAGCTACGAAACTGGTCATAGGAAGCACAACTGTGAGAACTGTGAGAGGGTAATGGGCTCCCAAGGCTCATGTGGGGAGTGAAGGTTGGCTCTTGTTGTCTGATCCAACGGAAGATCTACTTAAGCATAAATTCCTGAAAAAGTTCATAATGTTGCTGATAGGAAAGCCTCAGGTTTCCATTTCAGTTTGAACACTGCATATAGTCTCGCAAATGTGTTTTTTGTTGTTGGTGATGAAGATAACTCATGCCAAAATGTGTCATGTATGTAAGAATGATGACATCAGAAGACAGATATGGTTATAATAGAGCAAGATATTGGTCACTCACTGGAATTATGAATGTTTCCCATTCATAGAAATAGATTTTTTTTTAACACCAACACAATGAAAACAGGTTTTATTTTTCCAATTGCTGCCAGGATGAAAAGGATTATGATCCAAAACATTTAAAATATAGTTGCAGAGGACAACATACCCAGGTTGCAAAAATCCCCCTGGAGCTGCACCATGATCCAGATCTGCCTAAAAAAGTAGAACCATCTATTCCCCACACCAGGACCACCGTTATACTGATACGATTCAAATCATTTGCAAATGTTTGAGATATTCTTCTAACAATGACACAAATGACTTACTCACACAAAACAATCTCCTGGGCAGGATTAATAATAATAATATTATTAAAAACGTCCAATCCAATCAAATAAATGAAAAATGACTTCAGGTTAACAACTTCTGATTAAAGACAACCACTATTGACCACAAAAAATACATGCACATAATAGCAGTCATAAAAAGAACTTCAACGTTTACAGATGTAACCTTTAATACTTGTATTATACTGACATCTTGTGGAGAGGTTGACGGTCGTCACGCTTATAGTGTGTTATTAAACAACCGCGTTCTTAAAGGTCTTTATGCGGTCGACCTCGTGTTGCAACAACAGGACTGTTTTATTCTTTTTACAGCTTCATAAGTATAGGCTGGGTCGGGATTGTTATTTTGAAATATTATCCTTGTTCCCTGCTTTCTAAGCTTGTTCTTAGAAAGCAGAAATATAATCTACTTTTTTTTAAATTTGACAATGCTCCGTCATTTTTAGATCAATACATTCTTAAATAGCGCACACAAAATTTTTTAACAAATCTGGAGTCCTATTTTAGCCACCACTTACTCCCTCTACGAACGTTTTGAAAGAAAGCTGTCCATATAGCAGCCAATCCATATATTGGTCCACTAACTGAACTCTGGGAATAAAACGGTAAAGTTTAAGGACCTAGCAACAATGTTGTTTGTGTTTGCAACACCTCCGCAGAGGTACAGGTTTTATAGTAGTTGCAAAACAGTTATGTTGAGATATGGTCCCGTTTCTACTTGTAGTAACTTTGTGGAATTGTTTTTTTGAGATTTCAGATTCAGCCACAGGAAAACGTTCCAAAAATCTTTGCTTGATTGTATCTGATTTATGAATAGCAGTTTATTGTCTTTATTTTCTTCTTTGTGTCTGTTTTTGTATAACAGTGCAGTAAAAAACAGAACAAAAAATCTAAATGTAATGCAACGTGAATGGGGGGCGGGGACAATTCTCCCGTCTCACAGTTTATACGTCACATGCGGAAGTATAAACATGGAGGACGAGGGGGAGCCTTCCACGAATTCACTTCTGAAAGATGGTAAAAATAGCTTCATAAATGGCGTGACTGATGAAGTTCATGTTAAAGCGAAGTATTAGCAACGTTGTCACATCTGCCCGTTTAAAGTTACCGAAGAAAAGTAGCGTATAGCTGAGACAACCAGCCATTGTTGATAGAATGACGTGTTGTCCGGGTAGTGACTCTGTAGTGACAATCTCAGATATGAACGCTGCTGCTTTTGTCATCATTGTTATAATCTGTAAACCTTGAGGTAATCTGAGCTATGCCTTCTGTGAGTATGTAGCGCGGCCTATTTGAGGATGAACATGCATTTTGTAAAGGTCAGAATCTGATCTAGCATATACATTAACCTTAAACCCACACTGTATCTTTCTGAGTTGATGCTTAAATATATTTCACGTAGATGTTTTGTGCAATTTAAAGCTTCTTCTTTCCTAATTAATGTTGATTGTTTTAAATACCAAGCATATGCATGTTAATATTCACCAGTGTTGGCTAGTAAGTAATATTTACTCAAGTACTGTATTAAAGTCCGTGTTCGAGCTACTTGATATTTATTTTTTTAATTCTACATTATATATTTCAGAAAAGAATATTGCACTTTCTACACCACTGCATGAATCTGGCAACTGCAGTTACTAGTTACTTCACCTTACATTTTCTTGTACACATTATGTATAACAATGTTGGTTGATTTGAATGTTTATAGAACTGAGGTGTTTTGTTATACATTGAGAAAATTCTCCCTATTCTCAAGCAAAATAAACTATTTGAAAAAAAATGTATTATTTGCAAAATGTGAAACAAGCGGAAAACAGGCTGATTCTATGAAGAGTTTACTTTCAGAGCTGCATGGTTCACATGTGCTAACGGGCTATGGTGATCTTATTGATTGAGTTTAAGTTAGCTCAAGCCTTGACACCTACAGCAGATAATTAGTTCTCCACATGAATACAACAGTGTTATTGATCCAAATGAGCTTCAACATTTAAGTTTCCCATCAGTAATATTATATATGCCAGGTTTTCGAATCCCAATAAAATATGCTACATTTTTTAATTACTGTACTTTACTTTAAGATTTGCTCAACCTTCTTATATAATTTTGCTACAGTAGGCTTTCAAATGTAGGTTTTTACTTGCAGTGTGGTATTAGCAGTTTTACTGAAGTAAAGCATCCGAGTACTTGTTTCACCCCTTTGCTCTTTTTTTGTGCAGAGTGCTATGCTGATTTCCTAGCAGACGACTTTGATGTGAAGACGTACACTGCTCAGGCTATTCACCATGCTGTCATTGCTGAGCAACTGGCCAAGCTGGCACAGGGCATCAGCCAGCTGGACAAGGAGCTGCACAGCCAGGTGCAAACCCATCACACCACAGCTACAATGCAGAGTATGAAGGGACAGCTCTTCTTCAAATTAGGAAATAACTGTTCATTACTCAAAACTTCATATTGAACAATGAAAATTCACGTTGCCATCGCAAAGTAAATAAAAAAAGCTACTTAAAAGAAAGGGAAATTTCAAATTAAACATTTAAACAGATTTGATTTAGTAAGAAGCATATAGGTGGCTGTAGGGGATACAACTCTAGTCTCCAACATAGAGGATCTTTGAATAAAATGTCTCACTCTGTCATGGATGTTTACTTGAGTAATCAATTTTGTTGCTCAGCAGAAATTAACCATTGATTAATTGTTCACCATCAAAGATCGCGCTGTTTTGTAGTACAAGAGGATAATATTGAGATGAGGAAAGTGAGGCTCAAATTCAGTTTAAAGATTAACTCTCAGAATAGGAAAGAAAGACGGTTGGTTTAGGATCTTCAAACAGTAATACGTTCCACATTAATTTATATTTGTACAATTTAACTCCAGGTGGTGGCCAGACATGAAGACCTGCTGTCTCAGGCAACTGGGATAGAGTCTCTTGAAGGTAAAGAATCTTATTAACATATTTATCTGTTCTAAGAAATCTAATGGCTGTGCTTTGTAATTACCATTCCACTATACTCTTGCATAGATTATTTTGATTATCTTTTTTTCTTGCAAGCATGTTTTACTAGAGCATGTAACCCTCAAAATCCATTGAAATTATTCATGAATGCACATGAAATACTTTTTCAAAATACCTGAAAGAACAGTATTTGCAGCATTAGCTGCAGGAACTATGACCTGTATCACACTTTGCCTCAACCACTGCAGTCCTTAAGTTTTCCACAAGAGAGAGCCAGAATTCCCCAAATGAAATGTGCTAACCAAAGTAGCTCTATTAAGTCAGATCATGTGAACATGTTTGTCTTTTTTTTTTTTTTCAGGGGTACTTCAGATGATGCAGACTAGGATCAGTGCTCTGCAGGCAGCTGTTGACAGGTAAACAAATCTTTGTTATGGCTTTAGTAAGAGCATATTCATTTAACATCAACATTTGTCATGATTGGCTTAGGTGGTTGCTTAATCAAATTCGGACACCTTTTTACAATCATTTTATTTATTCTTAGCTGTACCCTGGAGGAATTTTATAACCCCTCAAATTAATTTTTTGTTTAATATGACTAATTATTCATCAATATATAAAACCAACAATCAAAGTTGAACATATAAAACATTCTTTATTATAGACTAATTAACAGCAATGTAGAAACTCTCGGAGTGTGAGTTCTCTGAAGCTAATCAACTTCATCTGGATTGTGTGAGATTGGTGTCATTACATTTGTTTAACAATGGCCCGAGAATGTGAAAACTCGCGACTTTAATCAGATTTTGATTCAAGTTCCACTTCATTGTATTTGGTCAATGCCATGACCTTTCTTCAACCGTGTAGCACTTAGAGGTGTGTGATGTTGACAAAAAAATATATCTTGGTGAGAGATAAACCTAATTGCATGGGTTTTTTTTTTTTTTTAGTGCCACCATTTTTCTTTCTTTCCATGCTCATTACATGTTTTGGTTGAGCATAACAAACTAATACATGAGGGAAGATATGTCACTCTTCCTCGACCCTAATGATGACTTGGTTAGCCAATAAAGGGAAGCGCAAACAAGAGGGATATTGTATGTTCTCTTAACCTGGTTCTGGTCAGCACACTTGCAGCAGGGTTCTGGATCAGCTCGAGGGGCTTCAGAGACTTATTGGGACTACCTGCTAGTAGGGTATTACAGTAATCCAGTTTGGAAGTAACACATGCATGAACTAACTTTACTGCATCTTTTTGTGACAGAATGTGTCGTATTTTAGAAATATTACGCAGATGAAAAAAGGCAGTCCTAGAAATCTGTTTTATGTGGGAATCAAAGGTCATATCCTGATCAAAGATAACTCCCAGGTTCTTCACAGTGGTGCTGGAGGCCAAGGTCATACCATCCAGAGTAGATATATCATCAGATAAATTGTTTCAATGTTACTTACTGTAATGGTCCCAGCACAATAACTTCTGTTTTATCTGAATTTAATAATAAAAAGTTACAGGTCATCCAAGTCTTAATGTCTTTGAGACACGCCTCTAAGTTGTACAAGTGATTAGATTCACCTGGTTTCATTGATAAGTACAATTGAGTGGCATCTGTATAACAGTGAATGTTGATGGAGTGTTTCCTGATAATATTGCCTAAAGGGAGCATATATAACGTGAATAAAATTGGCCCAAGCACAGGTCCCTGGGCAACTCCGTGGGTAACTTTGCTACATGGAGGATTCCTTGTTAACAGATACAAACTGAGACCTGTCACATAAATATGACTTGAACCAATTTAATGCTTTGATGCCAATTAAGTTTTCAAGTCTTTGCATTAGAATTTGGTAGTCAAAAGTATCAAATGCAGCACTACGATCCGACAAGAGCAGAACAGAAACCAGTCCCTCATCAGATGCTATTAAAATGTAATTTGTAACTTTGACCAGTGCTGTTTCTATGCTATGGTGAACTCTAAACTCTCAAATAAACAATTGTTACGCAGAAAAGTATTGTTTTCAGAAAACTATGTCTCTCTGTCCAATCTAAATCTATTCAGCTCACCTCGTATGGATCCTCGTTTGATATTCAGCAACGGCCTCAGCTTTGATGACGACATTAAATCTATCTAAAGAATTTTTAAGAATTGTTTTTTCTGTTTACTTTTTATTACTTCCATGTTTTTTTAGGATAAGGACAAAGATTGTTGACCCGTACAACAAGATTGTGGCCAGGATCACCCAGCTTGCCAGACTGCAGGTAACCATCTATCCACCACAAACATATTGATGATGGTATTGTGTCCACATTTCTGTGCCTCAGTCTGATTCATCAAGTTTGCTGCTGCTCTTATAAATAGACAGCTCTTTGCAGGCAGTTTTAATAAACAACATTTGGTTTTAAGCGTTCCAAAACCCACAGAAAAGTCAACGTTGTGTAGGAGGCTCAGTATTTGCTTGTATCTAAGCAAAAGATGTGTTGTGTTCAGAGCTCCAAGCTGCTGCATGTACATGACTATGAAGGCTCAAGAAGGCTCAAGGAGAACATTGAGATTCAGTTGTTTTTGTTCAGCCGAGGGAATCATGATTAAATATTTCTGAAACCGTGGCTGTAAAAATGTCACACTGATTTTGATGTGTTTCTCATGGGCAAATGGCTCTTAGTGTGTCTGTGTGTGCGTTTGTTTGTGTGTGTGTGCGTGTGTGTGTTAGAGGTAACTCCTAGTCTTGTCTCTGGTCTGAGCCCTCAGCATGAATCAGATCAGATCAGACCATCATTGCATTCCTGGACAGTCAGGTTCTCAGTTTGATTCAGGTTTAAGGTACAGGAGATCATGAGACTGGTCAATACCTTTGTCACCCAGGAACTTTCTGCACACTCTGATCATATGAGGACGAGCATTGTCCTGCAGCAGGAGGAGCCCAAGGCACCACCATAAAGTCTGACAGTGGGTCTGAGGATTTCAGTCTGGTACCAAGCAGTCAGGGTACCTTTTGCTAACACACGGAGGTCAGGATATACCCCCCCCCCAACCACAACTGACCACCCACCAACTCTGTCCTGCTGGATGATGTAGATAGCATAATGTTCACCACGGTATCTTTAGACTGTTTCCCTGTGAACCTGAACAGGGGAGGCAATGGTGAACCTGCAATTCTGGTGTGTTCTGGCCCTTTTTAGGGGTTGTCCTGCTGTCGCCTCTCCTGTCCACCTGCTGTCCTTTTCATTATCACCAAAGCAGGTGAAATTGATTCACAGTCTCCAATGCTTCCTAACTGGACAGATTGATATCCAAGATGTTTAACTGACTGTGTTATAGTATGATGATTAAGTGCTCCCTTCATTTCTTTAGGTAGGTGAAATGATTAACATTGATTATCTGTTTGCCATGGCATCTGTCAGTGGTTGGGATTCTATATTTGGCAGCAAGTGAACTATTTTCACTGAAGTTGATGTTGAGAGCAGAGAAAATGGGCTCGCCTAAGGATCCGAGTGTCTTCAACACGGACCAAATTGCTTAAGAAGTTAATGCTGGTTCTGATAGGAAGATTTCACAACACACAGTGGATTACACAGCTGTTACATTTTATTGTGTGGTCAGATTAATAAATGTTCTTATCTCCCTGTCTGTTAAATAATCAAAATCAGAAAGATTAAAAGGTTTGTGTTGCCCATATGCAAACAGAAAGATGCCATTTCCCTATTTTGCTGTTCAAGGAAGTCTGTTCAAGGAGTTGTGAGCTTTCGAATTAGAGAAAAGTAAACCTTAAGCAGAAAATGAAGCAGCAATAAATGAATGCTCTGACCACAGAATCACACTTTACCCATTAAAAGAATGACATACCAGAAGACGAAGCCAAGAGGTGATGGAGAACAAGATCCCCATGATCTCACATGATCAGCGTATCTTTTGTTTTTTAGGTTGTTTTTTTTCTGAAATGGATATTGAAAAACGATTCCTTGTTTGTTTTATCATTTTGAGATGAAAAAAAATCTAAATTGAAAAACAATTTTTTATCCTTTCATGACGAAAGAGGCATGATAGAAATGTAAAATTGGTTCGGGTTGATTTTTTGATTTGAATAGAGAAAAAAAATCCCAAGGAAACAGAAAATGATAAAAGGGCCTGTTTTTGAGTTTACTGAGAATGGATGTAGTCATCTACGAGTGACCAATAAGGGGGGAACTAAAGACAGAGCGCGGCAAATAGGAAATACATCAGCAGCTCTGAAATCGGGTTAGTGAACCAATAACTAGCTCATTTAAATATACAATGAAGCCTTAAGTGACTGTTTTCCAATCTACACAGTAAAATATATCATTTGTATTTCTAATATCATTTGGGAAGTTTGGACCAATCACAACAGCCCCATTGCACGATGGTCCATGTCACTATACGACAGCATGAAGAATGTAAAGCTGCAGTCCGGAATCCCTCCACCTAGGATCTTAATAACTCTAAACTAGTAGGACAGGGTTCTCATCAGCTCCAGATGGATCCTGCAGAAGGTGTGTCTGGTATCTGTTATCTGTCTGCACATAGACCAAAACGGAACGCATACTTATGAAATAACAGACTATAGCCAAATCCATCAGTTATTATGGGACACGTGTATATTTCTTCAAACCATTTGGAGGATAACATCAGTTTCTAGTTAGGTAAAACATACAACAATCAGCCATAACATTAGAACCACTAACTGGTTTTAATGCTGATGGGTATGTGTTTCAGTGACTAGAATTGGATTATATCAATTTCAAGGCTGCTGCTGTATATTATATATTAAGAATTAAAGTCCTTAGAAAGTAAAGCAGACGAGACTAGCTGCTGGAGCTTAGATTTTGACCATTACTTTATCATATAGAAATAAACCACACTTCTTGAGGAATGAAGTCATGATCGACGGCACTCAATATGCCGCTCTTTCTTTCTCTCATAAACAACTACATCTTGTTTCAGAAAACAAAAAAACTGCTACTGATTTATTTTTTTCATAATCAAATGAGAAAAGGAAAATCTAACCATTTTTCAAATTTCTCTCATCCATGTTTGGTCTTGAAAAGGATAATGCCTCTCTCAGACCTCTGAGCCCAAGAGTAGCTCGCTAACGAGCAGCCAAACTGACAATGGATGCCAGATAAATCATAACCTCCATGGCAAAGGTAATAAGAGTTTTCAGGTCAAAGTTCAGAATAAACCGTGGTGGAGTTTGGACATGAATTTACTCAAGTGAAATAAATAAGGTATTTAAGTACTTCCATTTTATGTCACTTGATACCGCCACTCCACAACGTTTTTGAGATTATTATTCTCCACACTACATTTATTTTAAGTTTGGATACTGATTTTGTTACCGGTTCAGACAAAAAACGTGATTCAATTATGAGTAAAAATAATTGTATTGAATCCAGGAATCTCCTCTAATCAGTCTATTCCTCATGCTGACGTTTTAATCAAGGTGGTCATTATGGCCAACGTTCACCTTCATTTTCATCAACCCCACATTGTATTGTACATAGGTTCATCCTCACAGGGTTTCAGGTATTGCATTTAAGTATCATGCAATACTTAAATGCAATACCTATATACTATCATTATTATATTATACCTATTATACTATCATGCAAGTATAGATTTATAGTATATAGTGTTGTTGGATAGTTTCTAATTCCGGAAAGATAATTCTTCATTTGTCTCAATTTTCTCTGTTTAGTCTGGATATTCGGTGGCATGACTTCGCTCCATGGTTACCGTATGAGTTGTCATAGCAACTATATTGAGTAATGTTTTTCTCTGCTGGCTATACAATAAAGCTGTAATGACCATTTGACTAAAAGGACACATACAGAAAAATAACCAAGTACACTATATGTTATTTACAGAAGATTGTGAGATTAAACATGGCTTAAATAGTCAAAACAGTAATTCAGCTTATTTAAATGTGAAAAAATAGTCTCTCGGAACTTCTTTGAAGCTAAAGTATTTTTTAATTTATGCGTTTTAATTACTTAAGTATTACCTTGAAAAAAAAAAAAAAGGCTTTTATCGTCATAAAAAAAGTCTGGTACTATTAACTTATTGAAAACAGTTTTCTCTCACTTTCCGCTTGATACAAGCCATTTGACCATTGGATAGAAAGCTCCGACTAATTGTGAAGAACCTGTATTGCTATTAAGGTATGAAATGTCACCCTCCTGTTTTCATGGAGGTTTATGGGAGCCCAGATGGTGCAGGTCCCTGTGCACGCCAGGGGCAAGGACCTGATTAATGCTGCTTTCAGCAGATTTTTTTTGTTAAAGGTTGATGTGTGCCTCCTCACATTGCCTCCTCCGTCTCTTTCCGCTCCAGGTAGCCTGTGACCTCCTTCGAAGGATCATTCGTATCTTGTACCTGAGCAAGAGGCTACAGGGTCAGCTACAAGGGGGCAGCAGGGAGATTACCAAGGCTGCTCAGAGCCTCAATGAACTCGGTAAGGACATGCATGTTTATTAACATCAAATTAACAGCGGACATCGGTTTCTACAAAACCTACACATATGGCTTTAGTAAATAAAGTTATCTATATAATTGATAAATGAACAGATTCCATTTCTGTCAAATATTATTTTTGTTATTCAGATCCTCATTAGCTTCCACGAAATTAGCCCAATATTAAAAAAATATTTTAGCAATAAATAAATGCATGATTCAAGAGGAAGAGCAATGAAAAGTATTGCACCTTTATTCAGCCTCCACACTTTGCCATTCAGACACAACTCACGAACATCGGTACAAAAAGAACATTGCGCTCCAATCTGCCAAGTTTACTCTGTGCGATTAGAATTCTTTTTAAATGTTTCTCAGCACCACTTGACCAAGCAATTGGACACCACTCTACATGTATCAAAATAATTGACCAAACTACATAAATCAGAATAGCGGATTGCACTTAAGCAGCACATGCCCCTGATATAACAATGCTTTATCCTGTCATTGCAACAATGTGATTTAATTTATTTTGACCAAGACAGAAATTGATTTAATTTGACTCCCAGTACCTTTATCTTAGTGGCATGTGTCATAACTATCCCATCAATAGACAAATTGACTACCACGGAATAAGCAATAACATTTCTATTGCCAAAAAAAATAAATTTAATTTTAGTATTATTTAACACCAATGTTGAAAAATACCATCTTTGCGACATTGGGTTCCCTTTGGTCTTTACACTCTCACTCACAGCCTGGCTAGTAATATCTTTTGGTCAAGATTGTTGTGTCTGTGCTTCACCTTCTGGTGTCAGCAGAGGAAAAGTGATATAGATGCACTGCACCGAGGCCGGTTATCTAATCTGTGTTCCATACCACTCTTCGTTATCACAAGCTATTAAAGCAGGTCAGGGTTGAATCAGAAGGGCAAGTGTTTTCAGAAGCCTGTCTGCTGCTGTGACTATTTCTCATGAAACACTCAAAGGCTCACATAAATCCCATGGCTGCCGAGAGTGTTGGAGTAGGGTCAGTGTCCTCAGCATTCTCCGACACAACAGCAAACTCTCACAGGAGTTATCAGCTTCTGTTGTGCCAGGTGGTCCGTGTCCAATTTCCCAAGTAGGCTTTGCTGCTTTGTGTTTTGTTATGAGGTGTAAAAAAAGGTTGTCTGAAAAATAGTGTGATTCTCATGCCATTTCCTTTTCCATGTTTAAGGATTATTTTGGCAAAATTACTCAAAAAGTTATTAATGAATGTTTTGAACATATTTTCAAAGAGAGGTTTATCTGGCCTAAGGAACAGTTCATTAGATAATGCTCGTGATCTGGATCATAATCTGGATCCAAAAAATGTTTCATGTATTTTTTTTTGTCATTGACGCATAGGAACAATTATAATATTGCCAATATACCTACAATGATTGGATGAAAAGACTGCATACTCCACAAGATCTTGCTATTCTGTTGTCTTTTTCTAGAAACAATCCTTTATTAGTCACATAGTCATACAGTACAACATAGTGAAATTACTTCTCTGCATTTGACCCATCCCTGAGGGAGCAGTGGGCAGCCCCTCGTGGAGCGCCCGGGGAGCTAAGGATTCAGGGTCTTGCTCAAGGACCCTTCGACAAGTAGACCCTGGTGGGATTCGAACCGGCTACCTTCCGATCTTCTGATTGGGAGACGGCCGCTCTACCCACTGAGCCACAGCCGCCCCAAAGTATTTTGTCATCATACCAAAAATCTTTATTACATTTATTATTACATTTGTCCATGATCAAATACCTTCAACTAAAGATATTTTTTTTCTTTTTGCGTTGCCTTTGTTTACTTACTCTGTGGAAATCAGTGAAATGGATGCTCAATGCGCCACAGTTTGTGATAGCCTACCAGAGTTATTCGAGCAATAGTGGCTGTTTTTGAAATCTCCTAGCTGTGGACAGCAGATTTCACAAAATATCATACCCAAGTCATGGCGGATGCTTCACCGACTCACTCTTTTTATTATACATATGTTGATTTGGTGCTGTTAGTTCCTCTGCTGAAACAACAATTACATCCTCTTCTGACTTGATGTTGTGCATAACAGTGAGGCACAATAATGGTGCAACAGTTACAATATGAGTTGGAATAAAATAGAGGTGATGACACGTCTGCTTTAAATCTGCTTTTTAGGTTTGTCATCATTGACTTTGAAAATCTCAGCCATGGGCCATTGCTGATAGTTGGTTGGCCACTTTACTCAATCTGTGCTGATGGAAAACTCTGGGCTAGCCACCTTTGCAATAGCGTCAGAGAGTCCGCACAATTAGCAGCGTACACGGGATGTGGACAAAATTACGTGTTTTAACCCTGGGCAGGGACAGAATGTTTTCTTAATTTTCATAGCAAGATTGGGAAACGAGGATGACTACAGTGGTAAGCTGCTGAGATTGTTCCCCACTCATTGGAGCAGGTTACGTTTCATCTATATGAAAGCATTCCTCATACATTCCAAAGAGCAACTTTGCAAACAATTCCTGACATCGCTCAACCCTGACTGGGACCACCTTCGCTTGCTGATGTTATAGTCGTAGATAAATCACATTTTGCTGAATGCAGATGCAGATGTTTGAAAAAGATTGAACTTAAAACAGACTGATCTATGTTGAATATCAAAACAATTTTTTCATGCAAAACCACTGTAACTGGATAGAGTGTTGAATTTCTATTATTTGAATTTCTATTATTTGAATTTTTAGTATTTGAATTTCTAGTATTTCAATTTCTATTATTTGAATTTCTATTATTTGAATTTATACAGCGTCTCGTATAATATTAGATTGGTAGTTTTCATTTTATGGCTCATGGGTATATACGTACCACGCAATCAAATTTGCTTTATAGAAGTTATTTCTGTTGATAAGTTTGAAGAAAAAGTCATATTAGTTTACATTCAAGGTGTTAAAATGCTGATTATACTCCCTTTCATGGAGCAAGCTTATAGTCATGATTTTTGAAGTGCAGATCAAAAGTTTTGTTCATGACACTTCTTGGACAAAAAATAAGTAAATGAGAAAGATTGCAAGGCCAGTGGTTCTGAAACCCAGGGTATGTCTGAGCCACAGCCATCCCTTGATGATCTTGCTGGCCTGAAATTAAACTATAATACTTAACAATACGTGAATATATGGCAGGAACATTTAAGAACCACTATCCTTAACCAAGTTTTGATTGACTTTTCATTTGGTTGAGCTGTTGAATTTTCTTTAAAGTTTCATTTTAATCAGCAATTAACTTTTGTATTATTCACAATTTTATCATGTATGGTTTCCTTTAGTTGCAGGCTGCTTTTCAGTTGACCTGAATATTAATTTAAAGTGGCTTTAGTTTCATTCATGATTTTGTTTTGAAAAAGATGATACACAAATGTTACACTTTACTGAAACATGGCATGGGATAAGTAACAGTGCGTGCAACTTAAAATGGAGTATAGTACACACAGATCATTAAAAATTCTCTATTTAATTTTTTCCAAATATGCCAATGTTCAATGTTCTTTTAGATATGCATCATTTAGTATGATGCATATCTAAAATCAGAGATTTTACTCTGCAGAAAGCAGCATTACTAAAGTCGTGGGTTAGCATTCCTCTTACAAAAAAATAAAAATAAATCACATCTACCTTATCTAATTCCACACAGAGAAGCTACAGACTACAGAGGGATACCAACACATATTGAGCTTTTATTACAAACATATTGTGCCTTTATTACAAGGTGACAAACGATCTCAAAGTATTTTGCGACTGTACGTAGACTTTTTTTTTTTTCTACACTTACCCGAGAACAACAAACACTGCTGCCTAGATACAGAGTCATGACTACATTTCCCTTGAGAAAACTCTACAATATTCCACAATAAATAGAAATAAATTACCATCTTACTGTGTCTATGACATGTACTTGGAGACATTTTTGTACCGAGGAAGAAATAAAGTTTAAATGTAATTCTTAAATCATGTATTCAGCTGATAAGATTCCTTTATATACTTTGCAAACGTTTTGCGTTTGCAGTGTATTCTGATCTCATCACATCAAAAGACATTTTTCCTGAGGTCATTATTTTAGTAATTTTTGTCTTCATTCCAATACTTAAAACCGCTCTAGCTGCAAAAAGGTATATCCTCCTTTAAAACACCATTTTTTTTGTTTTTCTTGTCTGTTATTTACTCTTTATGAGTGGAGTGAAACTAATCCTTATTTACAGTGCACATTTGACATAAATATATTTGAGTTAATCCCATTAGTCTGCATCCTGTGAGATTAGACATTTTTCCCTGGCACCTGTGTCCTCAAAGGTGACCTTCTTGTTTCTTCTGGGGTCAATCCATGAGTTATGGATGACGACATTGTTTGGTGTCGGGTCAGCTTCGACTACAGACACCACCCTCTTCTTCATCTTGCTTTTCAAAGCCTTTTGGAACTTTTGCCTTGTAAAGGCATATAGGAGCGGGTGAAAGATGGTGGTCCCATAGGCCATAACCAAGAATCCCAAGCGGAGGCGTACAGTTAAATCACTGGGCCCAGTGCTTAGGATTATAGTGTTTAACACAGTTATTGGAGTCCAGCAAAGTAGAAACGTGGAGATGATGAGAAGAGACATCCTGAAGACTCGCCTTTGTCTCTCTCGTCTCTCCCGATGGCGCTTTACTGCTCGTCTTAACGCAATAATGACTGACACGGATGCCCGTATGCCCAGTGGTGCATTCCCAGCCCTGACCCCGGTGCTACTCTGCGAAGCGTCAGTTGACTCTGCTTGTGTTGCAGTGTTCAGAGGTATTGTGTTTTTCCTGTTTTTCTTCTTTTTAGGCAGGTTGTGCTGAAAACGTGCTCCAATGCGAATGTTAAGCGCCTGAAGGATCTTGTAGTACGTCACTAGCATGACCACAGCTGTAAAAAAGAAGATAGGAATCTGTGCGAGCAGATGGTAGTACAGACCCAGCTCTGTGTAGTACTCATTTGTCTGAGCCACTGTGACCATTGCAGTTTGGTTGACAATATCTGAGCTTGAGTTAATGAAGAATCCTACTTCCATAAAGGGAACCAGGAAACTGAAAAAGGACAGAGCCCAGATTGATCCCATCAGGACTACTGCCCGGCCCATTGTAAGCACTCGGTTCGCGGGCCGAACTGAGATGTCATAGCGATCGACAGTGATGGCCAAAACATTAGCAGCGGTAGCTACACTTGCAAAGGAGACACAGGCCTCGTGGAAACAGCAGATCATGGCCGTATCCGACTCCAAAGGAAGCAAAAGTACCACAGCTGTCAGTGGGATGCAGCATACACACACCTGGGGAAAAAAATAGAAATTCAGGTTCATGTGAAATGCCTTTGTTTCAAAACTAATATCCAGCCTGCCTTATATGGCCTTGGTTCTAACAATTGTATTGATTCTGTAAGGCTATAAAAAATAGTAAATTTGGAGAATTTAGTGTAGTGCTTTGCTGGACTGTTACTGAAATTATTGCTTTGTATTTGCACAAATATCCATTTAAACCTAGACGTCTAAAGAGGATGGAAGGAAAAAAATAAGTATTTTTTTGCATGGTGCAAATTTTACGCAACAAAACATTTTGAGTATTTACTGTTAGAAGAACATTAGCTATACAAAGCATCCATTGAACCGTCAGCTGGATTTTGCAATGTTCTGTCAAATTCTTCTTCTTGTTTTTGCCATTTATGAAAAGGTTGCAGTTGCAATATTGCTATTGGTATTTCAGGGCTGCCATTGTGTACATCAGCGCTTAAAGGACCAAATAATAGCCAGTTTTCATCCATTAACACAAACATTCATACAGTGATGGCAGAGGTTACCATACAAGGCGCCATCTGCTCATCTCAACTGACTTTTCGATAAGTGGATGAGCACTCTACCTCCTGAGCCACAGCTGGGGTAACTGGTTCTATTAATTAAGATAACTTTATGATTACAAGAGTAAAGTAGCGAGATTTCCACATAGGTCCAGTTGACATCAGTGAGTACTGTGTCATCATATCATAAGAACAAGAATCGAAGCCGGGGCTATAAAACTAAAACTCAAGTTGAAATGAACACACTAGAGGTGGATCTTGGATCTTGATGTATCTTTTTAGGGAGTATTTTTGTCATCATTGCTGCTTTTTCGTCATAGTGGGAAAGTCATTGTAGAGTGACATCAGCTGACCAATGGAGATTTTAAATTCGTCAACACTTGTAAGCTTCCCTAGTTTCTGCTTTGTCTATCATGGATAATTAAACCTCATACTGTATTTTCGGTGTGTATGACTGGCCTTTGCAGTTTTTGGCATTTAGGACCCCTGATGTTCAATATTTTGTAAACTGAATGGATCTTACAGTCCTAGCTAACTGTCTGATGCAATCATGTAGGTGCATTGGTGAATGTAATAAAAGTGTCGGTATCAAACCACTTGAAGTTAAATCCCTTTTGGAAAATAAACAAATAACTAATAATAGAGGTCAGGACTCACAAGCACATCAACCATATGCAGGTTCATGGTGATGATGTTTGAAACTGAGCTGATGAGGTTCTGCTTCATACAGTATAGGACAAGCACAGTCAGGTTTGAGCTCAAGCCCAAAACCATCTCCAAAAGCAGGAAACTTGTTAGAGGAACCTAAGAACAGCAAGAAAGTGGTTGTAATTAGCAATAAGATTCAAATGTATTGTAGTCACGATAATGTATTAATAATAACAATGTAAAAGTCTTAAACGATTTCTATACAATTTGGGGTTTTTAAAACTGCAAAAATGCAAGGCTCCATCAAATTAATAAGCCGATCAATATTCCTAAAAATTACATCCTATACTTACTTCTGTGCATTAACCTGTTGGCAAGATGATATGCTGTCAGTTCATTTGATGACCCATCTGAAACAATGCATTAGGCTTTAGAATTACCTTGAAGCTGAGAGGGTAGATGGATTCGGAGGTCTTATCTAGGTCATCAAGGTCAGCAGTGTCGAGCACCGTCATGTTGCTCATGATGATTGCAGAGATCGGCACTGGGCATGGGTGCATTATCCTTGTGAGAGGAAGAGGCCTGGAGATTAGGTCTAAATTATTACATCTGTTTGATAAATGAATGGTACAAAAAGACAAATTAATGTTCGTCAGGGAACAAGGGCACCGTGTTAGCCACAAGTTCACTCTATATACATATCCAACAAACAACCTACCTGCATGATTTACAGAGGTACTTAGAAATGTCGAGTTTTCTGAGATAACAACTCTTTTAAATGAAAACATCACATCTGATTCATCATGTTGAAACTGCAGAAGGGCTCCTGTTAAGATCCTTTATGGTATATTCCACAAGCAGCTACTCTTTTTTTTTTTTTACATAAGGAATTCAGGTGTCCAATTTTGTAACAGAGGACATCATCTTAAAAATAATTCACAATATTTTTGGTAGATTAGTGTGTATGTGGGTTTAGTATACACATTTAGTAGATGGAAGATTATCATGAGGGCTTTTTACGCCTTGCATGTTTGTTATGGGTGTTCGGACTTTTCACTTTCATCAGGACTAAATTTACAAGTGTGAAATAGTTTTTTTTTTCGTAGGTTGCGTTGCAAATAAACAAAAGAAGACGAAATACATAAGTACAACTAAAAAATAAAAAAAACATAGCCATGGTAGCACATTGAGAGAAGATGAGACAAGGGATTTAATAATGCTATGGTCCAACAAGCGAGTAAGGTATATTATTAAAAATTCTTCAGTGCGCCAATAAAATTGTAATTTGAAACCAAAATTAACCTTATCTAATTTAGTGAATAAAACAATAATCCAAACCAGATGTCAAAGACTACACAAATGCTTCTACCACTGCTTCACATAGCAAATGGCAAGGTGTGCTGATAGAAGGCTGATATAGTCATGATGTTCAAACGATGTGAATTTACAGTATAATCCAAGACTTGTACTACAGCAGTTAATCCTAAATTTAACATTTGGCCCCAAGGCCATGCTAACTTCTAAATTTAACTTTTGGGGCTGCGTAAATGATCTAATAGTCTTGGTGATGATCGTAACACTGCTTTGCCCAGTATTTGCTTCTTGTTTTTGGTGGAATATTTATTGGTCACTCTTCGACTTCAGAATCCTACATGCGAGAATTCATTTCTATTGTCCATGTTATATCTCCATACAGCCAAAAAAACACCTCACTACTACAACACAGATTTTGCCCAGCACACCTGTTTCCTGAGTAAAAGTTCCTTTTTAATATTCTGAGGGACTGCTTTGGTGTCCTCCATACATTTAGGTCCTGACATTCCTCACAAATACGAGTTATAATGATAATGATTTATCCTGCATTAATCAATCACATACAGTCATAAAGAGTACATTATAAATTAAATGTATTATTATTATTATTATTACATCATAGTGAAATCATTTTCTCTGCATTCGACCCATAAGGGAGTAATAGGCGGCCCCTTTGGAGCGCCAGGGGAGCATATTGGGTTCATGATCTTGCTCAAGGTCCCATAATGAGCATGAGCTACAGCCGCCCAGTTATTTAGAAATACTTAAAATAACTTAACTTGTATTTCTGCTGCTACTTAATGAGGATGAGCAAATCTAATCAAGTAGTTATCTTAATGTGCTCATCCCTCTTATGCAGCCTGTTTCCTTTGGAACTAAAGAAAAGTCAATGCAAGTGTGATCTCAGACATCAACTCACCACTCCCCCAGCAACGTCTTCTCCAGCTCAGAGGCCTCGAAGATCTTGATGGAGCACGTCAAACAATCCCACTGTATTCTGCATTGATAGATCAATCTTCACTTCATGCAGATTATTTTTAGCATTCTTCCTGTCAACATATTGGTATTTGATGGACAGCAAAGTCTTCAGCAAGCTTTGGGTTTGGGGATATCTCTACTCATGCAAACTGAACACTGTGAAACACAGATGGCAAAACACAGCCGCCCCTCATTGGGGGGCATGTGGTTTGCAACATCAGTGCAGTGCAATTGCTGTCTTTCATAGATGGCTCTGTCTCTTCATTGTCCGGCGTTCTTGGACCACTGCCTCAAGTCTCATCCCCGCCTGAAAATGATGCCAGTACCAGCACAATCATTTGGTCTGTACGACCTTCTGTCAGACCACGTCAGCGTAGTAATTTCATATTCCAGAGAACAGTGATGGGAGAATGAATGGGGTATTCCAACAGAATAAGAAAATAACCTCCCTGGTTGTTCCACTGAACCTGATCCAGTCAAACCCTTGTCTTCGTTGTGATCCACAGGGGATCACCAAAGGTTAGAGCGCTGCATATAGTTCCTGGAATCCTCGTACACCGCTTAAAGAGACTGATCCGCTGACTCTTTGACATTCCCAACCTTCTTTCTTCCACCTTGTTGTTCACGGACAGCAAGGGAAAAACCGATTGAAGCTCTGAATTATGTAATATCCCTTTGTTACCATCAGCGTTCCTTGTGTTCCTCTTCCATCACATTCCATCTTTCATCTGGCAAAGGGAAGGGCTGGTAGTTTTCTGTAAAATGGAAAAATATTTAGTCTCCATAGTCTGACTGTTGCATCAAATGTCGCCCACAAAATTTTAACTAATTTATGATCTCCAGAAGATAATGTGCCCTTTATGTGATTATGAGTTGGATACCCTTTTGAATATTTCCTCCAGTATTTGTGCCTCTGTTGAATTTGTGCGCAAGCAGTTTTTCAGGTGCTGCGTTCTGTCTTTGATGGTTCTCACGTGGTCTCTCAACTGGTTGTCTGCAGACTATCTCGGTGTATGAAATGATTCGCTGACTGTCACAACAACTGATTACACACTGTCTCGATCCGTTCTTGGTTGAGGACTCAGTTGATTTTCATTTGAAATTATTTTTGACTGTCTAGCGCCAACTGTCAAGAGCTGATAGCTGTCATTAAATTTGTTTTTCGAATTCAGAGTGTTATAAACTGAATATATATATAAAAAAAAAACTAAACGAAAACTGTACCTGATATTGATCCAAATATGGCATAAACCCAACTTAGTATCGTAGAAATCTGGCAAATGGACATCACATAATATTTGTGAATCTGGACTCCCTATTTAAATTAAGAAAAAGCTTTTGAAATTACATTTATATACCTCAAAATATTGTTAAATATGCATTTGTCTTTGGTCGATAAATGAAGGAATGAGTTATGAATAATAAATTCAGTGTAAAGTTCTATTTACATTAAATATTGTGATACTTTTGATGGAATTTATGCATTTCTGGGTTGACACAACGTGTCACCTATTCTTAAGCAACATATCAGCCGGAATCAAACATGTTAATACATCATACACGCTCCACCAGCTGAACTATGGGACCGCCACAGACAATACTGCATTCTGAGCTAACTAATATATTTTGTAACACACCTCTGTATTAGACATTTCATCACAATTTTATGCCAGCTGTTTTCAGTTGTTGGGCGACAGTTCCTTAGTTGGTCGAGCGGTTGTCCACTTATCTGAAGGTTGGTGGTTCACTCCCTGGCCACTGCGGTCCATGTTGAAGTGTCCTTGCGCAAGATAGTTCCCAATGGCTGTTCCATTGGTGTGTGATTAATGCCGTGAATAGTTAATGCTCCTGATTAGCAGTTGGCACCATGTATGACAGTCTCCCTCATAACTGTATGAATGTTTTTGTGAATTGGTGAATGTTGACTCACATTGTAAAGCGCTTTGAGCGGCCGAGCAGACTAGAAAAGCGCTATATAAGTACAATCCATTTACAGTCCATATACATTGTTTTTTACACTAGGGCTTCCCCTGCGTTTTATGTAATAACATAATATGAAGGCTGACACAGACAATGATAGCTTCATGTTTCCATTTTAGAATGATTAAACAATAATCAACATATAGTTTTATGTATTAATCTGATAATTCCCTGTGACCTGAACAATTATTGCATCTATTCATTTCAATATCCATGTGGTTAGTTGTTGTAGGGTAATAGCTCAGAGTTCTAATTCTCTGTCTTGGATTTGGTTTATTTTTATCATGCAACAACATCAAGTGTAGAACGTATTCTAATTTAGGGGGTGCCCTAACTCTGATCCAAACCAAATCGTGAATCAACTCCAGCCTAATGGATTACATACTACTGTGAACATTGTATACCCAGGGACCAGAGCTGCCTCTGTTCATTTACATAATGTATTTGGAGAGGGATACTCAGGTAAGCGAGGAAAAGGATGAGTCCATCAGTTGGTCTACAAACGTTTACTGCTCACGGCTTTTATCATGTTTTTATCAAGCGAAAATTCAAATGTTTATCCAGATCAGACTTAATTATTTGAAGATTGGTCCGTATTTGGCTTTTACCGTGTTGCCTTGACAAAATAAGAAATTTGAAAATAACACCTTTCAGAAATGCGTGATGGTTGTTCTTCATTATATATCAATGATAATCTATGAATCAAACTGAAATAAATAGTGAACAGAAATGAGTATAATTGTAAAATGCAGCTTCATCAGTTTGGGTTACGGTTAAAAGAATAAAAGATATTTTAATGACATTTTTTCTGTTACGCCAAATTGTTACTTTCTAAGGCAAATTTAAAAAAAAATGCATTCATTCAAATTCATCCTGGCCTTGTTGGAAGGCAGTGAATGCTGTACTTTGTGAAGACCCTTGCCAGATTCTGTTTTACAGCCACTCGTTTTATCTAATTATACTCCCCAATTATTTTTTACTTGAAAATCCTTACTCAATGCCAGACTGTATGTCAACATGTTCTATGAGTTCATCTCGAGATAAATGGGATTTCTACATTTCCTTAATGCAGCATAGTGCTCTGCTGTCAGTACACAGATGTCAGTAAATGTGGTGGTGTTAGTTTACCTCTAAATAAAGACCGTTCCTCAGTGATCCCTGCATCTGTCGGCGTGATTTCCTTCCGTGAAGGGCTTTTGTAATTTCCCAAAGGTAGAGTAGAGTAGTGCCCACAGTTGATAAACCAGAAGGGCTGAGATTTAGCTCATTGTTCCAAAAGTCAGACTCCCCTCAGAATGGAAATGAGGCCGGTTGTAAACATACAGCCAACGAGCCTTGAGGGATCAAAAGAGATCTTCCTAACGCTGCTGCTCTGCAACCTCCTCGCCTCTCCTCTCTTCTCTCCTTTTCTGCCTCTGTCCTGCTTCATGCATTTCTCTGGCTCAGGCTCTAGTAGCCCTTCCTACTCATCCATCGCCCGCTCCCCCTCCTTCTTCCCTCTCTTTAACTGTCTTTCCGTTATTTTTTTCTTTCTTTCACACCTCTGTGCTTGACTAATTAGACTCACAAAGCTGGGTTTAACACCATTCATATGCTATTCCTTCCCATGTTTCTTTTATCCCTTTGTTTTATTATTTCAAGCTTCTTCTGATAGTGGAGGAAGCTTGGACATGCATTGATAAAATTGATCTTTTTTGCCTTGTTTCTTTCTCATTGAGCCATCTACCCATACATTTGTTTGCCCTCATTAATGAGCACAGGTAGAGAACGGTGGCCATGACAATACTAATGGTATCATCCTTCCTGTCAGGACTTTGGCCACTCCTTCACTGTTTGTGTTTGCATAGCACATGCTGAATGGTACATGCTTAATTCTCCCAATCTGGCTACTCCTGGAGGAGTCTCTGTGGTGTCCTTATTGCTTGCTGAACATATCTGCGAGGTAGCTAGTAAGTGGACTAATCAGGGCTTTTTGACATTGGCATGGCAACGACACCACCACTGGTTAAAGTGAATGCAGAGTGATGAATTAGAATTCAAATCAGGAACCATCTGTTGTTTTCCGGACCTCATTTCAGTGCTTATAAAACAAGAACTCCTGATTTTTCACATCTTTCCCGGTCTGGTCTTTGTATCTCAGCTTTTCATCTGTTTATTCAATGATTGTAAGCAGGGATGACGGTTTCCAGTCCCTTCCAGTGGTTTCACTGTATTACTGATATGCAATTCATCAGGACACATAGTTTCCACCAGTAACACATTATAAGCAGAGAAATATGGCACATAGCCGGTTTGTATCGAATGAAAACATGGGCTTTTACATGTAAGTGTAGCCGAGATAGAAACAGACACAGACTCGGCTTTGTGAACAAAAGTGAAAAAAATACTTTCTGTCAGCAAACACATCGTATTGTGAGAAGTTTCACACTCTCATACAAAGACTTGCTTAAAGAAGATAATATTCTTAAATGTTTAATGGTTGCATTAATATTTCAACCTGATATCCCAGCTATCTGTTGGCTAGTGTAGATGCTGCCCCAGTGGTGCTATTTCTACATACATGTTAAACAAGAGCATCAGCCCTGAGTTTGCTGGATCTAGTAATTGTAGATTGCCTTGAAACAACTGGTAAAAAACTTTGAAAATTGACATTCTAAATAAATTTCTCGCATAATTTGCAGAAGAGTCAACTAACCTGACTTAAACTTAAAACATAAATCTCGATAATCTGATTCATCGCACAATCCCAGCATTACACATCTAACTGTTAGGCTTCCATACCAAAATCAGAATCTTGCATTAATTATAAATGTAATATAATACTTTACCTCTTGGTGGAAATATTCCCTAATTGTATCACAAGGCATTCCAGTAAAGGTTGTAGATGCTCAAAAGCTAAAAATAAATACAAGTAATGTAAGACATCCCACAACGTTGAAATTTAGGTGTTACACCAGCAAAGGGCAAAAGGTTGAACTACGTACAAGAAAAAATAAGAGCAAAATGAAATAGAGTATAAAGGCAATATTGAATTGGAATCTATTACTATATAAATTCAAATATGTACAGATGACAGTCCCATGGGTGATGAGGACATTGGACTGGGATACCCACACAGAACAGTATTCATTTTTATATCCACATCTCCTCAAAAATTGCTGGTCAGAATCCAATTAAATTACACACATGCTTCGTAGGGACCCTAAAGGTGTGCATCTCATAATTAGAATATCTTGTTCACTTATTTTTACACCTCAAAACAGTTTGATGTAAATTTGCTTACGTTCACCTTTGAAAAGGGGTAGGGTCTACCCTCATCAGAACAAATTATGTTTTTCCAGCGTCGGGTGTATCTTCTAGTTTGTATTAATATCAGCACACAGCTATCTGGATACCTAAATGTCGATAGAGGTCAGTAGGAGGGAGATGGCATTTGTAACAAAGCAAAAATATCGGATTTGTTTTCAAGGCTTAAAAAACATTTCAAGCATATGAACACGCATAAATGAGAGCTAGAATGCATATTGTAATAAGAGTTAGACTAACAGTAAGACTAATATTTCAACAATATCCAATTCTACTCTTCTGGCTCTTGAGTCCATTTTCAACCTTTAGCAGTCATCAGATTGCGGTGAGTAAAATAGAATTTGATCGTGTCACTGTCACATCATGGTTTATGCCAGTTGTGACACACTGCAGTCTGACAGCCTCGGTCTTTAGACACGTTGTGTTGAAGAGGCTGTTTTAGGTTTGTTTTTATTGAAAGCTCCTGCAAATCATCAGTTTATCTGGCAGACCTTTCTGCCTCTTGTTGCTACACACTATTTTGATTCCACTATATATGTGACAAACAGCATAGTTTGCTGTTCATTTTATTAATTATAGGAGGAAATTAGTGATTTTAATATAATTGGATTGGTATTACATCTGGATCTAGGATGATTTTTAAAAATTTGCTCTCTTAAGTCTGTTCAAACCCACTATCTAGACCACAGGTCCACTATTAGCTTTTCGCAGAGTTCTAAACCTTATCTCACTTCCTTGATCAGCAGATGGAAACAGCGGTGCTGCTTTTAAATAGTGGGAGCAAATATAATTTGACTGCATGATCCTGCATGTGATGCAGTTGATGTTCCCCAAACAATTGGGCATAAATAAATATAGTAACACTCAATAAAGACTTTTATTGTTTCAAGCATCTTTGATGAAATCCTACTTTTATCACCTCAACCTTCTAAAATTGTGCTCGATTGCAATTTGTTTCTGACTGTTAAATATGCTCTGATAAGCAGGAAGCAGATGTGTCCCCGATGCCTTTTCACATCCACAACTTACTCTTCTGATTGCCTCCATCAACAAGGTGATGCTGAAGGGGGGCTTGCTCCCAACCTACTCATTTCAAGCACTGCAGTTACTGTAATAAATGTTGTGAGGCATATTTTATGTAAGGGCAACTTTGATTATTGCAGATTCCCATCGCATTGTCCTCAGAAATTAGTTGAATGAATTCTCCCATTAGAGAAAAAAGGGCACAGAGGAAGGCACAGGGAACCAAATGTATTATTATTATTATGTATTATTGTTAAATGTATTATTATTGTTATTAACCAACACTTCGTGTGTGTGTGTGTGTGTGTGTGTGTGTGTGTGTGTGTGTGTGTGTGTGTGTGTGTGTGTGTGTGTGTGTGTGTGTGTGTGTGTGTGCGTGCGTGATTATGTGTGTGTGTGCGTGCGTGATTATGTGTGTGTGCAAGTGTGGCTTAAAGTGTGGCATATCAGACAGCCCTCTGAGAATATTCTAACACAAGTCAGGAAAGACCAACCCCTTTCTTTTCCCTTATTTCTCTCACAAACACACGTATCTAAACAAGCAAAGCGCTGCGGGTCTCAGCTGTTCGATCGGGGTCTTTGGCAGACTTCATACTTTGGTTGAGGCTTTGAGTGGATAGCTTTTGAATTGAATAAGGCTTCTGTCCAATTCCTCAATCCTCCATGCCTCAGCCCACCACCTGCCTGATAATACACTCCGTATCTCTTCCTCTCGTCCTCCGTTTCTCCTCTTTGGAATGAACAGAAAACTGTTTCAGACAAATACAACATCTGCAGTAGTTTCATATCAGAGCTGATTCTCTTTAGTTGTTTGTAATCATAATTTATTAAAGTTGTGGATGGACTGGGATTTTCCAAGATACCAATATTATTTGAAATGAAGAAGGACTCTCTATTATCTCCATAAAACACTCCTAAAACAGGGGCAGTTTTGCTGCACCAACACCAGAAGCATGCTACAACCATCAAACAGTTTCACCGTCAGCGCAGATTTAATGTTTCCACTAGCTTTGCCCTTGAAGACATTTTTCTTCTTATCAAATTATTCTAACTTCCTTTCAAAGGTTGATGTTAAAGTGCACATTCTGCTGTGTATGTCTGATGGTTGGTTCTGTTCATGTATTCAGGTGTTCTCAAGGTCAGGTTCTCAAGGACAGTTTCTCAAAACTTGCTCTGTTAAGGTTTTTTTCAGCCGTCTTCCGTTAAATTACTTTATCGGCTATCATACAGCCAATTTTTCAGAATTTTTATTTTCTTGTACTTTGTCACCAGAAATAATTAAAAAGGTCTCATCGTTTTGGATAAATGACTCCTTGAGGGTCATTTTGGCAAAATCAGGTTTAGAAAATATTGATGTGGTGTGAAGTTTAGCTCAGTTTATAGAGCAGTGGCCCCATGTGTGGATGCCAAGGCCTTGATGCGCTGCGATGGTTTCATTTTCAAACTTCGTACCCTGTCACCTGCTTTCCCCTTTTTCTCCTCTCCCTCCCACATTGCCTATCTGTTTCTGTTCCATCTTGCCTGTCCTTGTATTTGTACAAATACTTGGATTTTTGTGAAAATTGATCCCAGCAGTGATTACAGCAGCCTCCTTTCTAAACGAAGTAACCCTTGGAGAAATTGGTGCATACAAGGAAAAAACTAAGTGTAATAGTTTTCGTTTATTCAGCAGTTAATTAGCCTTGCCAAGGAGGTTTTGTTTTCCGTCTCTTGGTTTATCTGACTTGTTGGATCACACACAAAATGCTGAGATAAATTCACTGTATTACATTGTGAGATAAGGCTCCAGATAAAAGGGCAGATGCAGGAGTGATTTCTACTTTTTTGACCATTGCACCATAAATCTGCTGGATTAAATCACACAATATCAGCCATTTTCGATTAGTTTTAATTTTATATCGGTCTGAAAAAACAATAATTTTCGCCAAAAGACCCTTTTCATCAGTATTTCTTCTCATTTTGTTATGAAATTTTCCAAGCTGGTGGGTTAGCAAACAATACAAACAACTTATTTAATAGTTAGAAGTGCTACCTGTTTCTTGAAAAAAAAAAAAAAAGTGTTACTGTGTAATCTGCCAAGCTGACTTATTACACTGTTGTCTTTCCCGCCAATGGGAATCAAATTAGATAACAGAAATAAGAGACTTCTTTGACTGGTCCGTTGTTGTGAAAGTCATTAAAATAAAGTTTTGCTGTTAGTGGATTTGAATATTATTTTTTTCAGTCAGCTAAATTGAAGTGACATGGTACCCTCGATAGACCGGGAGACAATGACACAAAAATAGAATGTTTTTAAACTCTTCATTGTTTCTAAATCAGGTGTATTAGTCAGTTCAAATAGAAATAATATGTAGAAATATTATTTGTAATAATATCCACAAAAAGTCGGGGATATTATGGAATCGTCCTTGCCATCGCCGAAGATCTTTTGTATTAAGACGATAACTCAAAAACTATTTCATGGATCATTTTTACATTTTATACCTACAAAGACCTTAAGATTTGTTTTGGGAAAGGTCTGTTGTAAACTTTTGACCCTAGGAGAGCTTTATCTCCAAATGTTTTCGGGCCATAATTTTCCAATCGTTGATTCGGTTACGTCCAGATGTTGTGAACAGGAATAAACTTGAGGATATATTATATTCTACTCTAATTAGTCACATTATACTCAATAAGGCTTTTTTATGAAAAACACCTAAATGGACAAAAACAGTCATAACTTTGCATTTAATTTTGGGAGTTCAATCAATAGGATTGCTTGTACAACGCACAGTATTGGCGACTTTTCAGGGATATCCCCCTGCCTGCCAGCGTAGACCTAGTTTGATGTCCGAAATTTGACATGATTTGGGGGTTATAGAAATGGCCAAATCAGATAACAATTCAAATAGTTATATTTTACTTTTGCAATCATTTTTATCCAAGCACCATGAGTATTTGCTTTTTTTTTTTAAATGTTTAAGTACCCAATCTGGTTTAAAGCAGTGATTCTCACCCATGACCTGCAGGCCACCGTCCAGATTAAGAATACTAATGAATTTAGAAAATAATGTGTATCTGACGCTACTTACCAGTTGGAGATAGAGTCTATCCTAAGAGTGCCTATTAGCTTTCCAACCCTGAAGATTAGATATTTAGACATTCAAGTGTCCACTAGTACTGATGAAGGTACACAAAATCCTTAGGGTGTGTGTAATCAGTAATAGTTCAAAGCTGAAGCGATTTTCCGATTTTGCAGTACAATGAATGTTATATATCCAACATTTTTTTAGGTACAGTCCTTACAAGTTTATCAGGTGCAATGAAATTGAGGTAATGGTTGCGCAGAGGACTAATGTAGCCCGTAGCTCTTTGTTTCCCACAGATTAGTGAAATGTGCAAAAAACAATGTGCAGTGATATGTCTAAGAGTAGAATGCATAGATGTCCTCCTCCTGCAGTTCAGTGAGGAGTTAAACAGTCTTATGGCAGCTCATTAGCAACGAGCCAAATAGTCTGTAATTTAAACTTCACCTGTTCCCCAACTCCATCCACTCTAGTCTGTGGACCCACCTATAAACAATCAGACAGCACTAACCAGACTGCCCAGAGTCATCAGAGTTATCCTTGTCTATTAGAAGCAAGAGGCATCACTTGGCTTAATTGTATTTGTTGTATTGTTGAACTAGGTTTCACACTAGTATTCCTGTTTGCCTCTGGAGATCCTGAAGTGACATTTGTTGCAATAAGGATCCATTCATCATCGTTGAACTGTGGGTTTTATATCGTGCACTTTCAATCTCTCGAGTGATATTCCTCCTAATTAATTTTCCAACACTCACGTCTGTCATTTTTCACTTCAAATTTAGTGTTGTACATTGCAAAAAAAAGGAAAATAGATCAAGAAAGGACAATAAATAATTTTTCTGTGTGAATGTAGAAAATACCTCTAAATACCCTTCCACTACAACTTATCACACAAATGCATGAATTCATTTCAGTCACATCAGATGTCCTTTTCCTTAGAATTGATTGGAAGGCATTGGAATACTGTGTAATTGCTGTTGGCCTTGATTTAAAAGGAAGATGTAATAATATGTGGTTTCTTTTTTTGTGTTTGTGTTTCTGCTTTGACCTGCTCCAGACTACCTGTCACAAGGTGTGGATCTGAGCGGCATCGAGGTGATTGAGAGCGACTTGCTGCTGATCAGCAGAGCAAGGCTGGAGGTTGAGAACCAGGCAAAGAGACTACTGGAGCAAGGCATGGAGATCCAGGTATAGTCATAGACAGAATTACATCTTTTGTTTTTACTAAAGAAAATAGATAATTGTCCAACTTTAACCACTTCTTATTCACTACAAATACAAAGAGGGAGACCATGTTTGCTTTTTTCAGCAGCCTGTCACACGGGCATTGCTTTGGTTTGCAGAACAGAACTTTGATTTGTCAGGTGAGTTTCTGATAAAAAATAATGTCAAATAAAATTCAGCGATATATCTGTCAACAAATCTCTGATCAGATTCAATTGTTAAACATTCTCTAAATGAGGTGGCAGCTCACTTGCCGGTGTAATATAGTTTCTTCATAGTTGTGTTATGTCTCCAGCTGAGAGCTGCCGTTTGTTCTGCACATTGAACCTCAAACTTTCTTCATCTGCCGACAAAGCTCGCCATTTACTGTTGATCTGTATATTGACGCTCTTCTACTGAGGTTTTGCTTTCAGATGATGATGATGATGACGTGTATGTGTCTTTGGCACTGTGCTTATTTTGTTCTGTATTTTTTAAATGAGTTCCACACTAAACCGCTGTGCCTCTAACCACAGAGTGGGGCGAGGGTCATGAACTTTGAGGTCTTTTAAACATGAATAAAAGTGAACTCTGTCATTTAAAAGCCCTAACCAAGCAAATCTCACAGGCAGCCCAGTCAGTTCACCTAGATGCTATTTCTGCTCTATGGATGTTACACCAAATATCGACTCAAAGGAGTAAATGGGTCACAGCAATTAAAGCAGCCTTACAGCGTTGGTGCACTTGCATTGCATTTATTAATAAATAAATGCAATCATGTTTTGTCCAGAGCTTGGTTGAAATTAGTTTTTTTTTCAGAATGTGACATCACAGATGCCTCTTGTGCCTTTCATTTCCTCTTCATGCTTTAAAGAGGGTGTTAGTTTCTGATTTTTCAGACAAAAAGAACATCTTATTGGATTTTATTCTTGAATTAAGACGTCAAGTCTGACTTGAACAGGAGGACAGCACTTTCTATATGTGTCATCCTGTGAAATAAATGTGAGAGAGGAAGCACATGTGAGCTCTACTAACCTTCATCTGCCCCAGAAAGCCTTCCTCTCAAGGGGACAGTGTCCCATTAAAGGAAGTGAGTTCCTGCATGTGTGCTACAATCTGTTCAGTGTACATGGTGACTTGTTGGAAGTGTCCAGAGAAGTGCTCAAGTGGTGGTTGAGCGTGTGCACTTGTGATTATTCTTCCTTGATATGGAGTGATGTGACCTTTTGGGTCTTAACGTCACAGAATATCTCACATTTTCTGGTTACACCCCATCCCAGCTTTGATTTACATATATGTGTCCTTAGTAAAATCAGATCACAATTTTAATGCTTTAAAATGTTCACAATTTCTTGATTCGATTTCTTGTCATGTATGACTTGGTTATCAAAAAAGAAAGGGAAAACGCCTTTCTGACACGTATTGTGAAACAATATATATATATATATATATATATATATATATATATATATATATATATATATATATATATATATATATATATATATATATATATATATATATATATATATATATATATATATATATATATATATATATATATATATATATATATATATATATATATATATATATATATATATATATATATATATATATATATATAGAGTTTGGTCTAGACCTGCTCTTTCTGGAAAGCACCTTGAGTCAACTGTTTTTATGAATTGGCGCTATATTAATAAAGATTATTTGAAAACAAGTATTTTAGTGAGGAAGTGGTATTCCCTTTTTCGCAATGGTAAAAAAAACACCCTACAACAACCAGAATGCAGCGCACTAATGGTGGGTCAAGTATGCTGACTGTCTAGTAAGAACCAAAATTCAGTGTAACAGTAAAACATTTTAGATAATAAAGAGGCAAGGAAGAGGATTGTGACTCATATTTGATCAGAACTTCTTTGTGTAATAGTTTCAGTTTTCTCAGCTTTTCTTTTCACAGTACAGAACACATATAATCCACAATCATTATAATTTTGGAGCTGCAGACTCATGAATATTTTTTCCAGATGGACTTAAAGCTGAGAAAAAAAACGAAAGGGGAGTTATGTTCAATCTCTTGACATGTAGTGTGTAACTCTACTGACCATAATTTAAATGATTCAGTTCTCTGCCACTCCTCCACTTTCAAGTTCAAAAATGTGAACTTGTGTGTTCTGATCTAACAGACACCACAGGGATTTTCAATGGAACGAGGTCATAGGTCAGATGACACAAAAATACAGCTTTTTGGCAACAAACATGGGGGTGTGGGGGTGAATGTCTGATACTGTTTTTCTTAAAAAGTCAAAGGACATCTTATTAGAGACACAGTACCACGGCCTCCATCTAATACCAGCAGATACTGGATGAAAACTTAGAGGTACCACCAGGAAACTTAAAGTAGACCACTAGGCCAATGACCAAAGTACAAAATCAACCCAAAAATGATTAAGAGATCAAAAAATAAATATTTTAGCAAGGCAATCCTAGTCACCTGACTGCGGAGGATGTTCTGCGGAGGAGAGTCCACAAGCGTCGACCTCAGGTGGGAGAGTTGGAGAGTTTCTGTAAGGAAGAAAGCTCCCAAATCTGATCCATGTGTTCTCCAAACTCCTCTCACACTGGAGAATGAGACTCAGGGCTGTAAATTGTGGCAATAGTGGCCCGCGGAAATATCACATACAGATTAAGAATAATTGTACACACGTTTTAGAGAAAATATTTGTTTCATATCATGAACGTATTGTTGTTGTTTTTAATTATATTACTTGAGATAATTGCACTTATTTTTTTTAGGGTACCAATAATTTTGGAGGGCATTGTATATCAAGTCAGATTATCATCTGATGATATCTGTCAATAACATTTGACTTTGTCCTCAATTTCAGAATTCACTAGCAACTGTTCTTGCCGCCAAAAGTCACTGTTGTCACCATGCTTTTCTCCTCTGTAATGGCAGAATTCATAATGTGAAGGAGAGCCACCAGTTTAAACTGGCTGTTCAAACCATTTTATCATATCTCCTACTAACAAAACAATGAAATATTTTAATTTGTTTAAAATAAATTTAATATTGTCTGCCATTAACATCTGTACAAAGGAATATTTGTCAAGTAAACCCCTTCTCTCTACATGACTTCAATAACAAATGTAAAGAAGCCAACTTATCTTACTAAGGGCATATGATAAAATAAAGAACAATAAACATCCATTTGAAAATGCAAAATATATGGTAAACATCTAAAGAATTTAAGTTAAAATATTTTCAGTTCATGCAAGGAAAAATTCTCTGCTGCTGTAAAGTGAATACAGTTTGCCAAATACCACAGGGATTTTCAATGGAACAAGGTCTTAGGTCAGATGAGACCGAAATAGAGCTTTTTGGCAACAAACATCGACGATTGGAGTGGCTTAGAAAAAAAGAAATCCATGGAGAAAAGCCACTCATACCCACTGTGAAGTATGGTGAATGTTTGATACTGTTTTTCTTAAAAAGTCCAAGGACATCTTATTAGAGACAAGGTATTGGCGCTTTATAAATAAAGATTGATTGATTACATTATTTTACATTTCTTTCAAGAAAATGGCTGACTGCTAAGCTTGCACAACTGTGCAAGAAATGTTGAGTTAATCCACAGTAGTTTTACAAACATACAGAATCCGCTCTCCTTATGTACTTCCTTCTCAATTGAAGTATTTTTATCCTGACTGCAGCCGGAGTTTGTGGACATATGGTGCTCCAGAGACAACAACATATATGTACCACACACACACACACAGAGTAGCGGTTTCTTATAGCACCCCCAGGAGTTGTTTATTGTGAATGTTAGGTAAGCAGGAGGACATGCTGCCCAGGCTGTGTGGGAGCTACTTTCACCTCAGCACTCTTATTGTGCCAGGACAGACCCAGGAGCTCATCTGTTGAGTGGGAGCTCAACTGACCCACGCAGAAAAACTCCTCCTTTTTATGTGACCTCATCTATACTTTCTATTCCAAAAATATTAGATTAATTGAGACCCAGTAGCTAAAAGTTGCTCCAATCTGTAATAGAGGAGTGTTGATTTTGAGAGATTATATGACCTGGTGCCATTCCAAACTACTGATAATGAGCAACCATGTGAAGGGGTCATTCTGACACTACATTTTGAATAGATTTTGAATTTTTTATCCTCAGATATATACTGAAACGGATTTTTGTAAGTTTAGCAGACATTTTACATTTCCTGAGTATCTACCCTCTTTCTCAGTTTATTTATCCAACGCGTTTGGTCCTACTTAATGCATCTTAAGCACACACTTTGAGAGAGATGTACAACTCTATTAAACGCTTTAATTAAACAGTTTATGATCTGGGCATAAAGTAATGTGCAGGACTCATAGGGCACCCAACCACAAATAGCTGCCGATGGGTCAAATCTGGTGGACATCTGTAGACATGCAAACAAAAGCAATAATAATTTCTCTGTTGTCTGTGACATTTAAGCATGAGGTTTAGGCATGAGACACAGTAACTAACCTCATAATTTTTTTAATCTATAGAATAGAATAGAAGGAACGTATTTATTCCCTAAACGGAAATTTGACAGACACACAAACAGGATTTCACGAGCTCTCCACTTTGTTATTGTATCTAAAAGTAACTGTCCAATCATAATTTGACCCTCTTCATGTGACTCCATCATCTACCTCCCACTAAAACTTGGATTATTAGTTTGATTGTTATACAGGAAGAACTACATGACAGTATTGACGGTTATCCTCTTGATGTAGCTCCAAATGTTGATGAATTCTTTCACACATACTCCACCCTTGTTATTGTAAGTTGTCAAGTAATTTATGTGTAATTCTAAGAACACTCTTCATCTAGCTTTTGAGTTCATCAGTGATGTATTTAATCAAAACTCATCTGAAAGTTGATGTGAATTTGATGGAAATGCTGCAAAAGCCTTATCTAACAATGTTAAAGAAATTGACACAAAATTCCAGCCTTCCTCCAATATTTAATGGGGTCTTGATTGTTAAATGCCCAATTATTCCACCACGTTTCATGAAAATCCATCTACTAGTTTTATGTGATCGTGCAAATGGTCAGACCAAGAAACAAACCAACACCAGAGAAAACATTACCTCCTTGGATTTCAGTATCTGAGCTAAGACCCAATTTTGACAAACCTGAATATTCTAATTGGAGTTCTTCTAAAGAGACTTGTGTATGTATTGTTCTGTTTAGCAGAAATACACAAAATGGCGGAAGTGACTAATTGCTTATGCACCATCCCACAACAGATCATATGCACAAACATTTTGACCGACCAATATTCCTCATATTTATCCAGTCCGTATAACACGATATAATTTCTGTTGTGTAACCAAAATGTGTTTGTTTTTGTTTGCTTCCTCTGGTCCCGTAAACGATTTAACCATGTCAGTGAAAGAACGCCGCACTCAATCGTAGATTTAATCCCCACACTGTGTCACTAAACTCTGTCGTGACGAGCCTTTCCCATTTCCCACAAGTCAGAGTGGCATTTCTTCATCCAGCGTTTCCTTGCATTTCTCCTGCAGTGGACAACTGAACCACCGTCGGCTCACTCTACACTCTCTATAAACCGAAGTCATCTCATCTCCTACAGTCAGATTAATTTAAAGTTAAGTTAGCAGTTACAGAAATGTCAGATTAGATGGGTGCTTGGAAACAGCACGTGTATCCCTGAAACATCAGATAAGTGTCGAAAATTAGGTACCACTAGTATTTATCATGTATATGTGTCATGATAACCGGATTTCTCTGTTCCTCATGTAAACACCATATCCCCGTTCAAAAACAGTATATGTGCCCGTAAACACAGCACCGGTCTCTTCTTATTCTCCTTTGTCTCTTCTCTGCTCTTTGTTGGGTTGACTTTACCTCGCTAAATTTTTACAGCTCTCTCATGAAGTCTATGTAATGTGTATTTTTAGCTGCTGTCACTTCTGCTCTTGTTGTGTAGTGTATTTGTTCCTGTGTGATAAAACCAGACTCATTATGTTGATTTCATTGTGTTAAGAACGGTACACTGGAAGACTGCCAACAACACTTGTCTCTCTACATCCGTCTCTCTCTGCTTGTCTGGCAGAATCCTACCCAGGTCGGCACTGCCCTGCAGGTCTTCTACAATCTGGGCAGTCTCAGAGAGACCATCAGTTCTGTAGTGGGGGGATACAGGACCACCATACAGGACAAAATCACCAGTGCTGTGGACATCAAGGGCCTGACACAGCCAGCTAATCCCAGAGGTAACACCCGAGGGGGATGTTGCTCAAGCTGTGCTTTTACACACATTGGATAGCTGTCCTCATTTCTACAATTACATTTTATGATTTGACCTAGTTCATGAGTTAACTTTATCCAGAATATATTATTACATCATGGCCACAGAGAATAGTCAACTTTGCCTGGAGGAAGTGAGTTATTTCCATGGCTTTGTCATCACGGTCACTTCATTATGGACACAGAGTAAATTCATATGATTGGTCCATCCCTGCACACACTGGTGCAACTCTCTTCTTCCCCACATCCACTCACTAGAGCACTCTGAAGAGTCCCCAACCAATGCTCCATTTTCTCTTGTTTGAGAGCTGTTTTATAAAACATGAAATTCTAAGAGAAATAAGAGAAATGTTCCTCTTATTGATTTCTTTGAAAAATGATTGATCCTCTGCAGCATCCTGTTTTTCACAGCACCATCCCATCTTTTCCCAAACAATCAGAAAGCCAAGTTACACAGAGTGAGTGTCTTTCCCCAGGTGCACCAGGTAGAGCAGTGATGCCTACACCAGGAAACACTGCAGCTTTCCGTGCTGCTCTGTGGACAAACTTGGAGAAATTGATGGACCAAATATGTGCTTCATGCAGACAAGTGAGCTGAGACCGTGATATCAATAACTAAGACATTCAAAGTACCCATGAAGGAGATACAAAGTGTCCTTTATTTCATATTTTCCAGGTGCAACATCTGCAGAAGGTGTTAATCAAGAAGAGAGACCCTGTAACTCATGTGTGCTTCATGGATGAGATCGTTAAGGTGGGTGGGCCACACAGCTCTGGCTTTGGGTGAATGTTTGTAATGGTACGTTGGCAATTCTCCAATCGGTTGTCTTAATAAACAAAGTTATGTTTAATAAGACCCTTCAAGAACTGCCGGACAGAATGCAGAGATGTCTCATACATGCTCCGTAGGTTTCTTCAGTGTACTTTAATTATTTATTTGCTATTTCATGTCATTTCGCACACATTGGGAGTGAATTGTTCATCCGCTCTCCACAAAACCACTGGAGGGGATTTATTAGAAATCGGAAACATTTTATGTTTATCGAGTTCTCTAAAGGTATCCTCTTATCATTTGTTCCTTCAATTAGCTTAGTTTTGATTCTATTAAGCATATTTAAACTTGCGTGGTTTCATATCAATTTCACTATAATAGACATAATGGTTTCAACAAACTTCAACAAACTGGTCTGCTCAGTTGTAGGAGCATCTTCAAATATTGTAGTTTGATTGTAAACATTGCCAGATATGACCTTAGCATATGTAAAATTATATTTATTGTCTTACTACTTATAATATATATACTTATACAGTATTTCTGGTATAAAAAAAACAAACGGCACGGATGTTTTGGTTATTAGCCATATTGTGCTCCCACTCAAAAAATATATTTTCATTGGAATGTAGCAAAATGCAGCCAATAGTACATCCTTAAGATGATCATCGGCATCTTACACTTCAGCAGAAACCTGCTTGGACAAATAAGTGAGGGAGACTGTTACTATGGAAACAAAGCTCTCACCGATTACACAGAGACGGAGGTGTGAGTCGGAGACCTAATGACATGTTTAATACAAGGCTCCTCACTCTACAGCAGCATGTGTCCACAGAGGAAGGACACCCCATTCTTCTGTCAGCAGTTCCGTCTTAAAGAAGAGCCGCTGCATCAGAATGAAGAGATAATGTGAAGCATTCCGACAAGAAATATGAGGAAAATGATGTTCATTTAAAAAATCCTTATTACCATTGATTTCTTTACATAGTTACACAGGTTATCATACATTTCTGTACATGAGCTGTCTTAAATCAATGTTTCCTCTTGTCATAACAATTTACTCAACACCCACGCATGCTATTGGAAGACAGACGCAATTTTTTCAGTTGTACCAGAGGATGAAGAAGGATCATTAATGCCAGTTATTTCCTCATCGTGTGATTTCATTTTGATTCTGAAATTTTGCTCTTAGGTGACACTGTTACCAGGTTTCTAGCATTCGCTAAGATAACTGACAATTGATTTCCAGATCTCAAAGTTGATATGTTAACCATAGCAAAATCTGGCTCCTGGTCTAAGATCTACATTATACTTGAAGTCTTTAGTCCCCCAACGTAAATATCAGGATGATGGTATATAGTCATCCATCTGTCCGTCTGTCTATTCCATCAGCAAACTTCCCATAATAGCATCACCAAACTTTCTAAAGTATATTCATTAAACTCAATAAGCAGTTACCTTACTTTATTTTGTTTTATCTGTCTGCACATTTTATTTATGGTTCCCCTGAATATGTGACTTTTGATGTTTTGATGTCTGAAAGGTTATCTGGAAAAGCTATACACTGATCAGCCATAACAATAAATCCACCTTGTCAATATTGTGCAATCTGTGCTATAGTAGCTCCACCGTAGGATTGAACCGGGCTACCTTCCACTCTCCACGTGTGTTAATAATCAAAAAAGCTTGAGGGAGCATGACCCTGTCCTTGTCATGTTATAAGGACAGGTGAAGTCAGAATTACGGTGATTATCTCGTTACTATCTCTTTTGTCATGGGAAGAAGAAAACATTCATTGCCTCGTCACCATGGCAACAAGATAATCAAGTATTAGTTATTCTGACTTCAGCTGTCAGTGGTGGAGTGTTATGGCAGACTAGCGTATATTGTAGCTTCACCAAATGTTTCTCATATATTAATCATTTCAAATAGTTTTGCCTTTGACAGTTTTAAATTTTACAAATTAAACTTTTTATGTTTCCATGAAAACATTGTGAATTTTGTCTGAAGATACTGTTCCATTCACTAACGACCCTGCACTAAAGCCAAGTGCAAAAGCCCTGCAATAAAAGCATCAAATGCTTCTTTTCTTTTCTACTCACACTCGCGTGAAGAAAAAAAAAACGTGTTCAGAGTGAAAACGCAGGAAGGGGAGGAAGTGAGGATGGTAATTGATGTGAGAAGCGAGGTCCGACAGCTGAGCAGCAGATCCACAGCAGGCTTCTTTAATGGGGGATTAGAGTACACAGACACGGATCTCCACTTTCATCAGATAATTAAACCGTGCTCCACAGTCAGACTCTGTTTTGAGTAGTGAGCTGATCATCCATAACATTAAAACCACATGCCTCAGTCGGTCCACTTTTTGCCACCTATAAAAGCTGTGATTGCACTGTGTTCTGACACCTTTCTGTCTGAACTAGTATCAACCTTTTTCAGCTTTTTTTGCAACAGTAGCTCTTCTATGGGATCAGACAACCCAGGTCATCCAACACTCCTTATTCTCATCAATGAGTCCAGAACCCTGTCCCCATAATGGAATCTATCTCTCCTTTTATTTTCCATTGCAGACTTTGAGTGTTATCTGTTTAATATTCACATGTTAGTTGCTCTATGTCTTTGCTCTTCCTCAGTGATGGCAGTATTAATAGAAATATATGATAGATAATGATTCCGATCATCGGATGTGAACTCATCATTGCAATGTTTTACTAAAAATCGTGCTTACCATTGTACATACAGAATTATTTCTCTTGATTTAAAAATCTGTAATTTACTGCACGCAAACTGAATTTGTACTCAAACAAGTAAACTGTGCTCACTTCCCATTATTGTATTGTACAATATTAAATACAAGTAATACATTTTGCCACTTTTCTGAACAAACCTGCTTCCCATTAGCCTGGAAAGATGTCTGATAACTATTGTTTCTGGTCTGTTTACTTGACAACAGGATGGGAATGCTGATATCCTCTACACCTTCTGGAACGATGTGACCAATATACTGAGTGACGAGTTTCACAGAGCAACTGAAGGTACGGCTGGTGTTTTTCTTACCTCATATTTCCCCCCTACTGTCATCAGTTTAAGAGTATACTAACTGAAAAAACCAATACACTAATTAAAGGTATTGATTTGTGAATCAGTGTATAAATCTCACACCTAGTGCAAAAACCAAGAGCAGCGCAATTCATCAGCATGCAATCAGCAGTTTCCAACACACACAGTTCTTTGTCATTTTCACACCCAGCACCCCCTTTGTTAGCAAATGTTTGTGTGCCCATGGCAGTGTTGGTCTTAAAATGAGATTTAATTAGGGGCTTTGTCTTTGTATCCACTGATATTTCTCTCCATCTGCTCTACTGAAACCATTTTTACAGTATATGGTCATTTTTTTAACACACAGCTCTTATACAAACGCATGCTACAGGATTGTAGCACTGGTATTGCTAACTCAATGGATTCCTTTCAGTATTTAACAGATCCAGCTCACCGGTAACTTTCTTAATAATCTTTTTATGTGCTTTTTAGCTCAGAAGCCTGCCATTCCGTGTATCACAGTCAATCTCTCACTTGGAAGTCTGAAAAAATAAGGGAGAAAGAGCAATAAACCCAAGTCACCTGTGCTAATTTTACTTTCTCTCTACTGCCACTGATCTAACAAAACTCCACTGCCACACATTCCCCACAACCCAATTTAGTTCATCTGCATCACTGGCCTATGGACCACCATTGACCTAAAAAGGCCTTAAAGCCGGATATCACTGTGTGATCTTGACCACCTTTATGTTTTGGAGCCACTGAAGCTGGACTTTGTCCAAGCAGAGGCTGAAGACTGCCCCTGCAGGACACACTGCAAGATGTTGGCACCTGGCATTCCTTCTCCAACGTACTGTGTGTTGTATCTCTCTGACTGCTTGTGCAGCACGAAATGGTCACCCCTCATAACCTACACCTTCAAGGTCTTTGAGCGTTAAAGAGACAGATTGGGACCATTGTTGTTTTTGTATTGCGCATGAATCTGTACCGACCAAACTTTTATTGCGATGCACCTCTGTGACTGAAATTTGGCAGGTCTGATGAAAAGAACTAGAAAAATGTATTTCAAATAAACACAGACTGGATGTGCAGGTAGGCTGCATTTAAACAGATTCTACACGCAAATGTTCCATTATGGAGTTAAACGAACGATGTGTGTGTGCTGTGCGGTATCGTCAAACTCCCAGTGAGAAGATGAAACAACACCAAAATTTGAACATCTATTTTAATTACATTTCACACAGCAGGTCAACTATTTTTGGATCCAGCTGGCAAATACATTTTTGGCATTTACTCTGGCAGTGAGATTAGAAGTTCAATGTTAATCTCAAATACAATTTGAAACTTCGTACCTTTAAAGTCTTCTTTGAAGGCGGTTTTAAAATAAAAAAGTATTTTTTTTCCTATAGACTTTGGTAACTTTTTATTGTCTCATACAATGCCTTTAATAATTTATTTTCTCTCTCGCTAGCCTCCTCCTTCCTGAAGCAGGCATTTGAAGGGGAGTATCCCAAGCTGTTGCGACTCTACAATGAACTCTGGCGTCGCCTGCAGCAGTATAGCGCCAGCCTGCAGGGGGCGCTAACGAACAGCGGAGGGCTGGATGCATGTCTGGATATCACTGCTGCTGAGCCAGACAGTCAGGACCTCTTCACACATGGCAAACAGGACTACAAGTAAGAGATCCATACAGTCTGAGCTAATATAGGCTGTGACACATTTACAGGCTATTTTTCTTTGTGTGAAAAAAAGAGGGAAAAAAGGTTTTTAAGTTTAGATTAAAACTTAAATCAGGAGTTCCCGTACAAGTGAAAAGGGATGAGTTTGTTTTCCTGTGATCCATACCAGATGGCAGGAGATTTTTGGCATTGAGTGGAAACACATATGGTATAATAAATTAATCTGACTGATCTTTGCTAAAACTTAACTGGATGTCCTATTAGAAGCATTTGGACAGATGGAACTTCAATCATTTGAAGATGAATTACATAACTCTAGCATGTACGCGCTCAAACTGTCTACCTGCATCATTGCACCGATGAGTTTCCTCTTTTTTCATTCTGTCTGTGTTCCGAAATTGAAATATTCTTCAATTCCATGTTTTCAGGCCAGCCTTGCACTGGCAAAAACACTTAGTGGTGAAACTGGAGAAGTCTAAGTGATACTGTATTCTTACGATCTATTCCTTAAGATTTAAAGGTAAATTTAAAGGAACCAATGAACACTTACCTGCTGCGTTTCCTTGAGCTTTTTTTATGCCATGATACCTAACAGTTATCCATTACTCTGTTTGAATGGATAAGACCTCTATCATACAATCATGAGCTAATGATGATGAGTAGTGGGGTGAATTAGTGATATTTTGCTTTATATGATTACGGTTAATTGCTCCATTAATATTAATGTCGGCATGAAAATTTCAGCCAACTACAGCCAATTACAAATACATGACAATATATGACAGAAATAAAAGGCTTTAAAGAAATGAAATGGTGAATCTTTCAGACCACCTCGCTGTAGATTGCTTCTATTTTCATATATGACTGACGACAGTAACTGAAAGGAAGGAACAGGGAAATTGTTCAGCCAACATATCCATGTCAATAAATGATTTGTTTAACAATTCTGCCTTTAAATATCTTCTAAACAGGTCAGTTGTATGTATCTGTGTGTGTGTGTGTGTGTGTGTGTGTGCGTGCGCATGGGTGTGTTTGTAGTCCAGAGAAAGCTCTGAAGGACTCTCTGCAGCCATTTGAGGCGGCCTACCTCTCCAAGTCCCTCTCTCGACTGTTTGATCCGATAAACCTCGTGTTCCCTATGGGCGGCCACAACCCCCCCTCCAATGACGAGCTGGACAGCATCATCAAGACCATCAGCAGGCAAGTGAAACATGGTTCTGTGTTGGTGCACCTGTGATCAACTAACCCTCAAAGACTTTTTCAAACTTGTCATGAAGCTCATTGCAGATTAAACTAACACTCTTAGCGTCATTAAGTTGTCTCAAAGGTGTAAGTGTGTGACAGTGCTGAATCCCAGTGTATGGATGCAATACATTTTTATCTTCTAATACTTCCTTCATCATCTGACCAAAATATATCATAGATGATGAAATGCATTCATTGGTTAATTTATATATTTACAGTGAGCTGAATGTTGCGTCAGTGGATCCAAACCTCTCTCTGGCTGTGGCAAAAAATGCTGCCAAGACCGTCCAACTCTTCTGTGTGAAATCTGAGCAGCTGGTGTGTAAAATTTTGACATTTGGAATGTGAAAAGTAAAATGCGTATCTCCATATGTTCTTAGCATACCATATTTCCATAACACTCTGAAATAGTCCAATAACTTTAAAGGGAGATATTGCCTGCATGGATGGCTGTCTCTCTTTGTGGTGCAGAAAGTGTCAAAAAATACATTTGAATACGGCAAAATCTCCAGAAATCATGAAACAGTTACTTGAGAGCCATTTCCAAGGGCTCACATGTACGACCTTTTGTGTTCGGTGTGATAAAACTGAAAGAAAATAGTTAACATATGAAGCCTGTCATCCTGGGTCTGTAGATTATCATGAGCAAACTTTGTAGTTTGGATTTTGTAGTGAACTGTTCCTTTAAAGGAGAGATATCATCCATATCACAAAAGGTTATCTTGTGAAAACAATAATTCCCCCTCATTATCACATTGTTATACACAGGACAAGTCATTCATTAATTCAGTCAGTCATTAAGACCCCTCTCTGTCAAAAGTTGTGTACACAGGGTGATGCCAGTCAGGTTATTGGTCCACTCACTGATGGCCAAAGGAGAAACGTTACTGTGGTCAACTCCCTCTACCGTCTGCAACAGGCCATCACCAAGGTAGGAGGCCTCCATAAATAGTTTTTTTACTTTTTAAATAGACCTGCATATTAAGATGTGGTAAAATGTTTAATATGGTGGTCCCTTCAGACCAGGAACATCCATTAAGACCTACATTTACGGCGATACTCTGACACAATTGTCTTGAAATCATAAACTGGTCTTTGTCCAAGTGTCTCAGATCCTTAAGCTTCACAATTTCTCCTGTTTCCAACTCATCAACTTCAGGACAAAATGTCCATCTGTTGCGAAAAATATATCCCACCCACTGACAGGTTCCATGGTAACAAGATGGTCAGGGCTATTCTTCCTTCACCTTACAGTGGTTAGAAATGTATGGCTGGCCTGTGTATCACAAAAAAACTTCGGTTTTGGATGTGGTCATCCTTAAAGCTTGATTCAGTCACTTTAAAATTCATTTGTTCATGTTTTATGCATTTTATGGAGTGTTCTACGTCGGAATTCTTTATTCATTTTAACCTTTGAGGATATATATGGTTTTTTTTTATTTGCAGATATTATCAGGATTGGGGTCAGCTCCACCAGCAGCTGCAGAAGCCCTCTCTTCTTCTTTGGAGGTACATGCATTTTATATATATATTTATTTCTTTATTTTTACATATATATATATATATATATATATATATATAAATAAAACTATAAACTGTAGTGCTGAGTCTTTATTTGTCCTCACAGCTGATTAGACATATCTATATATTCATTATATATATCAGTCATCCAACCTTATCTCCAAACATTGTACTTGTAATGCACAATTCTACCATTTTCATACGTGCACAAGTTGCTATAGCAACAGAGTCTTCTGAGATGCAGGTGGTAAGTAAAGTTCATGTGATTGGTTCTGTACGTGCCCAGTGGCTATATTTAAAGTCAGTCTGTCCTTTTTTTTATGTCTTCCTTTCTTTACAGTATGTTCCTTCAGGATCTGACTCTGTTTATTTCCCCTTATTTGGGATTCAGGGAGTGCGAGTCCTAATGAGAAGTGCGGTGCAGCCTCTCCTCCAGTCAGTAGGTGATTCCGTAGAGGCCATCATCATCACGCTACACCAAGAACACTTTTCAGGGTGAGCATCATTTAGTGTGGTTTGATAACAGAACATTTTCCGAGGACAAAGGAACCATTTGAGGAACCCTTGCATCGACTAACGTTTCCAAATGCACTGAAATGAAGAAAACATTTCAGTGCCAAGTGAACGCAATGTGCTTCCGTATGTCTTGTTGCAGGCTGGGATTCTTTAAACACAAATGAGATGAGAATGAGTTTAATGGGAATAACCAACTCACACTGAACATAATAGTTTCCAACTGAAGAAGATCTGCGTGGATTAAGTTGTTTACTTAATTAATCTTGATTAATAAATCCAAACACACTTTCATGTGCTCTCGCTCTTGAAGGATCAGGACTCAGTTAAGGATCCGGTTCAGCCCAATTACTTCTTCTGTTGTGAATAGAACCCCAGTGAGTCTAGTTTCTCCATGCGTAGTGTTGCCTATCGTGTGAAGACGGTCTCCACAATTGCATTCTACCCAAAATCAGTGAACATTTATTCAAATCTGACCCCTGTTAGAGAGGTTTCATTATCCAAAAATCCTGTAAAAGAAAGGAAAGTAATTAAGTGTTCTAATTATGTGAGATTTACTGAAATAGCTCCAACGAAAACTCATTAAGACTGCATTATTTTTTATCACACAAGCATCAAACCACAAAGCAATGTTTGATGTTATTAAGCGTTTGTTTTGGCATAATGGCTCCAAAATTGTATTTATTTATTTTTTTGTTATCTGGCAGGTAACTCCAGGTTCCAAAGTTTGATATGAGGTGGAAATACTAAAGATATATCTATACTTGTCTCCTATAGGGATATTTTTTGCTGTTTAGTCGAGCCGTTATATCTCAGGTTTGCAGCTGAAATAATGTGAACGTGTTGACAGAAATTGCAACTTAAAAGGTTAAAGTCGTAAAAATAAATGTCCAGTTATGAAATGTCATAACATAACATGTTCACGTCGGTGAAAATGATTTACTAAGTCAAATTGAAAAATTATATTTTGATTTATTTTATGCAATATTTTATGGATGTTTTGGCTCAGTTCTAATCTGACAAAATAAATGTACAAACTAATCATTCACGCATCCCAGGCTGTGTTTATCGAAAAGGTATGTGTAAAAAAACTATTTTAATATTTTTGTAGTTTTGTCATAAATTACGTATGATATGTATGAATAAATTAGCCTAGGAGGTTTATAGAGATGATCAGACCAACATGGCAGCTTACATGGAAGCACAGGAGACGCCATTAGATCCAGCCGTTGCACCAAAACCAAAGCTTTGACATTCTATATCCACTAAGGATATTTATACAGTGAACAACCATACCTTTAAAAGTACCTGCTTAATATTTTTAAGTTCCTCCTGTCATGTTATCTTATATAAAGTAAGGTTCAAGGCTCAGGTGCACAATCGATGTTTCAGACCAGAACACGCATAATCAATCATTTTACCCCCTGACATCCCTTTGTTTGTCTGTAATCTGTTTTAATCCCTCACAAACTCTACACATTAGCTTCACCAGCCGTGTTACGCGTATTAACCATAATAAAACGTTTTTTCCTTTTATTTTGAATTTTGAACAAGCTGTATTTTTTCAAGCTTTCTATGTAAACTTAATATATAAATTGTGTTTGATGGGTGCTCAACTTCTCCATAGCATACATCTAAAACAATAAACGCTGCCCACCACATTAACAGACAAAACATATGTTGGTCGGTTGTCTCATTTTGACTGTATCTGGATGTCTCCCCTTTGGGCAGTCCCTCTGAGTGTCTCCTGAACTCTTCACTCTTAAACGCCGCATGTCATGCATCTTTTTTAAGTAGCAATATGTTATTAATTATGATAAGTTTATTTTTCTTGATGATGCTTATATTTGAATGAAATTGTGTGTGTGTGTGTGTGTGGGTGTGGGTGTGTGTGTGTGTGTGCGCACACATGTTGCAGGCCTCTTACCAGCCCTGATAGACCAGATGTTCCGCGCTCCCTCTACATGAAGGAGCTGCAGGGCTTCATCTCCAGAGTGATGGCTGACTACTTCCGTCACTTTCAGTGTGCAGACTTCATCTATGATAGTACAGAGACAATTGCCCACAGGGCCATCGAGCTGTTTGTCCGCCACACCAGTTTGCTGCGCCCACTGGGAGAGGGAGGCAAGATGAGGCTGGCTGCTGACTTTGCACAGGTGAGGCTGACGTTGTCACTCTTCCCCTAATGTCCATAATGGTTTACAAACAACACCAGAGTCATTCACCAGCCTGTTTATTTGTGTTTGTCAGATGGAGATGGCAGTGACTCCTCTGTGCAGGAGAGTGTCTGATTTGGGGAAACCGTACAGAATGCTGCGCTCCTTCAGGTGTGTATGCGAAGATCAACACTCATCACTATCATTGTCTTCCTTGATTTACTTGTGAAGAGGAAGAGTCGTCTCATCAGCTTAAGGGCCATTTCCCCAAAACAATCTGTCACAAAATGGAACAAATAGTGTCCCTGCATCTTGTACATTGCGCCACCTGCCAACCACAACACTCTTCGATGGAAGCAGGAGTAAACAATGAAGTATGGTACTGGAAAAAATCAATTCTAGGTGTAAATTGAAGTCAGAGTTGGACTGATGTTCTCACCTCTGTTGGTTCCCTTTGAGAGCTGAGGTAAAAAGTTTTGTATGACCTCGAGTCTCATTTTAGGAGGACAAGAGAATAATTTATTACAGTAATCCATGTGTATTAAAATAGGTTTCCTGTCTGTTTATTGATTTATAAAAGGTTTTAGTCCTGCTAGATGATTTCTTCCTCGTTCTCGTTATCCTCCGCTTATCCGGGTCGTGGGGGCAGCAGTTTCAGCAGGGAAGTCCAGACTTTCCTCTCCCCGGCCACATCCACCAACTCCTCTAGGAGGATTCCACGCCAGCAGAGAGATGTCATCTCTCCAGCGGGTCGGGTCCTTGGTCTACCCCGGGGTCTCCTCCCAGACGGACATGCCCGAAACACCTCCCCAGGGAGGCGTCCGGGGGTCATCCGGACTAGATGCCCGAACCACTGGAAACGAATCTGACTTACTGCCGGCAATGCGAACCCGCAGGGAAGCAACCCTTTTATCCACTGGGGTAAACTCCAATACATAGAGAGCTATAAGTAATCCCACACCTCCCCTCCGCCTCTCAGCTGAAGCAACTCCAGCATAGTAGAGGGTCCGGCTCCCGTCAAGAAGGCGGGTTCCAGAGCCAGTGCTGTGTGTAGAGGTGAGCCCGACTATATCTAATCTGTACCTCTCAAGCTCTCGCACAAGCTCAGACTCCTTCCCCATCAGTGAGGTGACATTCAATGTCCCCCACCGTCAGCTTTCGTAGCCGGGGATTGGATCGGGGAAGGCCGCTGCCTTTTCCTACTGCCCGATCCACAATGCACCGGACCCCTGCGGATTCCTCGGTGGGTAGTAGGCCCACGGGAGGACGGACCCATGTCCCTGCTTCGGACTAAACCCAACCGGGCCCCATGGGTGAAGGCCCGGCCACCAGACACTCGCTGGCAGGCCCCAACCCCGGGCCTGGCTCCAGGGTGGGGCCCCGGTAACCCTCCGGGCAGGGTACTCAAGACCTCTTTGCCATGGGAGACCCTACCAGGGGCAAATGGCCCCCGACAACACAGCTCCTAGGATCACTGGGGAACTCAAGGGTGTCTTTCTCACTATGTTAATATGTGTCTAAATGTCAGACAACATCAAGACTTAGAGCTCATTTCTCCAGCATTTCTTTTTTAGTTTTAATCCATCTAGTAGGAGTTCAATTTTGTCCTCATTCAAATGAAAGAAATTATTGGTCATCTCTTAATTTATTGGCTACAGACAGGTAGTAACGGATGTTACTGCAGATGTAAAGCGTTATCATCATCATGATTTTTAATGTTATTGCAGTTATTATAAATAAAGCGGATGGGTTGAATGTGATCATTCTAGTATATTACATGATGTTGTGTTGTGCTTTAGGCCGCTGCTGTTTCAGACCAGCGAGCTGATAGCCAGCAGTCCAGCTGTGGGAGACCTGATTCCCTACAGCACCCTGCTGCACTTTCTATTCAGCAGAGCCCCGACTGAGCTCAAGTCCCCTCACCAGGTTGTACACGCACACGCACACGCACACTGTACTTGTTTTGTTAATAGGATATATGCAAAGTCTGTGGAAAAAGACCTCAATCTATCAGCATCTTTGATTTCAGGTTTCTGATTGAATCCCTCTAGTTGAACAGCGTTGTGCTGCAGATCACTATAGCAACAACTGAACAGCATTTTCTTTCACCCACAGAGAGCCGAGTGGTCTGTTGCCCGCTACTCCCAGTGGCTGGATGATCATCCCTCTGAGCGAGACAGACTCACTCTCCTCAGGTAACTGTCCTTTAAGTTAGCACATTCCAATCGTATAAGACCTGACAGTTCTAACATTGGGTTGACAGCAATTATGTGTGTCACTGTACTCCTCGCCTTACTTTATCAACACGGATGTCACCGCAGGATCATTTGAGTGTAATAGTTTCGTCCATGCAAGTAACGAGAAAGAAACCATTGCTGTTTTGTATTTGACAGACATATCAGAAAGCTGCTGTGTCTGTGTTTGTAACATTGTCTGGAGGTGTACAAGGTTCGTTTTGGGGGGTCTTCTTAATTTTTGTTAGACTTCCTCAAGTCCTCAATTACAGTCATAGACCGGCTCCTTTTGGATTCTGAAGAAGTTCCTTGAGATAACATTTGTTGTGATTTGGTGCTGTGTGACTCAAACTGACTTGATATGGGCAAACCAACATCCCACTGACGCTAACATGTGAACGTGAATTTCACATCAGTACGCCATTCCACCAAACATTATCTGGATCATTGACTTATTGTTCGGTCGAACTAACATTTTAAAAGATAATCTCCTGCAGAACCCCTTTGGGTTTTCATGCCCTCGCTTCAGTGTTAAACAAAAAAAGAGAAATAATTTAACTCGTAAATTGCAAAGTACAATCAACAAAACAGTTACGTTCACCGTGAGGGCAAGAATACCCAACGATACAAAAAATCAACAGAAAATCCTGGTTAAACGTAGGAGTGATGCAGCTAAAACCAGAGAATTAAGAAAAAGATAAAAACAACCCATAAAATAATGTACATTAAATAGTTCAGTTGCAACTACAATTACTTTCGAATTTCTTGGCTAGAAAGAGGAATATTATGGTAATAAGTTTGCAAATTGTTTTCCCAAGAGTGCCATCAGCCTTTCTGTTTTGCTGAAACTCGATCAGAACTGTCAAAGGAAGCGAGTATTCATTCTTGTGAGCAGAATTCCCTGCTGGAACACCTTCCTGGTGTGAAATAGTTCAAACTGCTGCATCCATTTAAAACTATTCGTATTGTGATGTGAATAATTCTGAGTAGATTTAGCCGTGCAGCAGTAATACAAGGAGAGCAGAGGAGAAATATTAGACAAGAGTTCATGAATATCAAATTCTGAAACCACATTTCTGCCTTAACCGACCATCATCAGAACTACAGTATTCACAGCGCTTCACTTTTTCCACATTTTGTTATGTTACAGCATTATCCTAAAATTGATAAATAAATTTTTTCCTCAAAATTCTACACACAATCCCCCATAATGACAATGTGAAAAAAGTTTCTTTGAAATTTTTTGAAAATTTATTAAAAATAACATTTGCATAAGTATTCACAGCCTTTGCCATGACACTCATAATTGAGCCCAAGTGCATCCTGTTTCCACTGATCATCCTTGAGATGTTTCTACAACTCTGTGAATGTCTTGAGTGGCCCAGCCTTGAACCCGATTGAGCAACTCTGAAGAGATCTGAAAATGGCTTTTCAGCGGCGCTCCCTATCCAACCGGATGGAGCTTGAGAGATCCTCTAAAGAAGAATGGGGGGAAATTGCCCAAAAATGTTTGCCAAACTTGTAGCATCATACTCAAAAAGACTTGAACTGTAATAGGTGCAAAAGGTGCTTCAACAAAGTATTGAGCAAAGGCTGTGAATACTTATGTACATGTAATATTTTTGTTCTTTATTAAAAATAATTTTTTCCCTTTGTCATTATGGGGTATTGTCTGTAGAATTTCAAGGAGAAAATAAATTTAATCAATTTTGGAATAATGCTGTAACATAAAAAAATGTGGAAAAGTCCAGCGCTGTGAATACTCTCCGGATGCACTGTACTTCTCCTGGCCCCTCTGATCCTGCTTTTCTGTTATTTTAGAGGCGCTCTGGAGGCCTACGTACAGTCAGTGAGGGCTCGGCAGGGGAAGGAGTTTGCTCCCATCTATCCCATCATGCTCCAGCTGCTGCAGCGAGCCAGCGGACAGGAGGTCAGAGCATAAGGAGGACGTCAGCTGATGGTGTGGAGGTTATTGTTGGATAAGAGCTCACCAAGATGCGTCTTTACTTCATTGTGATGACCACAGCAGCTACAGACATCTAATTTCGCACTTTGTCTCACCCCTGTTCAGACAGAACGATGGGACGGTGGTGTGGAGGGCTACATGGGGTTTGACTTTCCTTTCTTAATAAAAAGATGTGGGGAATTATCTTTAATTAGTAAAGCGAAAACCAATACAGATATTATCTGTTCGTTGCATGGGGTTTTGGACACAGTTGTAAAATGTATATGAGTCAATGTGGTGAGAACGGTATATGTCAATCCGATAAATTCAATGATGATTGTGGAATATCTTTATTTGTACAGTTCTTCATTAGAAGCAGAGGTATAGAACACACACACACATACACAGTATGACATCAGGATTCAGATGGGCCATTTCCACTGGTTAGGAGGAGGCTCCTCCACTAGCGGCTCCCATGGTTTCCACTCGGTCATCTTCCTGGACAGAGCCAGCTCACACTCTGCCTGCACACAGGACACACAGCACTCAAAAACCTCCAACCATCCTGAGAGCTGGATGATAAGACATTATCTTATTTCAGATTCTCTGGTAGTGAGGTAACTTGGTTTTCAGTGAATGCATTTGTAGTTGCAGCATAAGGTCAGGGTTTCTCCAGGCTGCAACAATTTTGCACACATTGTTTTTAAGACCGTTAGAAATTATATTTAAGTCCCATTTTATCTCATCACAAGCCAAAACCTATAATGGAATTATTTGCTCAATAAATTATTCACAGAACTGTGACCACAATAGTGTTTGAAAGTTAATCTAAAAATGGTAACATATTTAAGACCTTGGTTTATGGCTAAAATACAGATATTCTATTATAGACATTTTAAGACACTGCAGAAACGCTGTTGGTAAATCTGGAACTCATGTCTTGACTGACAACTACAGGATGAACCAAATGTGGATAATAGGGGTGTAAATCAATAGTTTCATCACGATACAATATATCATTTCTTTGGGAAACAATACAATACTTGCCGATATCACAAAGTATGTCACGATACGATTACAATTAGAGTCAGGGGCCTGCAATAGATTTCAGACGATATTATCTACCCACTAAACAAAGGGTGTTTGTATTTCACCTTAAGAAAAATTTATTAAGCAATATTGATATGTTTTCACATTTTATTGCTGCAATTTTAAAGACATTTCAGCAATAATAACAAGAAAACAAAGTGCAAAGAACTATTTCACTGTAAAGTTAAACATCTTTCATGTTTAGATTCATATGTCTTTTTCTGATCAGTTAACACAAAGGACTCCTGATTTCCTTTCAATTATGAACATAATGTTTCCTGACATATTTAAATGGTTCTGATGAACTGTGCTCTGCGGTTTGGAAGTATTAAACTCAGTGTTTTACATCCTACAGAACAAAACGTCAACAAAAAAACTTGGGCCCATAATTAATGTCTTACGGACTACACCTTTTTTGCATTGAATTTGTGTTATGTCTTCGTCTCATTAACAAACACTAAGTTTAACAGACAAATATATGTTTAGTGGCATAGTTTATCTGTACAAACTTCTTTAGAGTTTGATTATGGTCGCGCCATCAGTGCTAACTATGTTAGCATGTATATATGTCAGTTCCAACTATTTGTTAGAATTAAGCTCATTATTTCCCACATTGTTGTTAGGTAGTTATCTTTTAGACTGCGCCTTGAAGCTTTGATCTCTCCTTTCAATAACGGGTTATCTGCCAAAGTGAACGCTAAAAATTAAAATGCAGCCTCTTGCTGTTCCAATTTGGTCTGCAGCTCTCTGTCGGAGTGCGCCGGTAGTAATTTAAAAATAAAGGAATATCGTTAAATCTATTTTGACTTTCCATCAATTTGATTGGATAGTTGTTTAGCAAAACGATATACCGATCCAGATCGATGGATCGTTACACCCCCATGGGGTATCCATCAAGTATACGTGACCTTGTTAATGGGTATCAATGGATGATTGTGGGACTAATAAAGGCTATCTATCTATCTATCTATCTATCTATCTATCTATGATGAAGAGAGTGAAAGAAGATGAAGTGGTGGAGGTGAGTGAACCCAACGGTAGTAATACCTGTCCTGACTGAGACACAACCCGAGTATCAGTCAGTATGTTATGACAGGCGAAACAAAGCAGCAGTGACCTACCTGGAAAATGACTTCTTCAATCTGCCCACTGTTGATCTTTTGCTCCAATTTCAGCACATCTGGTTCCTGTGAACAGATTCTTTCTTTGATCAGAACAGCCTGACATTATGCCAACAGGTGGGACAAAATATTATTTAAATCAGAGGCTGTCTCCCTCAGATCAGTGGAAAAACCGTGACAAGAACTGAATTTGTGATAACAACCTTTCATCTCTTATTATACTATTCACTATTCTGGTGATACTTGTAATTCAGAGTGTGTCTCAAATAAAAACCATCATGGCAGCTATAGTGAGTGCAGAGGTAATGGAGTTTACTATGGCAGCTGTAACTAGGTAGGCTATATAAAGCAGCGAGTGAACAGTTTGTCCTAAAATGTATGCGGAGAAATGAGAAAACTGAGAAACTGACAAAGGGACAACTTGTGATGTATTGGCGACTGGGTCAGAGCATCTCCAGAACGGCATACGCTTATTGCAGAATCTTTAATCAATGTCAAATGCATAATGAAAGTGTTGTTTGAGGTACACAGACTAACATACATCGTTTTCTGAAAAGAGAGGTTCCAGAATCAGATGACTCTGAAACCAAGCCATCAACTTCATTATCCAGTGGAAGCAGAGCAGTGACAGTAGAAGAGGTTAGAGCAGTGGTATGGTTTCATCATGCCGTCTTCTTATGTGTCTTCTATGGAATACTAACGTTAAGAAAGGATTTGGAAATCCTTCAAAGACAACAGTCCACAAATCATGTTTCTACGGCCTGGAAGGGTGTGGAATATTTTACCAGAATATTCACTTTATAGTCAACACTATCAACAATTTCAAGAGCAGTTAATAATGAAGTGCATTTAAATGTCAGAAAACCTTATCCTGCTAGTACAGAAGAAGCAGGCATACACAATCTAACATCGCACATTAAAAATAATGTACCCACATCATTGTGTTTTGGTCCAAAGAGGAATGCATCATTTTTCTATTAATACCTTTTAGATTGTGGTGACTGCATACTTTGAAAGAGTGCTGTGACTGAACGAAGAGAGAGTAAAGTTCTAGGTTCTTCTCCCACCTAGATGTGCTCTCAGGTACCAACTGACGCCTGTCTTCCAGTAGGTTTGCTTAAAACACCTGATTCGTGGGACCTAAACTTAATCATGAAGATTTTCCCACATACCGTTTTGACATGGTTGAACCTCTCGGCCACCAGCTGCTCTGTGTACTTCCTGTAGGAGGCCTCCTGTGGCATGGTCTGCAGAGACGCCAGGATCTTTGTGTACAGAATCCTCAGACGCTGAGAGAAGGCCAGAGCAGCAGATTAAGAGCAGGCTACTTACTCCAGTGACTGAAGGATTGAATCACTGGGACATGATGCAACATTAACAGCATAATCTACCTCTGCTGCTTACTCACCTCATGTGGATTGTGTGACACCGCCAAGCCAACCAGGCCGGTCGTCTGGAACGGAAGAGCAAGATTCACTTACTAAGTCTGTCTCACTTTCCCACCTTCATTCTGATCGGGACTTTAAGTACAACACATTACAATTACTTCAATAAAAGGATCAGCTATTGTAATACATCGTCGTACGTCTGATTGGCACAATCATTAATTAATCGTTTATAAAACTCATTAGAAAAGGCTCTTTTTCATGAACAATTGAGGTCCACTGGTATATACACACTCTGTATTGGGTATGTTGAATTAATCGGAACCAGTAGTCCGTAAAAGCTCCATTTGTGTTGAATTTGGGTGAAACGCTTTGTATCTGTTGAAATAATTCAACTCTTCTTCTATGTTTTTGTATTCACAAACGGCTGATAAATATCATGTTTTGCGTAAACCTTAACACAAAGGAGGCTGAATCATATTTACAAAGAAAACACAACGGTATCACAGAGACTAACGCCTGCTTTCCATAAACTTTTAAAGTTTTTTTTTCTAACTTCTCTCTTTTCTGCTCTGCTAGATATCACTCTGTTAGTAATAGATTTTCAATAGAGTAATGAATGATTTCAATCCTCACAATGAATTTGTAATTCTGAGATTTAGCTTAGAGGTGACTGAATGTGATTTCTGGAATTGTCATACAGCCACGTGCCCTCATATTCAGACGTCTGGAAACCATCCCATTCACTAAATGCTGACACTAACAAAGACTTAATTTGATGACGAAAGTACAATTTTTGATATAACTTTAAAGAACAAAAAGTAATGCATGGAGGTGAATGTGTGCTCATTCTACCCAATTATTTTTATTCATAAGGCCAAATGCCTTGTGGTATAGATATTCAACTCTATACAAAGTCCCTGAGGTTAAGATCCGAACGTGATTTAAAGATCTACTATAAGATGACCTCTCAGAACTGCCTTAGTAGGTAATTTTGATTCATCTATTTATTTTTCGTTTATGACACTTGTCGTATTTCGTCTGTTTTACTTTTTCGTGCACAGACCTGCTATTGTCTATTTACTGATTTGTGCTACATGTTAGTAATACAATTTAAATGCAAATTATTAAAACTATTGAAAAATACATCCTCATGGGTGCGTTGACGTTACTTTTTCACTTCATTATTCCTGTGTTTGTGAATATTTGTCGCTCCCCTGTGGTTTCCGATGTTACTGCACCGTCTTCGACTGTAAAGCGTTCGAAAGCGCTCTAGAAAGTTGCTTGAATTCACAGAAAATTAACGCAGAGTACATAAACATCCCGTCTTTAACACTGAGCATAAATGAGCCTCTGGCTTAATTAAACTCTTGCCAATATGTTATAGACATTATTAGACACCTATTAGCTGACGCTAGCTAACACTTCCCACATCTCGTTTAAACACAAACTGAGCCCAAGTCTTTCAACCAAGGGACCACACCGTCAAATAACGAAGTACCCACAGCACTGACTTAGCAGACATTGTTTTCTTCGTGGCTTTCGTTCTCACTAGAACAAAAACATGACCTCTACTCGTACCTTTTTGATCAGCCCGGCCATTACTGCCCGATCGATTATGGCTTCCGGTTTCTTCTTCTTCGTCTGTGTTTAATAGTGGAGATCAGCGAGGTCAAACCGGGACATTGCCACCTTCCGTTGACAGATGATACTGCGTTCTACCGAAAGTTATACGGCTCATCCTTTTTATGAAGTGACTCTGACAATTTCTTTGATAAAATTACCGGATTTATTCCACATATTGACAGTGTTTTCAGAGGTGACTGTTAAAAGGATTTTACAATGGAGTAGCTGGACAAAGCAGTCACGTGCATTCCCTTTAGATAAGTCTCCAGGTCCTGATTGGTTGACAACTTTTTAAAGACATTTTTGGAGCTCACTGACCACTCATCTTTTCCAAGAATTCAAAGGAGCTAAATCAAATGTCTTGCTCCCAACCAGTATGAAACAAGGCATCATAACACTTATACCAAAGAAAGGTAAAGACAGTAAGATTGTAGGAAATTATTGTCCAATTTCACTTTTAAACAATGATTACAAATTACTAAGTTGCAGCCACACCAACAAAATAAAACAAGGACTTCATCAAGTCAAGTAATCAGTAAAACATAAACAGGCTGGTTAATAAGTAACAAATCCATCCATACTAAGACTAGTACACGACCTGCTAGTATACTGTATAACCATCTGATTTATGATAAAGGAATTATTCTATTCCTTGACTTTTACAAAGGGTTTGATATGTTAGAACATCAGTTTCTACTCAAGGTTTTATAAATGAACTTTTTGGGACTTTCTGTAACATAATACAATCCTTTTTTACTGACACAACTAGCTCAGTTGCACTCTCCCAGGGGAAACATCCATGTTGTTACAGTAACAGAGGAGTTAAACGGCGTTGAACATTTCACTGCCCATGTGTATTCTGGCAGCAGAAATGTTGCCTATTCTTATTAGAAATTCAAATATTGCCAAACTGATTTCTTTAAGGAACAAATAATTATTGGCCAATCAGCGGATGACACCAGCACTTTCTTAAAAGATTTTGATCAATTCTCAAAAGTTTTGGAATTCATATAAATGTTATCTAATGAATTCAGGACTAAAGCTAAATTACAAAAAAGGGGGATTATGGCCATACATAATTAAAACCCCACAGGCGCTTTTTTTTAAAATATAAAAGTAAAGTCTATATTGTAAAATATCTTGGAATCCATGTATCCAAAGATGCAAAAACCAGTGAAACCTTGAATATTGAAGAAAAATCCTTAAATGTAAAGCTAAACTAAATGCATGGTTACAAAGAGACCTTACTAGATTTGGGAGAACATTCTTCACTAAAATGCATCTATATGCATCTATTCTGCACACTCAATGGCCATACCCAACAAATGTTATCAAAACTATCAACCAACTCAACCTTGACTTCAGCTGGAAGAACCATTTCCACAACAAATTAAAAAAGCAGAAATCGCTGAAGAGTACAAAACTGCTGATGGACAGGCAATTCATTCTGATTCCCTCAACGCTGTTTCAAAATGAAACTGATAAAAGTCTGTCTTGCTGAACCCAAACTGTACACAGTTTTGTCTCGGTTAATTTAATAGATTTGGTGGAGTAGAATACATTTTTCAATGTGAATTTCTTTAATGAAGTTGAAAAGCATTTGAAAAGCAGGTGCTTGAAGCTTAATAAAGATGTTTGAGGCTTAATATAACTCCAGGTAATACTCCAGACATCATAAAATGACGTGTGATGTTATATCGGATATTATTTCATATGATGAACACACTGACAGATATGGTTATGAATAATTTTAAAATATATATATGTGTATTCCACAGGGATCACACCTGCCTGCAGGATGTTTGTTCATGATTATGAAAACCTGTGTGACTGAAACTTATCCTACATATAATATCTCCCTGTTATTTATTTATTCAAACTTGTCATATACACATGATCAAAATAAAACAAGGGGAAAAGGACAAGGGGCAAAGGCAGGGATGGATTACATTTAAAACAAATGGCCAAAATGAATACAATAGATAAATAAACAAAGGATTTCTGTAATCATAATGTATCATAATATTATGTTTCATAGCTTCTTGATTTTATAACTTTAAAGGCTTCATTAAAGGAGAGAAACTTCAAATGAAATATAGTATAGTGTGGTTTTACTTTCATGCGGCTAGATTGGAGGGTGTAAAACTCTCAAAGAATTAGGATGGAGTTGACTACAAAGTAATATTTGGCTCTGGCCATAATAAGTCCAAACATTTTTTTTTCCAGGGAAGGATTCTGCTGAAAAACATTTGGATGAGGCCAAATGTGGATGTCCAGCCTAAGGCATCAGAATGCATACATTGAAAGAATATAAGCTCAGTGGTTTCAACATCATCCTATTATTTATTACTTCAAACTGCTCTCAGAACCTCTGGTGGTCAAACATCTCTGTTACATAAGCACCACCTGCTGGACTGCTCTGTGTCCACAGGTGGGGTTTCATGGTTGCTGGACTGCTGTTGGTTTAACAATTATAGTCAAATATGACAGTTAGATCTCCTCGATGCAACTCAGGTGAGGTGAATTTGGACTTAATTGTCTGGAAGTAATGTCCCAGAAAGGATTTTCTTCGTAAAACAAACAAGTAAAATATGAACTGTTTGGGTAGAATATGACAGATCTCCTCTAATTGATTTATATTCACCAAATTTGGACTAAATTGGACCAACGGTTTAGAGATTGCGACAAAGCGCCCCTAGTGGCAGTGATATGGAACTGATCCTTCCCAATTACAGTCCTGTTCTAACTCACACTAAGGTCTATGTGAGAATGAAATAAAAATAAAATGATCCATGAAATACTTTTTGAGTTACTGCATTAACACAAAAGATCGGGGAGTACGATTTCTATTATATCCCCGACTTTTGATGGTATATAATAAGGTCATGATTGATGTTCACAGACACAAACATGTTTAACAGTCAGAATGCACTGACTTTCGACTCAGCAGAGGTTTAAAAAGTTTAATGACATGAACCCAGGGCAATGCTTGTTATAGGCACATCACCAAGATAATTTTAAACGCATCTATTCAAAAATGTTCGGCAGAAAGATCGGCTATCTACAGTACTGTAAAAAAAAAAGTCAAAGTATAAAAATATATTACAAATCTCACGTATTTACAAGGACAGCTTCTTTCTACACGTGTCTAAATGTCTACAGTTACACTTTCCTCGGTTAGTCTTCAGCCTAGATGTTGTACCTAAAACTAACAATAGCTCCCCCGACATGTCTTCAGTAAACTTAGCACCTAAAGGAGAAAATACTGGACGCCTTGGATACAATCCGGCAATAACAAATCTCCCAGCATCCTTTGGGAAAGGAAGGAGTAGAGAGCGTAAAGATGGAGAAACGGGAAAAATGTGTCCCCCCTCTTTGTGATGGATGGTGTGGTCCCTCTGGAGGCAGCTAGAAGAACATTCTGTGGGAGAAAAAGGTTTCAGATATTCCGTCTGGTGTTTTTTTGTTTTTTTTAATCAGTATATATATATGCGTTTGTTTGTTCCACACACCTGTATATGCTGGGGTCCAGGAGCACAGCCGTGTCTGTGGGTAGCTTAGACAGATGGACAACCTTGGTCTTCTGCTGCAGTCTGTCAGTCTCGTTCACCCACACATCTGGAAGTCTAACACGCAGTGTAGAAGAAAGCCTTTAATGGATGTGAACTCACGTCTAAACCGATGCTCACCGTATCACCTGACACCCCGAACTTCTATCAGGATTAGTATAAATCCAGATTGGACAGATCCAAGGAACGGATTCAATCTTAAGATTTCTGAGCATCTGCTGACTGGGTGGCTGAGCCTCAGGAGTAAGAGCCCACTTATAAAGCGGTTGGGATACATGTTGAAATGACCTTTGGAAGGTTCCTGAACCCCAGAAAGCTCCTACTGGATGTTCTACTAGCGTGTGGATGGTTTTAGATCGCAATGGTGGCCTCTGCCTGCACTGGGTGAATGTGTGTGTGTTATATTTGGTTTCATCAGCTTATAATGAAATGTTTGAAAAAAAAATAAAAAATACAATAAATGATGTTGAAAAATACAATAAAAATATGAAGGTGCTATGGAACTAGCACATCATGGATTCAGTTTAGTCAGATTACTGAGTGGTGATCGTATAAATTTGTGGTTCAAAATACTTCCACAGCTCAGAATGTGAACCTTGTACAGTAGAAGCACTGTTTATTTTGGATTCATCTCTATCTCACCTTCAAGAGTGGGTTTTCTTATACTGTAGAAACATTCTGTCTAATTTATTTATAGTTTTCTTTAAAAAAAAAAAAAAGAATTCCTGCACAAGGACTAATTGCAAAATAATATTTAATGCAACGTTTTGGTGCTAGACGGCAATAAAACATGAAGGTCTCACACTGAAACGCTGCAATAAATATAATAAAACAATTCTATCCTTTTCCTACGCATCTAGCATTAAATACATTTGTTAATTATTTGTGTCTCATCCACCTATCTCTCTCACTCTTGCTCGGTTATTTCCCCCTGTATTCTCCTTTGTCGGGGTGGAAAGCAGGAGCTCTTGTTTTGATGCAGCTGATGTTCCAAATGAAAATGCTGCAGATTTACTGTATTGGAGCAATGAGATCGCATAGACGACCGAATAAGATGGCAATTTTATTACTAGTATTGCCCATTCAACATATTGACCGCAGGAGCAATCGATCAAACCACTGACCTTCCCACAGATCAACAATTTCTCCACCTCCTGAGTCACAGCAGCCAAGACTTTGAGTCTTCAGATCCAGTAAGTGTAATGCTGCTGCTGTTGTTGTTGTTGTTGTTGTAGGTTGTGCTAATAATAAAGGACTTCATTCATTCTGATAACGGCTTTTTTTTAATTTTATGTCCATTTTAGCAGGAAAATCCACTGAGATTAAAAACCTCCTTTTCAAGAGCGTCCTGGCCAAGAGTGGCAGCAGCACACAAACATAACTATTAACTTTTTAAATAATAACTAACAACTAGCCGTCATAAGTTGAAATGAAACATCCGTATTTGTCATGAACATCTATATTAGATAGAACATCTACAGCCATAAGTCTTTTAAAATGACCTTGAATGAATCCAGTGGGACCAGTTATTTGGATCCAGCTCAGAATTGACTCTTCCTTCAAAGCCTAAATGCAGTATCTGGATGTTCATTTGACATCATCCTTGTGGGGGACTGACTTGTTAAGAGATAACAACAATGACAGGAAGAACAGGACTTACATATCTTCAGGAGTCCAGTGCAATAAGACCTTCACTTTCCCAGAGTCCTCTTTCCTCCTGGCTATAACCTGATCGCGCAATCAAACAAAGAGAACCGAGGATCACAACACATGAATTCTACCAGATGCATGTGTGTGCGGCGCGCGTGTGTGCGGCGCGTGTGTGTGTGTGTGTGTTAGCCCACCGTGCTGTGGAAGACCACACTATGTCCGTTGCCCAGGCTCTCGATGTGTGTTGCCAGGTTGAGGCAGATGGCTCGATGGCGGATGGCGTCCATGGTCTGAGCATCGAAGAAGTCATGGGGCCGGGCTGGAAATAAAAATACGATTATATAACATTGTGTGTGTATGAAAATGTGTGTGAGGGGTCTGATGGCCATTTTTCTTCTGCTCTGGTGCGGGTATGGTGTTAAACATACGTAGGGAGCGCCTATGTTTGTTCTTCAGCTTCCTCCTCTTGTTGATGCCGGCCTTTGACGGCGACTCCTCCTTCAATTTGCCCTGGCTGGACATCTTGGAGGAGCCCTGGGAGCTGAAGTGGGTGGGGACGTGACGGGCCAGCCCCCCCTGAGAAGCAAATGTGGCGTTGCAGCCTCCCACCACACACTGCAGGAAGATAGAAGAGAGAATTCCGACACTCAGAAGGACGTCTCTGTGAGGAACTACTGGGACAACTTCGGCCTTTCTACTTCTTCATTTTTGTTATACAGCTTATTTCAAGTGAATTGAGCTGGGCACTGGTTGGTAGAGCAACGTCCCTTCATATGCCAATAGAACAGACTCAAATAGGGTTTTTGGCTACCGTTGTAATCTGCTAACGCTTCACAATGATTTTGTTTTCTTTCATTTCAAGTGAAGACATAAACAAAGGAAAAACATTTTGAACATTTGTTACATTATTCATCCTTTTGGAGGTTCAGCTTGTAGACCTTTCTATGTTACAACTTTTTTGCTGGCAGCCAATAAGATCTTGAGTAGATATTAATAAGATAATGAGCTGCGATATTACCCAAATAGATTGCAGAGAATGAGCAATCAGTTGTTCTGACCTGTCCGAATCAACATCCTGCCAATATGTCTGAATCACAGGGCAATTTTAGAATATATGGAAATGAGCTGTCAACTCTTCTCCACAGAGCTTCCAGTATAAAGCTCTACTCTTCTAGCCCGTCTGTGCACATTTAAGTCTAGCGGTCATAAAGTATCTAATCTGGTTCTGCCAACAGAAATCCGATCGAACATTGAATACAGTTTTGAGACAAATCTCCTGATAGCCATAATGGTTCTGAACGCATTAACAGATATAGCGTCGAACACCACACGTCTGTCACTTAAGGGTTTCATTTTGCTAAGAGAGTAATTAATCTGAGGTTTAGAAGAAGTCTCAGAAAACAGAGTGCAGAGGACTACAATCATTCCAAGCTATTCCAATGTGTGTAAAATCACTCAGTCGAGATCCAATCATGCCTGGAAGTCAGCTCTGCGTCCGGTTTATGACCATGTTGACTGATATGATACGATGCGAGTTGAGTGTGTGTGTGGTTTCACCTTGAATGGCTTGTCCCCGCTGTGCGTCAGCATGTGTCTCTGAAGCCAGCTCTGACTGGTGGACGGTGTGTTGTACACTTTGCAGCCCTTCCACAGACACACAAACACCTGTGGAACAGACACAAACACACACTGAGTACGTACGTACAGAGGAGGCGCCAGGTTGGAGAGTCAATGCGTTGGTATGAATTCAAACTTGATTCATAATTCAAAAAAATACAAAGAGCTACATATCACAGACTTGTTTTGTTGTGTGTGATAAGGGTGTTTCATGTCAACTGTTCAAACACAAACAGCTTCATAACACAAACCAGCCTTCACCCCTTCATACGAAATCAGAGGTGGTGTCAGAGTCTGCCATGACAGGTATCATCAGGAGATATAACCAAACACACGCCCATTAGATTTCTAAGATGTTTCTGTCCCCTGGTACACAGAAACACCAATGGTGTTGGACAGACACCATCATCTATACATTTCATCACATGATTATTAGTGTCCTTTGCTGCAGTCACTTATTAACACTGTGGGGAGTTTAGGCGAAACTGCACCACCTTGTGGGACACCAGTGTTACTACATCTGGACTCCATTATTCACTCACTTTGTGAGCTGGCGGCCCTCTGTGGATTCGTGCCACATTAGCGAGGAACAAATCCAACTATCTGATTAAAATTGTATTCACACACATGTGTTCTGTTCTTTAGAAACAGTTCTGGTCCTTATAGATAAAGTAGAGGGAGCTGAACATAACCTCTTCTGTACAATGACACCTGACACCCAGGGGCCAAACCAACAGTACAGGAGCTACAAATATTACAGTTTTCAAGCACAGTGGATGTGGCAATATCAACAAAAGGCAGGCGATGTTTCTTCTTCTTCAATGAAGAAAAAAGACTGGACGTAGCAATGGTGCATCGCTGCCCTCTACTGATTGTTATGAATACTTCTTTTGACATATGTATATATTCTGTATTTAGTGAAACACTGGCCTGATTTTCCATTCATATCTATATTTTAGTTCAGGTTGAGTATAAACGGGTTTCTCCAGCTGCTCCCAGCTCTTCGAACAGTTCCCTCGTTTGAAGTAGAGTCGCTTTAATGGCGTGTTCACACAGAACGCGACACACATTTTATCATGCATTGCATATTAAGTAGATTGGCAAAATTCACACCAAAGCGAGGAAAGAAAGTTAGAAGTTAAAGTTTTGGGTATGAACACAGCATTACAACATATTTGTGATTTATTTACTTCTATAATGACTGGACCAGAGCAGATCAGATTTAGAACCACTATCTAACCACATATTAGATAGTGGTTCTAAATCCCCCCCCACTTGAAGTTACACCAACTGCGTACTGACCCCTCCTCTCTGTGCGTCCACATGTGTAGCTCTGATGTGTTCGGCCAGGTCGGGGCTGCAGGCAAACTGGAGTTGGCAGTGATCCCAGCAGCACGTGTAGCTCAGAGACTTGCCCCCTGCAGATGCTGTGCCGTTCCCCCCGACCACGCCAACGCCGTGACCGTTTAGCAAAGCCGGGGTGGATCGACCGCTGGACGCCGTGCTCTCCATGTCCATTGGGATGCTGCCGCTGCTGCTGCACACACACCAGATAGAAACATTACAAATATATCAACGCACAAACAGTCGCTGCAGATTGAGAATGTAAAAAATGATTCTTAGAATAGACTGGTTGAGAAGACTAACTCAGAAGGTTACATTATTAAAAGTTTCTATATACTTCTTCATAGAAAACAACGAGGAGAAAAATAACTGAGCTACTTACATTTATGTTCAACGGATTGTTTGCATCAGATCTAATGTAAATATTGCCAACAGGCTGTTTTGCTACATGACTGAATACATCCCTTGATCACCAAATACATTACTGTGGCCATAAGAGAGGAAGAACCTGCAGGAGAAAATCCTACTTTTGATTCAGGAGTTAGCACTCTGAGATTTGAACAAAATGTAAAATGCGTTATAATTTCATGTATTATTATTATTATTAAGAAGAACTAGGTGTCAGCAATACCAATGTTTTAAGGAATGGTTCATATTTATATAATGATATTTAACACACAAATACTCTTACCTCCTTTGTAGGATAAATAATAAAAAGTGTCAATTAAATCAACTAACTGAAAATGTATTTTGGGGTATATATGATTCACACCAGGCCAAATAGACTCCAGAAAGCTAATCAATTATTAGTATGTTCGACATTTCCATTGATTTACACCAACAATGACATACGTGTGTGTGTGTGTGTGTGTGTGTGTGTGTGTGTGTGTGTGTGTGTGTGTGTGTGTGTATTTGTATTTCAGACTATCCCAAAACTTTGTGGGGGACTCTGGAGGCCAGAGCCACTGGTCCCGGTCCATTCAGAACCCTTCTCAGGTTGTTAGTCTCATGTTGATTACCATGAGAAGTAAACACAAACAGTGGATCGGACATGGTTCTGGAGATCAGTCCTCCAGCAGGAGGCCTCCTCTTCCTCCTCCTCCTCCTCCTCTACGGTTAACTTCACAGACCTGTCCTCTGAATCCATCCGACTCAGCGGTTCTCCGTCGGAAGACGTCAGCTCCACGCTAGCCCGTCTCTTGGTGCCGTGCTCGGCTTTGATCCCGGTCTTTGTTGGGTCGGTGGGCGGCGAGGAGGACACGTTCTCCCCCTCTCTTTGTTCTTCTCCTAGCACCCGGGAGCCCTCTGGTGCGGAATCAGTGCTACTTGCCAAACTGCCCTGTACGGGACTGTTCCCCTGCGCGGAGAGTTCACCCCCGGCCTCCACCTTCTCCCTCCCTTTAGTCGCTTCTTTGTCAGAGCCGGAAACAGAAGACGGGTCGTCCCCGTGCTTAGCCGCCGGAACACGGCCCCGGTCCTCGTCCATTCCGACTCTCTTCTCGTTGTTGTCGCCCGGTTCCTGTTTGCGGTCCGGCACGGCCTGCCTCTCGCTGTCGGTTTCTGCTGTCTCACCGGTCCCGTTCGGCTCCGACGAAGGTTGAGAGTCTTGTTCGGCCCCTTCGCTTGTGATCTGAGCCATTTTTGAACAACACGAAAAGCTATTTTTGTGGCGTTTGACTGAAAAAGTTGCCCTGAGATACACTCCTTCCTCCGCTCACACTCTCCGCTCTCAGCGTATAGCACAGCAGGGGGCTCGCGTGACGTCACCACCCCTCGTTGCCCAAGCTCTTTTATGTAACAGACATCTCACTCTATCCTCAAACCTAACGTCGAATTTAAATCTACAAAAGTATCTTTCTGTTGTGATTGTTGAAAATAAATTTAGATTGAACGTTTAACAATCATGTACAGATCAGAAAGCATTAAGAGAGCATAACTAGTATCTAGTATCTAGGCCAAAAGAAATATATAGGGCCTCCAGCGAGTTCTGTGTCCTCCTAGTGCTGTGACTTCAAATATGTATTTTGCTTTCCTTTAATCTTAATTTCTCTTTATCTTGGTGGAGAATGTCATATGATAGATGAAGACAGTGTGGAATACATCATTAAAAGTAAAGTAATACATAGCAACGCTTAGAGGAGAAAACTGAGGATTGTTTTTATTACTAGCCAGTCATCTTCGTCGATATGTACGATCTACGGCATTGTGGCCTCTCAGCTCCACGTGTTCCAACAAACAGAAAAATGATCCAACTCCAAAGTGCTGAAAAGGCACGTTCTTATCACAGCAAGGTGCACAATACCGGGGACCGTACCGCTCTGTGAGTCTGCGCTATCCTTCATGACTGGAACAGAACAGATCAGGTTTAAAATCATTCCTCGGTCCACTGCTCCGTCTGATGTGAAATCATCTTCGGGGGGACTTGTTGCTCGGAAGGCCTGTTTCTACTCAGATGGAGAAACTGTGCACTCTTGTTATGATTCATGATAATCCACGGATCACATTCCATTAGATATGAATTAATTTATAGTAATAATAATGGTAACAATTTTAATATCATCAACAACATTCATTCAAAAAATTATTCAAAAAAATATTATTCCAAGATCTCCCAGAAAAACAATTCAGCATATGGTGTATTTGTCTGTCTTGTTATAAGGGCTTCTAAAATTCGTATGAAACTTAGTTGGGTCGGGAATATGAGTTTGGAGGTCATCCGAATGAAAGGGGAATACCCGGTAATTGTTTTCACTTGCTCATAATGCTTTAAAATCATTATAACCAAGATAGCTGATGGATAGTGAAACATTGTATAAAGGTTGGTTGTGTAACAAGGAAGTAAGCCTATACAAAATAACATTTTGGACTGGATCCAATTTAAAGGGTGTGGAGTCAGAAAATGTCTTCTTTTCTCTTTTTTTTGCTTTGTCTGATAACATTTTTTGGAAAATTTTCTCAGTTACACCAACTACTTGATGGATTTCCATGAACCTGGATGAAACAGTGGAGCCTGTGTCCTGGAAGAAATCTTCAAATGTTGGATCTACAGCCACAATCAGTGAAATATTGTTGTGGGTTTGGTTGAACTAGTGGCAGGAGAGAGATGGTGAAAATTGCTCAGGGTATGGGGCCAATAAGAGAGAGGCTAGTTAGCGCTTGTGTTAATAATAATAATAGTAATAATACATTTAATTCATAATGCACTTTGCATTTGGATCAAATCTCAAAATGCTACAAAGCAATGGGCAGTGTTGTACCATTACGATAGTTGCTCTCTCCCTTATTTGCAGTAATATGCTGGACCTGAGGGGGGAGACAGTCTGGGAGACTGCAGACGCAAAGTAATTAAGTTGCAGAGCTGAAAGCTCATTGTGTTGAGTATAGAGTTGTATGTGATAACAAAAAGACATAAAGAGCTTTTGCCCGCAGCTCCATTTGTGCTTTGAGGCAGTGAGAAAAAACACATGCAGTAATAGTTATTTTTTCAAAAATAGCTAAAAATAAATTCTGAAGAAAATTAAAATGAATACACATCCAAATACAAATGTATAAGTATTGTATATAAAACTATAAATGTATCTTTCAATAATAAATCATTATAATATAAATCAATATCATTATAATAATCTATTTTATAGTGTTATAATACAAAATATCTTAATAAATGTTCAATCCATGGACTGACCCTGAAGTCCTACGAGACGTAGTGTCCTTGAGCAAGACTGAACCCCAGTCGGCTCACCGGTTTCTTCACAGAGGCTGCCCACTGCTGCATAAGAATGGGTCAAATGCAGAAAATTATTTCACTATTTTGTACTATATGTATGTCTGTACAGAATGATATTATTGGTTGGTGAAGGCTGATGAGAGAACTCACTGCACTCTCACACAAAGCAGGCACAGATGAAGGCCGCTGGATCGGAGTACAGTTTATTCATTGGTGGTTTTGTGAGAAAGAGTATCTGGCTTTTGGTTGTGCGATCCAGGGTGACAGGTAAGAGAAAAATTGGATCTTGCTACAATAAGTTCAACACCAGACACCCTTCCTTTTATACACAGCAGTTTCAGGACCTTCACACAATGGACGACTTTTTTTGTCATGGTTTTCATTGACTTTTGTAAGAAAACATAATGTTAATATCAGAAGACAAAAATGGTTATCTATAATTGGAGTTTGGGGTCATCATCTTGTCTCTTCCTATTTACTGTTGGTACACATACTGGCTGCCGGAGCCTTCCCAGGAGTTCCAAAATAAATCTGAGTGGTCACCAAATGGAAAGAAAAGCAAAGGAATTTTCAGACTTTTCCTCTTGTAAAGTACTGGATAATTCCCCCTCCTAATGTTTAAAAACCTTCATATTAAAACATGCAAGGAATTTAGCTCCTTGCAATCACGATGAGTATGATTGCTTTCCCTTCTGGGTGGGTGGAATCTATTTTCTTCACTGTCGTAGATTGTTAGGGGCGAGTAGACAGATTCTTCTTGTTCTTCTGTTTTTTACGTCTGTGATTGTGCACATTGCTACATCTGTGATTATGCACCTTGTTAGATTTGTGATTATTCACATTATTGCAGTACTTCCTGGTATAAGAGTGTTCCCAATACTCTTAAGTCAGCATTGTTCCACCAAATTAAAATCTGCTCAAAGATTGTAGGCCAACCTCTGGGGAAACTTTATGAACCAACCCTTCATAGGAATATTTTCAGGCTTGCCAATAATATTATACAGAGTTCCACGATTTAACAGGATTAGACTAAAGCACTATTGTTCATCAGTCAGTCCGTAAACTAAATATGGAGCTTTATCCCAGATATAAAGGAGAATCAGAATGAAGGGACTTCATTCTTGTTATTTTGTTTGCTAATGTTTTTGAGATTTGTCTGACAATGAAGAACAATCATCATCATCCTCATCATCCTCATCATCACCCAATACTTGTGGTAACAGGTTAAGACCAATCTTAAAAAGAAAGAACAGAACATTGACATGAAGATGACCAAAAAACACCAAAAAGTCCGTTTTAAGAACATCAACATTTAATTTCACATGATAGAAAACAGATGGGGTATGAACCTTTTGCATATAGACCCTAATAATATTAATAATAACCTCTTATAGTTATAATACCACTCTTCTTTTCTGTGTGTACATAAATTACTAGGTATATTGTTTTATTTTGTACATTTTATACATCGCTTTTAAATTTCTCTTAGATCCTGGAGCTCCAAAGTCCGACTTATTGCTTCGTACATGTGCTATTCTCCAGTTCTTCACCACCTAAGACCAATTCAAAGCAAAACGTCTAATCTGGTTTTGTCCTCATCTTCTTCAGGGTGTTAAACTAATGTCAACTGAAGAGATACAAAAGGACACACAATGGAAAAAGAGTAAAATCCAAAACATTCACATACTATGTGTGTGTCATCAACAGGCTTCAGGAGATTGTGCCTGGTCAACATAAATAATATCAACGCCCATAATACTTCAATTTTTCAACAAAAGAGAGTGAACAGCAGCAGAATTGGCACCTTTGTTGAAATAGAAATCTGCTTTATGTTGTTACACATGCTGTACATACATGTTTGTTCGTATATATGAAGGAAAATCTCTTCTGTTACAGGTGCAAAAGATGTGAAAATAGAGCAATAAAGAAGCCTCCAGTCTCAGATCAATGCAAAATAAAATCAAAGTCAAAGCAGAAGAGCATTGGCAGTCACTTTGAGGTTGAAATAAAGCACTGCATGTGTGTCAACCTTTGCTGCTTAACCCGTCCCACAAATGTTCCTATATACAGCCATAAACTCACCTCCAGGGACTCCATAACAGTTAACACCCCCCTCCCGACCGACAGAATGATCTAATCATTCTAATTTTAGGATGACACTCACTAATGTAGGCCCATCAAACGCTCCGTGTCCTGGTGTAAAACCTTTCTACGGAGCTGCGTGATGCAGCGCAGACTTACAGTCAAGATTGTGACGTACAGCTTCAAGACGGTTACGGTTTCACAGAGTTGAGTTAATTTGGTAGAAAGGTGGCTCATGGAATGAAAAGGAAGTGATTCAATTTTGAAGTGGGTTCGAATCAAGGTGCTGATCCAGGAAATATTTTACAGCAGAGGCCCAATAAGGTGGTCACAGAGTCGCTAAGGAGAGGGGCATGTGGAATATTACTACATTTATATCGATGAAAGTTTGTGGACAGATGGACAAAGAGTTGATAAGATTTTGAAGCAATCACTTTTTTTCCCCCGTTCTGCTAATATTGCAGGACATAATTTGACATTTTCAGGAAATTTAGAATAAGTAATAAGGTATGGGTACCAATGAAATAAATAGAGAAGCATAATCATATAGTCATATAGTTGGATGTGTGATTTAGTATGGATCCGGATCATTATATGATCCAAGAGACAAGAATACAGATTATTTTACCCATTTATTTTCCTTCTAGATTTTTTGTGAAATGTTATTCATGCCACACCAATGTAAAAGTAATGGAATCGTTATTGGAGCACCTGAGACGACGTTAGGACAGATATTTGTTAGTTTTGGAATACATCTGAGTATTTGGGCACTGGTATTCCTCTGGGACGTATCAGTCACGGGTCTTGTATGGACTCTGTATGGAAAAAGCACAAACTCTATTGATTGCATGAGGAAGAACACTTTTGACTGTGTGATGAAGGTGCGATGGGATAAATAGTTTCATTATTGAAGTTTAACACGTAAAACTGTAAAATATAAATGATCTGAAGAAAATGTTTAAACTGTTGTATTGAGAGGCAATAAAAAGATCACACTCTACAGCCAAGGCTGGAAAATGTAATCACGTTGATCTTGTTCTGCATCCCTATTCCAAAGGCCTCCTCTCTACAAAATATTAATTTGTAGTCCGTAGAACTTTTTTTTTTATATAATAATGATTCTAATAATTTCCCTCCTCTTTTCAAAAAGTAAATATCTTACAATGGCAGGAATCTGTTTCATAGTTTTAAAGTATGTTGACTCTATATTTTCACTAAAAGACATGAAAGCATGGGCTACTTTTTTCTGTTTTACTCACCCTGACGAGATCAATGAATGGATATTTCGCAGTCATTATTTGGAGTATCTGACCTCTTGACAGCGAGAGCGACACACGTTCGTCTCTAAACTTCGCCTCACAGAAGAGAGAAAACGTTTTCCCTGACTGGAAATATTGTCATATTGTTGAGAATGCAAAAACAGAAACAGAATTCTTGGACAACTTCTCCGCCCTGCTGATACGTGGGTGGTCCACACTCAGTACTGGGGCTGAATGAATCCGGTGGATACACAGATGGAGCACGGACGCTAACATGCTGCTCAGCTGTGCCTCCTGTGTGGACATGGTCAATCATAACTGCTGCTGTGACCCACAAATCAGACCATGGCTGTACTGGGCAGCCACCAGCTGTTCACTTGTGTAACTATGAGTTGGGAGCAGGGACTTCCTGCCAACAGCATTTGTGCTCGGACAAAAATACCCTCCAAACAAATGTTGAACACTTCAGACAAGTTCAGGCCTTTCAGAGAGACACCAGTGGCTGAAACAGACACGGCATCCGTTCTGCACAACAAACGGTCAAATAAGCTGGATCTCTCGTCTGACTGACGGCTCAAAGCTCGTTACATCCACCCCCTCACACACACAATCACACAGGGGTGGCAGAGGCTGCAGTGCACATAACCTCAAACCCCCCGGTGGAACTGCCATGAAGTGATTTGGGGCTCAGCTTCTTGCTGAGGAACATTCAACATGTAGACATGTAGACCTCAGGGCCCACCCATAAAATCACCCACCTTCTGAAAAAACACAGGAGCCACCCACAAGAGTTAGTAAGAGTCCTTATGATGACCTACTTTTACAAACCTAGAGTTGATGACATAAGCCAAGGACTTAAATAAAGTCTCATCCTTGTGTGGTTATCTGTTTCCCACAGAGCTGGAGAGACATTTGGATACAAGAAAAAAAATGTTTTTCTCTATTTCTAACATGGATATTTCTTCTGATAAACATTATCCCAAAAAGTTGGGATTCTGTAAAAAGCAGAAAAAACGATGTCTGAAAACTGGCGGAAGAATTTTGAGCTCAGAGACACGGAGCTCTCCATCTTTCATTGGTGGAAAACGATGAAAAGCGCAACACAAGTGTCGCTCCCAGAGTCCTACTGATCGTTTTGTCATGCTGTCTACACAGCAAATGTAGCAGCACCCATGGGTGCACCCATGGGTGCTGACCTTCAAATATGGTGTGCTTAGATGCATTGTTGTTATATTGCTATCTTGAGGCAGAAAAAAAGATATAAAGCTGGTTTAAAGTCAATGATGCTCTACTTTTCCTGCTATTGAGCCACTAGTGATGCATGAATCGACTCTGACTCCATCTGAATCCACATTTTTGGACACTTTGTTCTCTTCAATGTAGAGAGTCCTTTCACATCATCTCTGACAGCGCCTCAGGATTTGCCAGAAGAACAGCTGCTTTACGCTAAAAGAATTTCACTGCAAAGCTGGACTGTATTTGTGATGCGTTTGATGTGAAGAATAAGAGAAAACATTAATTAACATTACATCCTGTTGAGCAGATAAATAGTTCATGAAGCTAAGCATCGGTGCCGCGTGCAGAAATGGTGTCGACGGCTAGGACATGCCTCAAATTTCTGCCGCTGGAGCATTTCTGGAGGTTATGTAATAAATCATTTAATGGTTAATGATACATCATATCTCAGCTCTAGGTGTGAAACCGGTTTGATTGGATTCTCTTTCTTCTACTGCGTCACACAGCACCTCAACCTTTTGAAATTAGTTTAAACTATTTTATGACTAAAGCATTTCTCACAAAGATTTCTAAGTAGGTGAACTTTGGGAGGACTATGACTCCATAGAAGGGGGGTTTTGCTCCGGGACATGACAGCATGGACGGACCCAACTTGATCCGAAGCTACCTAACACCTGGATTCCTCTCCGTCCGGGTGTTACGTCGGTGTCGGTGTCCCATCGGTGTGTCGTCAGTCTGTTGGCGTCGCCACTCAGTCTCCATCCGGGCATGTAACAGTAGTATCAAAGTTGTAAACGCAGGAAGTCACGGAGCATGCTTGGTGCAGGCTGGCTACATTTGGGCTTTATTGGACACCAGTGTGGATCGAAGCCGGCGTTGCTCATGTGTCACTGTTCATCAAGGTCAGTGTCTGTGCTGCGGGGAGGAGGAGGAGACAACATGGAGGATAGACGTGAAAGTCGGTCAGCGTTTGTTTCCACCGTCATGAGCACAAGTTACCCCAACATAGAAATAGATGTTTCAGTTCTGTACCAAAATGTTTCGGAAGAGTACCCTAGAAGGTACAAAATTAGTTTTTACCGTAATAACTGTGGGCCTTGGTTTAATTTTAAAGTTGCAAAATTGTACGTTTAACAAGGTAAAGGTAAGAATTCTTGACTCATATAAAGATTTTTCTTTGTATAAATAGGTTAAAACATACCAAATTCTCTCACAGCCTTTTCCATTGAATGATCAATATAAACTTTTAAATGTTCTAAAAAGAGAATTTTATTCTTAGATGTGAAACATAAGATTTTGTTAAAGAATTATGTTAAGTAATGGTTGGTTCTTTGGTTAAATCTTAAAAAAAAACTATAAATGTTTGCTTACAAAATGGTCAAAATGGTCATGTCACCCCAACTGAACCTCATTAGGTTCTGATTCTAGGGTGGCATACACTATTTTTTTTTAATTTTTATAAAAGGTACATTGTTGAATTGCATTTTTGCAAAAAAGTACTTTAGCAGTGTTCAGACGTAAAGATTTGTTAACTGCTGGGGTTCTGCTGTAGCTACAAAGCATTCGGATCATTTTGGGTTCATACCTGTACCAGGATTAGTGGGGTTTATGAAAACAAATGTATTAAACAGGCACAATACCTTTAATTCTTTAATACCCAGCCCTCAAAGAGGAGGTATTACCAGATTGACAGAACATTGTCACCCATTTAGTCAAAGGTTTCATGGATTTATCCTATTGTATGACCGAGAATGTTTTTAAGTAGTGGTGGAAGAATGGCATTAAAGAATGTAAAAGTCCCTCACAGTTAATTACATATGAGGGGGTGACTGCAATGATATAACTTCCTAAACAACCAAAGGAACCACTTCATGTTAGGATGATAGTAGAATCTGCAGCAGTGGTCCAACATCTTTCTACAACATCAACTGACTGCTGGAGATTTTGAAAATAAGAGAATTGCTCCCTGCCAATGGATCATCAATTCATGCGTGTTAAGTTTAAGTACTTCAAAGAGGAGGTCATAGGTGCTGCAGTGATAGAGGAACACTCAACTTACAAGACAACACATTGTTGTTGTTGCTGTGTTTCATGTTTTCTGTTGTGAGCTGGTTGGTGGAATCCAGACCCGTGTCCCGTTTCTCTTCTCTGCTGATCTGGCGAGTCACATCTGCTTCCTCCTCCCTTGGCTCAGGACTCGGTGTCTGAGGCTCAGGAGTTTGGAAGCTACAATGAGCAGAGAGAGTTAGAGTCCAACTCTAAAGAAAGGAGAACATTTATGTCTAAGGACAAAGATGCTCCTGCCACTGGATAAATTATGCTGATGTGGATAGACCATAACTTTATCATTCTGAATGTGGATGTCCAGCCCGACTAGTCAAGGATTTTCTGCTTATATCCATAATATCTGACATTCTCATGAATCTCTGGTATGTCCTGCTGATGGTTCCTAATAATTCACTTGTGACCAAAGGTGACGGGGTTTTTGCTGTCAGAACCTTCAGCTGCAGAACATCCTGCCTGAGGATCTTAAGCAGGTACATTCAGTGTCTTTAAATCTCCTCTCCACTTTAATCATTATCTTTTGGCGTTTTCTGAACTTTTCTTAATTCTTATGTATCTTAATTGTTTTGATTCCAAAAATATTTTTATACATAGAACCTTGTATACGTTTTTGTGCAGAGAGAAGAAGTCTATGAGAGTTAAAACACGACACAGAATAGATCTTTGTTTGCTCAGGCTAAGTTCTTCCCTGTACAAGAATATTTTCTACCCTTAAATATAATGTATATTATTGCCAATAATCCTTAATGAGACACAAAAAAGCAGCTGACAGCTACCGGCAGCCAAGCGACACATGGCTGTGGAAGACAGAGGCAAAAACCCGATCGTGGGAGAAGTTTTGTGAGACCATGGAAGAAGACTTTTGGTCGGCCCTGACGAAATTCTGGAAAACCGTTCGGCATCTCGGGGGGGTCATTCATCCACTCTGTCTACGGCCTGGATGGGGACCTGCTGACCTCAACTGAGAAAGTTATCGGTGGAAGGAATAAAAGGGTGGTGGAAGGAATACTTTGGGGATCTCCTCAATCCCACCAACATGTACTCCCAGGAGGAACCAGAGCTGGATGACTTGGAGGTGGTTCCGCTCATCACTGGGGCTGAGGTCGCTGTGGCTGTTGAACAACTCCAGGGTGGCAGCGCCCCGGGGATGGAGGAGATCCGCAGTGAGTATCTGAAAGCTCTGGATGTTGTAGGGCTGTCAAGACACGCCTCTGAAACATTGCGTGGACATCGGGGGCAGTACCTCTGGAGTGGCAGACCGGGGTGTTGGTTCCCTTTTTCAAGAAGGGGCACCATAGGATGTGTCCCACTTATCAGGGGGATCACACTCCTCAGCCTCCCTGGGAAAGTCTACGCCAGGGTACTGGAGAGGAGAGTCCGGTCGATAGTCGAACCTCGGATTCAGGAGGAACAATGCGGTTTTCGTCCTGGTCGTGGAACACTGGACCAGCTCTCTACCCTCTCAAGGGTGCTGGAGGGGACATGGGAGATGGCCAAACCGGGCCACATGTGCTTTGTGGATCTGGAGAAAGCTTAAGACCGTGACCCTCGGGGCATCCTTTGGTGGGTGCTCCGAGAGTATGGAGTGGATGGCCCAATGCCACGGGCGGTCCAATCTCTGTACTGTCAGAGTCAGAGTCTGGTTCTCACTGCCGGCAATAAGTCAGATTTATTTCCAGTTGCGGTTGGACTCCGCCAAGGCCGCCCTTTGTCACCGATTCTGTTCTTAATTTTTATGGACAGAATTTCTAGGCGCAGCCAAGTGGTGGAGGGTCTCGGGTTCCGTGGCCTTAGGATCCTGTCTCTGCTTTTTGCGGATGATGTGGTCATATTGGCACATTCGAACACTGACCTCCAGCTCAAACTGGGACGATTTACAGCCGAGTGTGAAGCGGCAGGGGTGAGAATCAGCACCTCTAAGTCTGAGGCCTTGGTTCTCAGCCGGAAAACGGTACAGTGCTCAGTCCGGGTCGGGGAGGAGTGTTTGCCCCAAAAGGGGGAGTTCAAGTATCTCGGGAAAGAGGGAGCGCGAGATAGACAGACGGATCGGGGCGGGGTCTGCAGTGACGTGGACACTATATCGAACCGTGGTGAAGAGAGAGCTGAGCCGAAAGGCAAAGCTCTCGATTTACCGGCCCATCTACGTTCTGACCCTCACCTATGGTCATGAACTGTGGGTCATGACCAAAAGAATGAGATCGCGGATACAAGCGGCTGAAAAGAGTTTACTCTGCAGGGTGGCTGGGCTCAGCCTTAGAGATAGGGTGAGGAGGTCAGACATCCGGGAGAGGCTCAAAGTAGAGCTCCTCCGCATCGAGAGGAGTCAGTAGACGTGGTTCGGGCATCTAGTCTGGATGCCCCCCGGACGCCTCCCTGTGGAGGTGATTCAGGCATTTCCATCTGGGAGGAGACCCTGGGGTAGACAAAGGACCGGCTGGAGAGATTACATGTCTCGGCTGGCGTGGGAACGCCTCAGAATCCTCCTAGAGGAGTTGGAGGATGTGGCCAGGGAGAGGAAAGTCTGAACTTCCCTGCTGAAACTGCTGCCTCTGCGACCCGGATAAGCGAAGGATAACGAAACGAAACGAGACACAAAAAATAATGCTATATTTTTTTTAAGTCTTATTTTTGTTTTTTATGGCCAGAATTGCATATGAACAGTGAAATAAATAAATTCATAATTTTTGTTAATGACAATATATAAAAATATTTTTTCATTGATTGACAAATATAAACAATACACATTTTAATTCAAATAATTTTGTATGCTTTTAATGTCAAATATTGGTATATGCGATTGATTTTGATTAATTAATTAGAAACCGTGTAATTAATATACAATTAATATATTATTAGAATTGTTGTTATTATTAATATGAGCCAGCTGAGATTAAAATCACCTAAATGGCTGCAGTTTCAATACACACACACACACACACACACGCAGGCAGGCGCACACAATCACACACCTGTTTTCGGTGTTGGTGTTTGTTGGAGAGCTGGTCAGATCTTGCTCTCTGCTTTCATCATCCTCAAAAGGTTGAAGATTTACCATCTCCACATGCAGAGGCTCGGTGCTGAGGTCAAGAATCAACACTCTCTTGCTTTCATGCAGCTGAAACACAAAAACAAAACAAAGACAAACATGTATGACTTAAAAATGAAGATTTCCATCAGTCTGTGAAATTATCCTCCGTTCATCTGGTGAACTCAGAGTAGTCTTTTAGCGTTAGTGTTGGGTAAAGATGACAATTGTGAGTTTAAGAAATAATAATTTGGAGGAAAAAACACTAAAAATATTGAAAGGCTTAATTAATCATGGTTAATCTATTTTCAAATTTAGTGCCAGATATTCTCCGGACACATTGTCCTAGTCCTAGTCATTGTCATAGTCACCCAAAACAGCATGTTCCAGATGAATGTGTGAATAAGAATGTCTGAGGAGGAGGCCTGTGTTGTTCCGTCTGTGCTGTGGAATGAGTCGGTGGACTGTACAGTCATGCAGCTCCAGGGTGGCGTCCCACTGGAGAGCAGCCCAGACGCAGCTAGGAATCCTTGCTGAATCCAGCAGATAAAACCCTGAAAGCCAACCTGGCTTCTTCCACATCCTCACAAATCCTCTGTTATTGTGTCAGATTACACTCTGAGAAGTCACGGCCATAATGGCTGTTTATCTGTTCTGTGGCAGACACGGGTGGGATTACAGAGGCAAAATTCTACAAAGAGAGAGAGAGCTGGAAGAGACAAGCAACATGTTAGAATTCCTTTGATCCTGCTATACCTGCTGCCCGTGCAGCATGGGTGTGGATCTGTACACAATTTTATTCCATATTAACCATATTACTCTTTATGAGCTGCTCATTAGCTTGTTGGATGTGTCTAGCTGTGAGGTTACAGCCAACCAAATACCTCCTTAGGTGGCTATTAAAACAGGATTTAAGTGTTATTTTAAGTCCAATGCACAAGCGTATTAATGGTGTTAAACTCCCGTTTACTAGTTAGATGAAGCATGAAGAAGTTTCATTTAGTCTCAACGTGTAGATGTGTTTGGTGATGAAAAAAAAAGAAGACAATCCAGGTGTGCCTGCAGCTGGCACAGCTTCAGAGGCCAGAGGACACTCTGTCTCCAGGACTATAATAATACATTTAACTTACAATGCACTTTACATTTGAATGTATAATAATAATACATTTAATTTACAATGCACTTTACATTTGAATCAAATCTCAAAGTGCTACAAAGTAAAAGCAGATCAGATAAAAGCATTAATAAAACTGTTATCGGTTCTACAATCAACTCCCTCTGACTGCAGGAGCAAATGCATCAGTAATCAGTATTTAACTGAAGAGGACAAGGAGGGCAGACGCACATCGTGTAGAGAATAGACTTCAGATTAGGTGTGCCGAGTCTTACAAATAGTGATTGCCGTTCGAGGTGAACTGGAAGCAGGTGAGTGAAATAATATATTAATCATTAATGGAAAGTATCTGTGTGTGTATATATACATATATATATATGCGTGTGTGTGGACGGCAATATATATGTGTATATTTATGTGTGTATACTTTATATGGACGTGTTTACTGTTTATGGATGTGTTTATGTATGTGTGCATGTATACATGTGTGTGTGTGTGTGTTCGGTGTGTGTGGACATGAATAATGTTTTTCATCTCTTTTTCACTAACTATTGCCGCTGTCACTTCGTTAATGTTGGAGCTGCCGTCACATCTACATATCCCCTGAGAGGATGAAGTAGTTTATAGTACTTCATAGTTTAGATTAACTTCAGGTTAGTGCATTTAATGATGGTTTTCTATGAGCAGCATTTTAATGTCTTGATTCTGGTTCTTTCATTCAATATCTGTTGGTCTTTGTCTAGTTTGTCTTTTCAAGCTTCCTTCCCTTTTTCTTTCTTTCTCTCCTGGTCTTCATCTTCATCTTCTATTTTTTTTTACACATTTCAAGAAAACCATTTTCAATTTCAGATTGAGGTTTCGGGGATTCCCGTCTAGCCTGACGGGATCTGGAGAAGTACCTGCACCTCTACAGTGATAGAATTACTGTTGTGGCCTTCTGTCGGAAATTAGTGCCGGGCTTAAATACAGAACTTTATCCTCCGAGAAGCCACCTGGTGGGTGACCCCCAATTTCATAAGCCGTACACTTTTCAAAGGTTTATTCAATTTTTTATTCTGTTATAATATGAATGACTCTAGAGTTTTTCTCTCCCTCCAAAATACAGCATAAGTGAAAATGACAAGCCTTTTAATAAATGAATGGCTTGTCAGATAATTAGAACCTATTCTGTTGAAGACAAACACTCCATGATTCAGGTTAATAATTCATTTAATTTAAAAGAACAGCCACTCGTACATACTCTCATAAGAAGCTCAAACCCGTGTACCACATATATGGTATCAGGATTCTTCCACAACATCGCAATCATTGGGACTAGATCTCCATAAGCTGTGAACTTTCAGGTTTCAGCAGATAATGAGTTTTTTTTAAATCAGAAAAGGTGCTCTATGTTCTCCTCACAGGTACATTTGTAATAATGTTGTCTTTTGTAACAACCTGTGACAGTGTTAATTTTGGCTAATAATAACTCTGATTGTATTTCTCATTATTTTATAAAGCAGAAGAAAAAAAATCAAATCAAGTAATGGTGAAAAAAATAACTAGATTACTCCATAATTAAAAAAAAAAGGAATTACTGTCCTCACCAACATATGGAATTCCAAATGAGCTCCACCTAAACTTACTCTATTTTCAGTATTATTGATGGTATTAATGTATATTTTTGCTACTAGGCTACTGAGTATGGTAGCATTAGCTTTCTCGCCATCGCCAGTAGAATGTAAACTTGCAACACTATTTGTTATAGTGGAGTGTAAGAATGTTCTCTGAGGTATTTGAACATGTCACAGTTTTGATTCTTTAACTTGTTTGAAATTTAAAGCATTCGTTCTTGGACTACTGGACCACTATTTTCAAAGATATGGCACATATTCGGTATACAGGTCTTTCATTAACAGAAAATAAAGAGTTTTAGTGCAAAAGTTTAGATAAAAATACTGTACTTCCCAAAATACTAAACAAATACAAGTGCAACAAGTTGAGTAGATGTAAGTTACATTCATTTTCAGTAATTATGTAACAGTAATAAATGAAAACTCAAGGTCTGTCATTCTTTTTAGACTCATCTTGTTCAGAGTAAAACCAAGTAGGGCTATGCCTACAAGTTTACCGTTGTGATTCTAACTCAAAGTGAAATATTATAAAATGAGATCATTTCAAGCCACGATGAAGATGCAGGTTGTATCCCATTAGGTCAGTTGCCTCAAGAAAAATTGAAGGTCTGCGTCCATCTGAGGAGAGAAGAGTTGAGGAAAGTTATTTTCATTGCTTTTGGAATGAACCCACTGTATTATAAGTTACAAGGCTTTTTACTTACATTGAGCAAAAAAACAGATCATTTTCAGTCTATTCATTCCCTTTCATTAAGAAGGTCCAACAGGACTCCACACATTTCAAGCTTTGCCTAAGCTTACATATTCAAACAGGGTTTTAAGTAGCAACCAAACCAGTAAGTTCCTGACTGTAAGCATGCAGTCGTAGCGCTGTCCCACACAAAGCTGCACCTCTGGACTTTGATTAATACCTTTGTCCATTTGCTCTGTTACTTCAGGAAAGTGTCCAAGGATGCTCACTATGTTAAGTGTTTTTGTTGTTTGAATAGCAGTCATTTAAATCACACAAGGTGATGGATGCCGAACCTTCATGGTCAGGTTTTAATACAATAAAGTTTTATACCACATTTTCTTACGTTTGGCTTTGGAACAGCCCTGTTTTATATACTCGGAGGGAACTGTGTGTAACGTAGTGTATTTGTTATCCCCGCCATGCAGGCTATTTTCACTCCTGTGTTTGCCTGTCTGTCTGTTTTGTTTTTGTGAGCAATATTACAGAAAAACTATCATGAAATTGTACCCAGATGTAGGTTTGGGCGTATTCCAGAGGTGATAAGATGTTGGTAACATTACATGTTTGCAGAATTTGGAATAAAATAAAAAATACTTAAGAGTCCCAATATGGCTATTTATGCCTTTGTTGCTTTGATGTTCATTTTGGGCTGGAGCTGGGGGCTCAGTGGACTGAACAGAGACGCTTAAGTGGAAGGCGCAGGAAGCGAGCGGCTACAGAGTATTTGAGAGACACTCAGAGAGTTTGTTGGAGTTGTTGGTAGATTTAGAAGCTGGCAATAACTCAGACATTAAGGAAGAAATCCACAAGAATGTTTCTTAAACCATGGGTCCGTTGTGTGTAGACATTCGTGCTGTCTGACTGCTATCTCCAGTTTCTTTTCTGATATGTAAACATCATTATTTATCTAAGCAACCTAAAGTCTGGTTGTGACAGTAAGCTAGCAGCTATTTGACATCTGTTGTACCTACTAATTGCATCACATGCAAATAAATAAAAAAGAGAAAACAAACAAGATGCTCACATTTGTTGAAATGTACTAGTTCGCTATTCATGCATTCATGCGGCTTACCGTTTGCTGAAGTGACGCTCCGGCGAAACACTTTGTACGGCAGCACGGCGTGAACGCGCTCTTCAGTTTATATAACGTGTGCACTTCATAAAATATTTTTTTGTCCATGTCCCCTCCAGGGCTCTGTACGATTCTAATTATATTAAAGAAATTGAAAGAATAATAATGGATGGATCCAACCCTTTATGTGGATCTACATGAATACACGGTGTTCCTTCTTGGCAAACTCTTAGTTTCATTGTAATGTGTCAAGTTCTTTAAGCATAATAATAGAAAATAAAAAAACGGACAGAAATACAACCAGATGCACTCCTACCTAAAGTTTGAGTCCAATGGAACATTTCATGACATATTTGGGAGCCTTCATTTCCAACTTTCAGGGACTTGTGTTGGAGAACATGAGTAGGAGAATCTATTACAGAAACTGATTGTAGCCTGCATGTCCTCCATGTGCAAAACTGTACCTCATTTTCTATGCTGTAAACCACCGTCGGTGGCTCCTCCGCCCTCAGCAGGGTCACGTCTGTGTGCTGCCGCACCGCCCCACCATTGTCATTTTCACTCTGCGTCACTCTTTGTACCTCCTGGACATTGAAAAAGATGACGATGCATCGCCACAGACGTTAACGATTCATGATATATTAAATGTTTACAATGTTCTCTTGTAGGTAAGAGTGATTTCTCAACTTAGTGAATGTGTAAGTGTGTCGATCAATGTTAATAAAAATATCCTATCAACCTTTGCAGCAGGTTCTGTATGAGTTCTGGCAGCCTCTGCAACCATTCTGCTTTGCTCCACATGAGCCACATTCAGCTGCTGAAGAGCCGCCTCCAGATCCACAGGGTCTGCACAGCCCCCCTCTGCTTGGAGCTGGTTCTGCAGGCACACACACACAGATATGCATCATAAAATATAATCATGAGAGCTATGAGTGTGTATGTATGTCATCCCTTTCACTGGCACATTCTTCCTCTTTGTTTTTACAATTTTACAAAGTTAAGAATAAAAAAAGTTTAAAATAAAATCATGTCACATTAATCTTCTTACATGTAACTTGTTTTTTTTTCACATTCAATTGAAAAGTTACACATGTTTATGTTTACAAAACTTTGCAATTTTAGCGTGTTCACATAAAAAATGTCACTAGTGGAATGTCACATGAATCACATGAAACTACTTAAATAAAGGTTTGTTTTGTAACACGCTCATGTTCCTTTAAGTGATGGGCTTCATAATGAGGGTCATCAACCTCCCCAGCCAATTAGAGGCCGAGTGGGGCAGGTCATAGTGATGCCATCAAGCATTTCTTTGAAACGTAAACATAAAGTTTGTAAATGTAGATTGTCAGATGTGACATACACATGCGACTACTACGTTTGGAAACGTGTAGGATTTTTTCATGTATATTTTCATTTGTATATATATTTTTTTATAATTTTAAAAGGAAATAATAAGGTAAATAATTACATTATAATTATGTAGCGCATTTTCATTCTGATAGACCATTCAAACAACACAGCTTTCTTATGCACATTAACAAACACACTGGTGGCTCCCTTACAAAATCCCCACGGATAGAAGGTCAAACCGTTGACCTTCCTATAAGTGAATGAATGCTCAACCTCCCGAGCCACAGCTGCTTCACATGTGACTTCTTTGTGTCGGAGAAGTTTCCATGTTTGTGTTTGAGGCCATGAGGCAAACATCACCTGCAGGATAAGGAAAGGGTTTTCTTTGCTGAAGGAGGGTGAGCGAGACGGGGTTTCTCTCTTCTTCTCTCGGATCGATGAGGCCTCTTGGTTCCTCCTCATCCTCTCCAGCTGTTCCTCCACACTCATCCTCGTTCTGCCGACCTCTCGCTCGCCAAATCCTATCTGATCCACTGCACTCCTGGGACGATTCTAAAAGCGACAAGAAACAATGAACTCAAGATTTTGGCATTATAAACTGTTAATCCGGGGACTGATCTTGTTTCAGATTTTGACGTAAAACTTGTTTTTAAACATGTGGGTGAATGTTGAAGTTGAGGATTTATACTTTGTATCTTAAGTGGGCCGATACAGTGTGGGTGTCGTGCGTGTGAGCAGGCACCAGACACAAGTTGGTCACATCAGATCCAGTGTTTGGTTAAAAGCTTCAGTGAATATAAGCCTGTTTAATCCTTCGTGACTCATTTTATATTCATATTATTCCAGTTTTTGGCTTTTATGACATGTTTGACTTAAAATATTTGTTTTACGCTGTCAATTCCACTAAATGGGTTTGAACAAGCTGCCTCACAACAAAGAATGTTCTGGTTTCAAATCCACCTCTGCCTCTGTCTGTCTGTGCAGAGTTAGCATGATCTCCCCCTGTTTGTTTGGGTTCTCCGGGTTCCTCCCACAGTCCAAAAACATGCAGTATAGGTGAATCAGTGACCCTACACACCCATGGGCAATGGCCCATAGGTGTGAAGGTTTTTCTCTATGTGTAGGTCCTGTGATGAACTGAGTGTACCCTGCTCCTTGCCCAATGTCAGCTGGGATAGGCTCCGGCACCCCCTTGACCCTGAACCAGAAACGCAGTTACAGAAATGGATGGATGAATTAATGGATTTCCAGTAAATGGATATAAAATAATAGTAATTACTGCAGCTGTTGTGGGTCGTAGACAGGTTCTGTGTGGAAAAAGTACACCCTCCCATCCCGTGGTACGGGTGTAGTATGGGATAGTTTTACATTATTATATACTAAAATATAATCTCAGTAATTATCATAAATTATAAATAGATTTTTGTTTTAGTAGATTCAAAATTGCCTCTATACAACCAATAACTGTTACTAAAGAGGTATGCAATCCCTGAGTGCTTTTAGTTTCTACTGCAGCACACAGCTGTGAATACGGCAGATATTTCTCACATGGAAGATGTTTTTTTTCCCAGAATGGGTCAATCAGAAGGGCAACATAAATAATCAAAATGTATTATGTAGGAATCACAGCAGAAATCCCATTTCCTACTTGGAGTGCAGTTATGAATGGTAAAGTGTCCTTGTGAATGATGTAATGTGTTATTAAGAGATGTGTCTGTGTAGGTGGGACAGAGGAGAGTCTAAAGATGTGAACTCAAAACAAATAAATCACTATCCTTCAGGCTGAATCTCAACACATTTGCTGAAGTGGAATAAGTTCATTTGTTCATTTGAAAACAGAAAAGCAGTGTTTGCTTACAAGAGCGAAAATAACCTACTGATCTGGATTCAGGCTTCTTGACCTTCCTCAGGGTGACATAGGAGGCGATGGTGGAGGACTCTGGAGGGGTCATGGGAGATTTGGTCCTAGCAGGAATTATGCCCAGTGGGTACGGGGGCACTGCTGGAGAGATACCAGGAAAGCAATCTTAGTTACATGTCAGCAAACAAACATGTCTTAAAAAGTAAAGCTCTTCATTATTTCTGTTTATTACTACGAGAAAGTGAATAATTCTCTCTCCCATTCTGTCTTTTGAAACTATCGTTTACGGTTCATGTCTATCAGTTCATTGATTCACTCCCTGACCCAAACCTTTGGATTTTAACATTTATAAAATGTTTTCATGTCAAATATGGATGTATGAGATTAATCTCAATTAATACATTACAATGCGTGTAATTTAATAGATTTTTTTTAATGACCCGACAGAGCGATAAATGTGTTACTTTGAACTTTAATATTCAACAAATATCAGAGCAGCGCGATGTGAGTGAGTACCTTTAGAGGCTGTGGGGTCTTTGCTCTCAGCAGATGTCTCTGTCTTGTCCCTGTCCTCGTTGTTGGCCTCGTCTCCTTCCTCCTTCACTGTGGTCAGCTCAGGCTCACTCTTATACAGCCGGTAGTCTGGAGCTTGCTGTAGCGGAAAAAAAGATCCACGGTTAGAATACACACCACGACTCAAAAGGCACGCAAACGCACTTTTATAAAAAGTCAGCAGTTCTTTGCTTACATTCGGCGATGATGTTGCGTTTCCATTGCCATTTATCTGTTTCCTTGCTAACTATCAGAATGTCATTGTGAAGAGAAGTAGTCTTTGGATTAGGGAAGAGTTAATTTGACTTGGAGGTGGATCTGGATCGCGGTGTGGATCCAAGAACATTTTTTTTTTTTTTAATCAGTCTTTCACATCTTGTTTTACTAAATGATATCACACATTTCCAGGAGACTTGTGGGGTGGTGGCTGAGTCAGGCAAGCTGCGTGAAAGTGGTTCAGCATTGACTGAGGTTTGAGCTCTACTTAGTGCATTATAATTACATCTGCAAAAGATGCCATCTCCATCTGTCTGTCTGGTTGTTCATTAGCACATTATCTCCAAACGTTGTTACCAGATTTCAGTTGCATTCTGAGGAGAGGTGGGCCCTGGATTGGGGAATAGATGATTCTTATGTGGATCCCGGAACATTTTTTCAAGTTTGTTTAGTATTGTGACGAATGTCATTTGGCTCACTTTCTTCTTCCTTTTGTCTTCTTCTTGAAGGTTTTCCAGCTCAAATTAAATATGATTACAGTATAAGACTTTATATATAATAATTTTATGAAATATGCATGACGGATGTTTAAATTAACATTTCAAAATTGTAAAAAAAATATTAGTACAATCTTACCTTCTGCAGTACCCAATTATACCCCTAGGGGTACTCATAGCCCCATTCAATAGGTGAGTCACAGCCAAAAGACTCATAGGTTGAGTAAAAAAAATGAAAATAAAAAGCTGAAATGAATGATATGTAACAAAAATGAGACTTGAATAATGAGTCTTTATGTTTATTAATCAGCCACTCTAGATGCAATTGAACATGAAGATTATGAAAATGATTGTAGAGATGGTTGAAAGCACGCAGGATCTTCTGAGATGGGACTTCCTATCTCTGAACAAACCATGCCAAGTGTGAACAGCCTGGCTAAGAGCTGTCCACATGTGATCTGACTCCCCAGGATGGATGGTGAGGGCAGGGATGACCAGGCTCTCGTTTGCACAGGTTCAGATCACATTCACAGATGGAGGAAGCAGACATTAGGGGGATGACGGATTTCAGCGGGTCTTACGCTGTGTGCTCCACTCCTGGAGGCGGCCTTGCGGTCCTCGGGGCGGTGCATGTGGGGGGGAAAGCGGCCGCCAGGGTGTGAGTTGTGGAGGGGCACGTGAGGGGGGCATTCTGATGAGTCGTAGTACTCAGGGAGGGGTGGGCTGGGAGGCACACTGTTGCCTTCCTTGAGAGGACTGAGTGGGAGCAGCTTCACTGACTGTTGAAAGTTAACACAACTGGTCTCATTTCAGAGAAATAAAAACAGCCGCTTGAGTAGAGCAGGAAGAGGGCTGTGAACTAAAACAGTTAACTTGTGGGCAGCAAACCCAGAGGATCCTCATTGAGCTGAGAGGTGTGAGCAACAACGACAAAGAATATAGCATGATTTCTGTTGAGTCATAGAAGAAGAAAATACTTGTTTCTAAAGCTGGTGAAATCATGAACACCAGGAGTTTTCTAATTATTCTCAGCTCCATTACAAACTTTTGGAATTTTGGGAGAAAAGTTCAGTCTCAAAGATGAGCTACTTTGAGGAAGTCTTCATTCAGCAAGGTGACCTCTACAGTGAACAGCGTTTGGGTGAAACCAGAACCTGCCTTCATCACCAACGGGTCGAACGGGGTAAGAAATACCCACTAAAGCTATGTTCACACTGCAGGCAAAAGTGGCCCAAATCCGAGTTTTTGCCCATATCTGACCCATATCTGACTTTTTTATGACAGTCTGAACAGCACAAATCCGTTTTTCAAATGAGACCCAGGCTGCTTTCATATGTGGTCCTAAATCGGATACGTATCTGATGTTTTTCAAAGCAACCTCGGTCTGAACGGTCATGTTGAATTTCATCCGATTCTACGTGATTTAAGTGAGACAGACGTCACATTTCCGCGCCGGAGAAGATCTTAATCTTCTTCTTCCCTTTATCACTTGGTCATAATTATGTCGGCTCCGATTGTACAACAACTTCAAAATTGATACACACACGCTGACATGTGAAGCATCCATGTTAACTTCCGTAAACAAAGCGTGCTGAGTGTGATGTCACTTCTTCTTCTGCGCATGCGGGTCACTTCAGGGCCTTAGACTGTAAACACTGGAGTCTGATAGCAGTCGCATTTAATGTACAATGTGAACTGCCACGCAAAACAAAACGGATCTCAGCAAAAAAACGGAATTGACCTGCAGTGTGAGCCTTAGTTTCAGTGCCTGCAATGGACCAAAAAAGTACTGGTACCATAATTTGTCAGGGATTTACACCATCAAATATGTCTTGATATACTTAAGTTTAAAAAAGATACACCAATCAGCCATAACATTATGACTACTTAGAGGCAAAGTCAGAATAGCATTGATTATCTTGTTACAGTGACATCTGTCAGTAGGTTGGATATAACAGGCAGCAAGTGAACATTCTGTCCTGAAGTTGATGTTTTGAAATCAGGAAAAAATGACAAGCTTAAGGATCTGCTCGACATGGGCACCCAAATTAATGCTTGATCTCATTGCAAAATTATCGGAAAAGATGTGTGTGAGATTTTATTCCTTTGAAAGAAGATAGTCTAAATCCTTTCGGAAAGCCTTTACGATCGCCAGTCGCTTCATGTAAACCCACCTACTTATTCAGAAAGCTCTCTGTTTGATTTGTATCTGCACATGCACAGCGCCGCAACGCACTGTATCTGTGGAGAAAGTCCACTCAACAAGGTACTGGAGAGTGATCTATTCATTGCAACTTTGAGAGATTTTAACATATTTGTACGGTTAGATGGTCAAACAGTCACTTCCCTGCATGCCCTCTTTGTCGTATTCTTCTTCTGGGGGCATGTTAGGGGTTGGCAACCACCTCATTGTAGCATTATCACCACCTTATGAACTGGAGCATGGATCATCTGCACATTTCAAAAAAGCTGTTTCCAATTAGATCAGCTGATGCATGTAAACACCAGGTCGGAAAAGATCACAGTTCAAATGAACAGGTGATTGACATTGCAATTCGGAAAGGTGTAATTCAGATAGGATAGAAATATCCCATGTAAACCCACCTAGTGACATCACAGAGCTGTTTTGGTGGCTTACAGGGACCTACCCAATATGGGGCATGTGGTTTTAATGTTACGGCTGATTGCTGTATTTCATAATAAGCCAATCATGATAGAAACATTTAAACTTGTTTATTACTCCAGCAGAGAAACAGTCAGGGGTAACATGGCACACATACACTCACTGGGAAGGGATGGTACAAGAGGCTAGTAGGGTACCAGAGAGTACGGGCCCATTTCAGGCACCGAATAATATCTGAAAATCCAGAGATCTGAGAACATATAAAGAAAACATGTGCTCCTTGTGAGCACAGTTTCCTCATGCTTACTCTCAAACAGCCACCTTTATGATACTACGATGAATGCATATACCATTACGTGTTTTTAAAAATAAACTTAATAGGAGCCAGAGGCTGAACCCAGTCTCTAACAGCTGAGAGTGAGTGTAGTGTTATTGGGGTTTTAGTGTGGGTTGTTGGGGCTGACCTCATTCTTCTGCAGACTGGAGAGCGGTTTGGAACCAGGAAAACCTACTGAAAGTGGAGAGAAGAGACACATGAAAAATAACTTGTGGTCCAAATCTTTTCTTTCTCCTGAAAACTTTTTTTTTTTCCTGCTCAGTAGATATTATTTCCAGTTCAGATTTTAAACGTTCTGTCCTTTAATATGAGCATTATAGAGAAACAATCTTGAATCCTGAGTCCTACCAGATCAATATGACATTGTAATTAGTGTACTTGTTGGAAACTCTTACTGCTGTCTATGCTCCGCTGTGGTTTATTTTTGGCCAGAGCCTCCATCACATCCTGGATCCTCCATAACTCCTTCTGGATCTGGATGTGCTGCTGGCTTGGAGGCTCAGTCTGAGGACACACACACACAGACATGCTGTTAAAAGCCTGGTTACCCCAGTCCACTCATCCACACCACAGCCCGTGGGTGTGTGAGTGTATCGTACCTGTGGGCTGCCCAGGGTCTCTAGCTGCTCCAGCAAGTTGGACTTGGCCAAAGTGACATCAGCCCCCAACCTGTCATATTCCCTCCACGATCGCTCCAACTCCTGAAACCAACATAGAAACCAACCGCAGAGTCATGGGACTATGTATGTATGTAGGTGTGGACCTCTTGATTTGTGTGTGCATGTATGAGCATATCCATACGTCTTCCCAACTACTTCCCCCTACTTCCCATTTCTCTTATATCCTGATTAACATTATTTGAAATTAGACGCAACGTCCCATCAAAAGATTTTCAACATGCAGCAAATACATTATGTTCATCGGCATGGAGATACCGACATCATCCTCACAGGCTGTGGTCACCAATATCCTGGTTTCAGATGTATCATGTTTAGATCATTTTGTGGATATGACAATTACATAAACACAGACAATTCTGGTTATTCATATCCCTCTATACACAACGGGTCCATTGAATCGGATATTTCTGGAAATTGAACTAATGACTGTGGCTACAGAAAATGAGCCCACGTTAATAGTAGTCAGTACAGACATCAGGATTAGACATATACATGGATCCTAGTGTCTTTGGGAGTATTCCAGCTAAAATATTTGTGCTTTTCAGGATAGGATTTTCTGAAGTGCAGATATAATAAACAAACGTAGATGGGATAATTCAAAGCCTTGATGATAACCGAGATACTGGTGTGCCTATAAACAGTCCCTGACAGGTACAGAACCTTGGGCCGCTCAACAGCATAACAACTTAAAGTCTTTCTGTATTCCTTTCATTGTTTCTGCAGAAACATCCTGGCACTGATCCAAAATCTCAATGTGAAGTTACAGGCAGATTAAAAAAGTGAGGTATTTTCCTTTATTCTAACCATTATTATCAAATATTTCTGAGATATGGATGCAGAAGATCAATACCCTCCAGCACATACATGTTAGTTGGCCATCAACTAGACTCTTTGTGGAGTATTTATGAAAAAGAGCGATGTGATTGAACAACATGAACACTGATGCAATCGAGCCATAGAATCAGATTTGTGGTTTTAAAACCAAGTAAAACTTAATAAAAACCAAACATAAACAAGAAATTGAGAGAATTAAACTAAAAAAAGAAGAATTTATATCAAAGGTAAACTAATAAAAATATTGATCTTTTACATTTTTGATACAATATTCTTACAGTTAAAGCACTCTGCTTCTTTCTCGCCAATCAGAATTTCGGTTTTCTGTTCTGACACAAACCTTTCGTGTGGGTGGGTATTTTTAGGGGTGAATCCCCATTAGCTAATGAGTTTTTGACTGACACAGCTCAGTGCCGTGGATGCTGTGCGTAAAAAGCACGAAAACAACACTGACATCCCAAACAACCACGAGGACATCACAGACAAGACATGTATATGATGAATACTTGCATTCCATTCATTTAAACTGGTAGTGAATGCTCAACTAACTAGACTACACATTTTATCAGTGTATTTTCAATTGCATTTAGGTTAAAATTAATTGAATATCAGTTTCTGTTTTTATTGATATATTTTTTACATGTGTTAGTTTTTCTTGATGTAAACAACTTCTTACATGGGCCATGAAATGATCTTGCGTGAATCCTCCAATGCTTCATCTCTGTTATAATATTCCAGATATGTTAACGTATCTTCCTGCGAGAGAATCCACATGCTGTGTTACTCGATGTGGAGTCCTAATCAGTGTTTGTCTCAGAGGTGGCGTGCACCTTTGGCTACGTTCACACTGCAGACAAAAGATTGTTTTATCGAAAATGGGCCAATTTTTGCCTTGACTGTTAACAGCCATTTATGTATGTCACTGTAATATCAGTGCGCAGATCGGCACCATGACCGCCTCTTTACAGCAAGCACATAATGTCCCTGGTAAACCACTTTCACAATCAATAAATTGATGCATGCATACATTTCTTGCGGGGACAGTATTGCATTGATGGGTCTCTCAGATGAATACTGATTTGATTGTTCACAATGCATTCATATAAGCAGGAATCAGAAATCTCATACCGGGCCATTTAAGTGTTAAACTAGAAAAAGCGCTCAGAGGACACAAACCTCCACAGAGGTACAACGGTATACTTGGTTTAGGAAAATTATATATACTATATAATAAATCTCCATTAATGTCTTATTATTGCCAGCCTCTAAATCTACTGACAACTCCAACAAACTATCTCGGTTTCCAACAAACTATCTGGGTATCTCTCAAATACTCTGTAGCCGGTCGTCTCCTGTGCCTTCCACTTGAGCATCCTCTTTCAGTCTAATCAGACCCCAGCTCCACCTCAAATGTTACAGCAAAGGAATAAAAGAAACAAAGGCATCAACAAAGGACAGAGCCCGCAGCTCCACCCACAAAGAACATCAAAGGAACAAAGGCATCAAGAAAGGACAGAGCCCCCAGCTCCACCCACAAAGAACATCAAAGGAACAAAGGCATCCACAATGGACAGAGCCCCCAGCTCCACCCACAAAGAACATCAAAGGATCAAATTAAATATTTTTTCATCATCTGTAGTATATTCATGAAAATCTACCTCTGGGTCAAATCTTATGCAAATCCCTCATTTGTTTTACTGTAATGTTGTTCACAGATAAACAAACAGACGCACAGGGTAGAAACCGTAACCTAAAGATCGGATTCATGTTGTTTGTGCTTTCCACACCCACCATGAAAAATGAGACCTGAGACGCATGAGACAAAAAATCTAATTTTGGCCACAATTATCCTGCTGTAGCCTCTGGTCCTAGTCAAGAGGAAGAACTTGAGGATTATATGTGTGTGACATGAATCCACCTGAAGCGCTGGTTAATGATAAATGGACTGTACTTATATAACGCTTTTCTAGTCTGCTCGACCACTCAAAGCGCTTCACATTTTGAGCCAACATACAACCAAACACACAAACATTCATACAGTGAAGATAGAGGCTTCCATGCAAAGCGCCACTTGCTCATCAGGAGCGGCAACCGTTCACGCCATCATTCACACACCAACGGAACGGATGGTCCGTGATGCTGTGATAGCACTTTGTTCTGCATCTTCACTACTGGTGTCCTGGTTCTGTTCTCTACTATGTTGAAAATGAATAAGTGATACATTTGAGTGTGTTTCCGTGCACTCACAGCGCTGACTCTGGACAGCTCTCTGCAGGTGCTGAGCAGGCCGTTCTGCAGGACGTCCCTTTGCTGAACCAGGCTCTGTATGGCTGCAGCGCTGGAGCCGCTCTGTTCACTCAGCTCTTGACTGGCGGAGAGGAGGGCCGTCTCCAGCGTGTTCTGCCATGTAACACACACAAACACAAATACTTAACATATGGATATTAGTCCAAATTCAGAAACAAACATGATAATACATAGTGACCGCTGTACCTTTTCACTGTGCAGCTGCTGTAGCTTCTCCTCCTGCATCCTCACAGCCTTGTCCTGCTCGCACAGTCTGCTCAGCTTCGTCTGACAACAAGAAAACAACAAACAAATTGACAAAACTAATTTTGAAGTTACTAACCGTTTCACAACAAGCTGTTCCTGCCTTACGTCTATGTCTGCCTCCTCTGTGCGCTGGCTGAAGGACGTGTCTTGGTAGTCATCTGGGCTGATCTGAAAAGAGGAGCCCCAGTCAGATATGGACAGCAGGAGGCAAAAGCATCGCACATCTGCGAGCGCCATCGAATTGCAAGTTTTTTTAATTTCCAAATTCCTACTCTATGCTATAACAGATAAGATACACTCTTATCTCAAATTCATGAGGAAATATCCTCATCACAAATCTGATTTATCTCAAAATCTGATTTGTGATCAACCTTTGTGTCAACCTTTCTGACAAACATTACATTTCTTTGAGAGAAGGCTCTTCATATTTTTCTTGTTGTTCATTCTCACGGCAGGGAGTGTGGGGATGGAGGTATGACTTCTCGGAGCAGAATTACTAATCCTGTTTCCTTTATCGTCAAGCTGTTCACCTCTGTGTAACCACACAGAGGTGAACAGCTTGACGACACTTGAGCTAACTAGAATGTAGACACACAAACGTAGCTGACAATGAATGGTGATTAAATCCAGCCTCAAAATATTAAATATTAATGGAAAGCTAGAGAGCAGTTTTCATCTGGTTATCATGCGAGCTTCTGTGCTATTTTACTGATTAACTAAAAAAATGCTCATTTATTTATATTAGTATTGACCTTCAAGTTTGCCCTGGTCTTTAGAAATAGGAGATGATACTTTGATTGGTTTATTTGTTTTAAAACAACAACATAAAAACATAATAACACAGTTATTATGAATAATTTAAAGCCATAGATTTAAAGATAGATAAAAGAAGTTTAACACAGACTTCTTGATCAATTGGTAGTATTAGGTAGGTATTATACCTTAATATATCCTAGTATTTTCTATTTATAATTATTGCATATACAGTTTATCTCGATCTCAGTTCTCCGTAAGTGAAACTTCCAATTATTTCCAAGGTTTCCTGGAAATTTCCAATTATGCGGACAATAGAGAAATTGGGGCTACATTTGTGACTCTTATGTTTGCGTTATAGAAGCCCAAAACAGAAAAATGTATTCCAGTTTGTTATATGTTGAGTTAATAAACTGTATATATATATGTATGTAAAGAAATATCTTGTGTTCTTCCGTTTTTTTAAGGGTTGTTTGCTTATTCCCACCAGAGTAAGTATGTTGGCATCTGAAAGCAAACCTACATTAAAGCCAACAACTTTGAACCTACGTCAACCTTCAATTTACGTAGAAAGAGAAAACATATATACAATACAAAATTGTACATAACAATATAAGATCCACCTTTCACATCTTTCTGTCAAAACTAGCATGAATGATTTCAGCAGTGCAAGAGCAGCTCTTCTGTGGGATCAAACGACACTGGATAATAATAATAATAATAATAGCCTTAACTCCCAGCCATGGGCCGCTTTGGTTGGTACTGACCAACAAAAAACATTTACTCAATAATTGGATATTCATTTTTAAGCGATTAAAAATGTTAAAAGGGAAATGTTTGGGTTTCAGTTCCATCAAAAATGACCATGCAGACACTGCATGGAGCAGCTGTGCAGACAGATGAAACGGTTTATTGATTGAAAAAAGAAAGAAAAGCAGTTTAATCATAAAATATTTTATTTGTGAGCAATCAAGCCACATTTAATGAGCATTAGTTCCCTATTTAATATTAAGGTTTGATGGTTAGACAGGCTAACCAATTTCCAACTCCACAGTCACTCTCAGAAAGACAGAAGCTGTATGAAAATATTTTGTAAAATTCTGGAAAACTGTAAGAGCAGTATTAACGACAGAATATCTGCTCAACAAAAACAACCAAACAGTGAAAGTGTGTCCTGAGCGATGAAGAGTGAATGTACATCATGGCTATGAAACATTCCACCATAAGCCATGCTCACTTCACTTTCAGCTACATCCAACAAAAAGTAATTACATGAGTTGTGCTACATCCGAAAACAACTTTATATGTAGATACCGATTAAGTAATGCCATGATACTGTCTGGGAATGTTGACCGGCGAAGAATGGTTGATGAAGTGGCTGAATCCAACGTGATAAAACGAGGCCGTGATGATGAACGGGGAATGTGGACACACAACCACTTGACTTCACGTGGCAAAGATCTGGTTTGAGTCTGCTCCACTTCAGTCAACTTTATGAGAAAGAGTTATTTGGAAACCACTGACCACCTTAGGCAGAGTCACAGAAGCTGAATTCTTGTAACTAAATATACTTAGATGATCCTGAAGTGTTTTGTTTTTTTTACCAAAATTGGGTTCTTTCCAGTAGGGATGCACAATTTATCAAATGAATGAATTCAAATGAATGAACTACATCAACTGATAATTATGTCTAAGAATCTCCAGCGCCTCAGTATAAAACAAATCAAGCACTCCCTAACATGACCGCCTGACCAATCGCAGCTGTCCCTGCTGTGCTCTACTCTGCCTGCGTTGAAACTTCCTTGAAGCAGTCCAGGTGAGCTGCTTCAAGAGTTTTGCTAATATGCAGGTAGCAGGTGTTAAAAAAACGTTCAACCGTTGTTCGGTAGTATCTGCGACGTAGTGCAAGTGATGTCAATGTAGAATAGATCATATGTAAAAAGAGAGATTTGAGTTGGGTCTGCGCCGCAAAACAACACATTGAAACCCATTGGATAATTTAAATGCCCAACTCAGACGCCCACATCAGCGAATCCGTATAGCGCTTCACCGCATAATTATATATAACTGACATATCGATATTGATCTTAATAGTCAAAAGCATAATTCTGGCCATAATAGTGCATCCCTACTTTCAAGATTGACATAGGTCAAGATTGACAGAAGATGAACTGAAAAGTCAATGATTGCCGTAAGTAAGTTGTGATCCAGCAACAGGGTGATACTGTTTGTGTCAAAACATAAATGGACCGCACTGACACAGACTCAAGCCAGAACCCTCCAAAGACCTTACTTGCTGGTAGAGTTGCGGCCTGGGTGCCGAGTTCTCGATCATAGTGTGTATCATGAAGATTAGAGGCTCACTCTCCTTCTTCTAGTGGTGCACCAAGGAGAAAGAGGATAGAATGGTGTGATAATAACCCCAGCAACAGGTGGGACTGAGCCCCCCCTCTTCAAACAGGAGACAAACCCATGATGAACAGCAAATGTGTAATGGATACCTTAAGTCATTCACCTTACTGAAACGTGAACATAATGAGCACTTCTTACAATTCTGTTGGAATCATTTTAGAAAGACAACATTTTACCAAAGTTAAAAGCATGGGCTCAAGGGGCCATTCTTGTGTTTTTGCACCTTTACTTTTTATCAGCCACTCTCCAAAGCACAGTATAGGGTTCACATTCCTAAAGTGATTGCTCCCATTCATTCTGCTACATGAAGATCTACAGATCTTCAGAAAATTGACTGAGGATACAAACTGAATCTCTTGTGGACAAAAGACTGTTTCATGATCTACCCAAGGTTGTATCGCATTTAGATGCCAGTAGTAATTAGGGTATGGCTGTGTGAGCTGTTGACCGGCTCTTGTAATTAGCCTCAGAGGAAATATCCTCATCATTATTGATATTATTACTTTAACAAATAAGAATCACAATTAAATGGCTAGTTTAGGTAAAGGTTACCCACTCAGGTTATAGTCCAACATGATCTGTTAGCGCAAACCTGAGTTTTAGCGTTGTTGTATTTGGATATATACAAATCTGTTTCTGCGCTGCACAGTGTGCACATTTTGGTGTTCTGCTGTTTATTTACAGGTAATGGTATCACTGATAACCATCAGTCCATCACAGAGCCAACTAGCATTAATGCATATTATAGCCGCCATCTTTGTACATTCCATAGATCTATATACTTAATTTGCCTGTATGCTGTGAAAATGACTGATAGCTTGTTTAAAAAAACTAGTTACGTAGGTACACTATTACAGATTTGTGTATTTTAAGCAGCATCATTGATTGTGGTGATCAGAATCCAATGTTGCACCTACAATCAGGCAACTCAACTTCTGCATGGTTATTTAATATTTTGTGTTTATTTATGTCTGTCCATCTGAAGCAGGAAACTTCTACTGTACTATAGTATGTGTACTCAGCACAGACAGCATATGAGATTATATCTATGCTGTAAAATCAAGAATTCATACCCTGGCAGATGGGAACTTCTGGATTTTTCTGCCTGTTAAAGTCTTTTGTACCATCGTTTCCATGTTCTTGCTCATGTTGAACTTTTGGATTTCTCTAGAATAAAGTGACCTGCAATGTGATTTTGGGGAAATCACCTTGAGAAACAACCGGCCCAGCTTATAACCTACTCTATGTAGAACTGAAAAAAAAAAAACGAGGTTAAACTTGGAATCTTCACTAATGATCACTTATAGTTGCTATCTGCAATAATATTTCTCTATTTGAGAAGTAAACACTAATTTTTATTGTGACAGAATGTTCTATCAGATTTTATTTTTTCACTCTCTTGCTTTTCTTCTGCTTGCACTCTGGACCTTCTTTTCATAATCCATGAATCAGATTAGTAACTTCGGGTTTTATTATAATTAATCACATAACGCTTTGATAACAGAATTTGTGATCAGCAATCAGTGTTTGTCATTAGTGTGATTATGACATGACAGGTCATGTGATTAGACCAGTAGTGACTTGCGGGTCACTTGAAAGTCTGCATGTCTTGCAAGAGCAATGAATTAAAGTCTAAATTTAAAAAAAACAAAAGCACATGAAAATTGGATGATTAGCTTATGTCACTCAAATGCAGAAATGAGTACATGCTAGCTCCAATAAGGGTTAAAAAAAGGTTCGGTGTCTCATAAAATATTTAGTTTGAGCAATTTGAGATGGAGACAGGCAGGAGTAGGCTTTGAAGTTCTCACCTGGCTGTCCAGGTAAGAAAGGTTCCTCTGAAGGTGATGGGAAAGAACATCAGTCTGCAGTAGCCACAGAAAAATGAAGAGAAGAAGCAGGAAAAGTCAGGCAACGTTTGCAGGAACGGATCGAGGCAGACGTGGAAAGGAGGGAGAGGACAGAGGAGGGGAAGGACAAAGGGAGTCAAAGGCACATATGTCATAAAAAGAGACGATGACGATAAAATGTGAAGACAGGATCGTTTCAAAGGCTGCGCTGCTTTTTAAATTGACGTTATACTATAGTTTATATGAAATAAATACGTTTCTTCCCTTAGTAAACCGTCCTGTAGTAGCCATGCACAGATATTGGAGAACAAATTGATGTTCAGGGTGATGAACTATAAAAACCTAACTCAGTTGACACTAGTGTTGGGTATGAATATCTTAAGAAGCGATAACAATACTGTCATTCAGTGACGCATGTTTTCACTCTTTCACTCTCTTTGCTGGGCATTAAATTAATTCCAGACATTTGTGAAATCTTTCTTTTGCCACCAAAACAGCTCTGTGATGTCACTGTGTGTTCTGACACCTCACAGGACCTTTTGTAGGATCGCAAAACACATATATAATTGGTCCCTGACCGCCCATGAACCTGTGTCCTATTCACAGGTTGTCCTTCCTGAGACCATTTTGGTAGGTATGAACCACCGCACATCAGGAACACCCAATACCTGCAATCCTGGAGAGGCTCTGACCCAGTCGTCTAGCCATCACTATCGGAGCCTTGTGGAGGTTGCTCAGATGCTTTTATACTTGACCATTTTTACTTCTCCAACGCATCACTTCAGCACATGATGTTCGCCTGTTTGTGGTTATAATGTTATAGCTGATTATAACATTATTATGGCCAAATCTAAAACTGCTGTACCAAACATCACAACTGCTTGTGTATGTTTTCTCCCAGAAACAATATGCCATTCATTTAATAAATGGTTTTATATTCAGGTTTTGGACATACTAAAATCTCACAAACTGTTTGAGGTGCTAAATATCGGTAATGAATTTAAGATGAAATCCGTAGCTGTGTGCTGAGGCCGACTGTTAAAGCTAACAAATAGAAAACACCAGGTAGACAGTGAAAACAGCCAAGGTATCTCCAACAACATCTTATAGTTAGTGTAATTGAAGGTTTTTAAACGTTTTCCTTCAAAGTTTCATCAAACATGGACTTTTAAATCCCTCCAAAGGAGTGGGATTTTAAATCTGTAACAATTGTGAAAGCAGGTTTCATGACACACACCAAAAGTATCTCCATATCTACTTTTCTCCACTCTTAAACATGTAAATGCTACAAGATTGCAAAGTGGGGCATGACTGCAGGAGCCCCGCTGTGATCTTTGGAGAAGCAGCTGTGTATCATACACTGAATTACTTTACAGTCACAGGCACATTTTACAGGTACAAACCAGAAGAATTTATCACGGCTGAGGAAACTAGGACAACGTGTTCTTCAGTCTATCCTTCAGCAAGAAGCGATCCTCTAACTTTAGTTTGCTGGCTGATGAACAGTGTTTCCTGCTACAACTTCAGCCTTCAGCTGCAGGAGGATGGATCTCTCATTAGCAGGCACTAAGACCTCGAACAGATAGATTTACCCTTGACTGTTACTCTGTCGTATCAATTTAATGTAGTTTGTCCCCTTGTAAGATCAGAGTTCAGTACTCAGATGAGATATAAGCCATGACTTGACCTACAGTCATGCAGTGAAATTTCAGGGTACTGCAGAATCACAGATTTAGCAAATACGGTAGTTTGCAATACTGCTGTTTAAAGACCAAAAACAAAAATCACAATATGATTTTAAATCTACACTGATCGTTCTGTATAGTTGACGATGGAAGCATGAAAAGTGGACAAGCATAGGTATCTGCCTGACTTTCACAAGGGCCTAGTTGGAATGGCTGAATGACTGGGTAAGAGCATCTCTAGAACTGCAGGTCTTGTTGGTCATTCCTGGACCAGCGACAGGTTCACGGGCGTCAGAAATAATTCTTGAACTGATTCCAAGATGTCAGAACACACAGTGACATCTCAGAGCTGTTTTAGAGGCAGAAACAAAGACCCACAAAAAAAGTAGGCAGGCATTTACGTTACGGTGAATCAGTGCATATCCAGTGTCATGTCGTCCACATCCCAACTCATGCAACACCAACAACAAGCCCAGTTCCAGAAAAGTTGGGACATTATGCTGAATTTCTATCAAACAGAAGGAGTTTATTTGAACATCATTTCTAACCCAAATTCAAAACCAAGGTATGTAGTGTTCAAAATGGTTAACTTAGATTTTTTAAATTCTGAATTACGTGAAGTCTGCACCACATCTCTAAAAAGTTGGGTCAGGATCATTGTGGCTTCACCTTTTCTTTTATTACACCCAGGAAGAGGACAATAATTGTTGAAGGGTTGAAAGATGAATTTCCCCCAATTCTTTCACGGTCCATGACCTCCTTAGTCATATTTGTCATAAATTGCACCACACATTTGGTCTGAAGCCACAGCGCTGTATGATGCTCAGAATGCAACTTGGCATAGTCTTATTGGAATTAGCAGGGAACAAGTTGACATCTGGATGTCATCATTAACAAACCCGCCCCCCGCCTCCATCACAGATGTTGGCTTTTGAAATTTGTGATACTAATATTGTGGATGGTCTTTGTCCTCTTTCTGCTGGAAGACATGGCGTCTATGATCACCAAAAGAAGAAGAAGAGCGTAGAAAGAAAGGCTGGAAGCATTTCTGGATTTATTTTTCTAGACTGAGAAAGCACATGGCTAAAACTTAATTTGGTCTAAAGACCAACTGTTGTTCACTGACACTGCTTCTAAAGGGCTCTTGAGACCTATCAGTAAAATGCTGAATAGAATTATGTTTCAGCCTGAGGCATCACAGATCACAGGCAGTCAATTTTATGCAGAGATCTCTCCAGGTTCTCAAAATCATTTCAAGAAAGAATGGTCTGCACATGGGGACATTCTCCAATTCATTGTATTGTTGAAAAACATTGCTGCTTTATTGTTTGCACAGATTTTCAAAAACCAGTGACTGAGCCTTTCCATGAAACCCTTCTCCTGGTCAGTCGTGATATTATAACCTGCTACAAATGAAACTCTTTACCTGTGGAATTGTCCTTTCAGGTGTTTTGAGTATACACAACTTTTCCTGTCTTTTGTTGACCCTGTCCCAACGTTTTGATGTCTTCCAGGCAGAAGCAGGAAGCACATATTTTCAAAAATCAATGAAGATGACGACATGTAACTTAAAATATATACAGTCATTGTGCAGTTTTCAATTGAACCTACTACCAAATAGGTTTGGGAAATAATCCCTGTCTCTTTTTAAATTTTCCAGAGCATCCCAACATTTTTGAAATCAGGTTTGTAAAATATCTTCAAACTAATCAGATCAATTCAAAAAATGAACACAAGACACAACACTCATGCTGAAAAGATACATCAGCGGTCATATGTATCCATGCTCTGTCAGGCCTCAACCACGTTGATACATCAAGCCCACATGCAAGGACAGAAGAGCACCCCATACAAAAACACACCCTTACATACAAATAGGCAAAAGAATGTCCATAAAGCCACAGATAAATCCCCGACACCCCATAAAAACACACCACCACCAGCCCGGGCATACAGTAACGACGGAACTCCACTCCAAACTGAAATGAAATTTAGGTGATTGAATCTAGAATGGATATACGTCTAGCCTGATCCAAAGAGTAGCTTGAGTACTATACTGAATTATATTAAAGTTAGAGGTGCGCAGATTGTAATTTTCTTGGTCAATCACAGATTTTTATAAAGCCTGACTGAAACCAATTCTGATTTTTGTAATTAAAAGTTTTTCAATCATAATGACTATGAATGTATTTTGAGTGCTGTGGAAGTAAGATAAGATAGTGGAAGTAAGGCTGGTCGGCTTTGTCACTGTATGACCTGACCTATAGGAATTAATGTACCTCTGGTGCGTTTCTTAAATCAATTGTATGACATTTCGAAGTGAAAATAAAACTTTATGAGCCTCGTTTAGTCCATTATATGATATATATTGGCTTTATTCGGGGACTCCGGGGCTTGTGGCTGGCTCTGAGTCCCCACTAGCTTTAGCCGCTCTGCTAACATTAGCTGCTCTTCTAGCAATATCTTATTTAAAATGACTACGTTCCTCGGGGGGAATTACATTTGAAGTGTGTTATTAGGTTTGTGGTGCCGTACGTTTTCGAGGCTGTTCATCCACTGCTTATTTTGTCTGTACTGGTGTTGAAAATGCGAGCTTTGTGTTTTCTAGTTTCCTTGTGAGAAATTTGGAGCCGTGGTAGCTCATGTTTGCTGTGCGTGTACAGCGCATGCGTGAAACCAGCACTCAAGTGTTCGCTCAATCTGTGTGCCTCTTATTAAAGTAATACTTGTAATAATATCAGTATTAATATCGTTATACCGTTAGTATATTTGGTAGTCTCCAGCTGTAAATACCGAGAGCAAAATGCTAATAATGTTGGATAAAGTCATGGATGAATTACCAAGGTCACTAATCCATGAGGATTATCATCCTCTGGGGACCATTATTATTATTCCAATCAGGCTCTTGTTTCAATTTCAGTCTGGACCAAAGTAGTTGACTTTTCAAATAGCATAAGAAAAGAGAGATTGATTTCCTGTCTCATCCTCAAAGTAACTCTCAGAACACACCATAAGCAGTTTTCCTCGGAGTAAACTAGCAAGCCTCAAACCAAAAGCAAACCCTCTCGCTTCAATTCAAATTTCGGCAGCTTAAGAAACAAATGTGTGCATGCACACACAAACCTACTGTATGCACTGAGTGCTGACCTTAGCGTTGGGCCCCTCCATACCCAGGGCCATTAGCTGAGCTACTGTGTGTTCGCGCAGGCTGTTGAGCTCCGCCTGATGCCGGCGGAGCTTGATCAGCAGCAGGGTCAGCTCCTCGGGCTGCACAGAGCAACACAAAGAGGAGAGAAGAAGAGCCATAATGACGAGGTCAACAACATCCGTCCACTTGGTTGAGATCAACTGAACGTTAGGAGGAAAGGAACTATCTCCTTGGATTATTCATTGTCAATTTAAACTGAGTCTGACCCTACAACGACAGTACCTTTAATCCAACACTTTATTCTCAAATTGAAAGCAGATTTATGTCATTCTGTTCAACTGCAACAGCAGCCATTACAATCCTGATATTTCTTGTTTTAAATTTGGTTGAGTTACGTGAGCAGTTTTATTCTTTTTGATCTGAATTGACTTTGGAACAAACTGCATTCACACTAGAGACAATTAGAGTTGTTCCCCTTTCAATGCACCACTTAACTGGCTTCTGGTTCTGCAGTGTCCTATAGTATGCAATATGAGGCGGAAAAGATGACTGAAAATTCACCCAAGGAAACCATGGACAGGAATTTTTGTTCAAAATCACAGAAAAGCCTTTGAAATGTCATGAAATAGATTTTTAAAAGGCTGAAGTCCACGGTCAACGGACTCACAGTCCCCACATATTAAACTCAGTGAAATATTTCTGGCTAATTTATTAGCAAACAATTTATACATATCTTCATATTCACTATATACATAAATGACACACAGCTGGGTCTGTTTTAGTTCCCACAGGCCAAATCGTAAATAGCATCCATGTAATGAGCCTGATATTTTCCTAAACTCACTATAAGAGAGATATAAGAAGCAGTAACTAGAATGGTGCTCAGTAAAGTGCATTTTCCTCCAGATGTTAAACAAATCCTGAGTGTCTGTTTGGTTAATCTGTCCCACAGCTAACCCCCATCACAAAGTTTGTGAAAAACAGTCCATTCAATTTTGCATAATTATGAATCTTCAGGATAGTTACTAAAAGACTTCCTGGAGTCATACCAAATTGTAATGAGACATTTTTCTGGCCCATTCCTCATCCTTCCAGGTACAGTAGTTCTGACAAAATCTTTCTGGACCAACTAATCAACCAACCAAAGGGATACCGGTTAAAAAATATTAACTACACGTAATAGTGGGCTCACATATCCCTGTGGAAAAATAAATGACTGCCAAAACTACTAACATATTACTGACATACACTGAAAACCTTTGCATTTTCTAGAATGAATACACCTTTACTCAAATCTGCGCCTAAATTACCTAGATTAGCTCTTAACGCTTAATGTCCTCACCAAGAAAGAAAAAACTACGGAGAAGCTAAACCCATGCTGTTGTCTCTGAAAGCAAGGTATATCCACGTAAAGGCCCGAATCCCCTGTGCTATTCAAGCAATCCCAGTAATTAAACTCCTCAAATTAAATGATAGGTTATATGCAAAAAGGCACCCCTCTAGGGAGTCAAGCATTAGAGAGAAAAATGATCAATGTAAGATTTTCTTGAGGTGCTTTGTATGAACATGACTTTCTCTATAGCCATGGTTAATGCCTCTTCCTCGAGGCCCCTTTGACAGGGCTCCATCCTTGGTCCCTGAGTTTTGAGCATAAACATGCTGCCACTGGGTCGTATAATAAACAACTACTGTGGCTGTTTGGACTGGTGGATCAGGCCTGAGACGCAAGCTTTTTCCCTGTCCGGACTATTAACTGGAAATCTGCTGTACAACCCCTTTAAAACTGAAAACCTTTATATAAGTAATGTGCCGGCCTTTTATCAACTGTATGACTTTGCTACTAGTTTGTGAGATGCTTGAATCACGTAGGGGATCCGGTTCATATTTATGCCTCAGCCCTCTTGTACAGCCTCTTCAAGGCAGGACTGGTGTTTGCTTTATTCTGCCCCTCCATTCTGTATCAATGCAGTCGAGGCATAAGGGGGGGTCCAGGTTGTTCCGCCTCTGCAGCATTGGTAGTAATGTCAGACAGATGAGAGATTTGTGTTAGCGCCCATCTGAAAGGCAGGACTGTCAGCAAAAGGCAACAAGTTAACTTAAAGAAGAAGAAAACTCAACTAAAATTTCTTAAAATTCAGGAGACGTCTCTCCAGACGCCGGGGCCACTCTGCAATATGTTGCACCTCTTTACAAAAAAAAAGAAAACACTGGCAAAAGTCTGAGCGAATTGTCTTTGTTGCTGTGTTTATGCATGATCTCTGTGTAAAAAGGGTTTACTGTCACTTTAAAAGGCTGCAAGGATAGGATAAATATGAACTGAGTCAGTCAGGTTTAGAATCATGGATGAGCATGTCGCCAGACATTAAAACAAACAGATCTCATCCAGACACAATCAACAGACACAATCAACAGACACAATCAACAGACACAATCGACACATTTTCATTTGTGAAACAATGAATTATCGGAACACAGCCACCATGAAAAGGCACTAAGAAAATGACAAAAGACCTCTCCGCAGCAACTGCAATGTTACTCAGATATTCCGAAATATCAACTGTCACTCTTGTCTGTAGTTACAATTTAAGACCACAAGTAAATCTCATTGTATGGAGTACATGGAATAGGAATACTCACCGTCTTGCCTTGCAGGGACTGTGGGGTGATGGTCTGAGCGGGGACAGCTGCCATAGATCGCCGGTCTTGTGTGTAGCCGTACTGTGGGGAGAGGGATAATAGATTTCTTTTTTTTGTGTTTATTGTATTCTGAACTGTAATAAGAAGACCAAAATAATGTATTTCTTATCATTATAAATATTTCTTATCATTATAAATATTTTACAATTTTTATATCGCTTTAAAACTTCTCCAGTATTCACATTGAATTTATTTGAATTACTTCTCAAAAAATATGTTATATAAGTCCTTCAACAGGTAAGATTGTGCTTCAAATTGGCGTTTACATATATAATGTCAGAAAGTTCTAATTTACATCTCTAGATTGCATTTTTGCTTTAACTCCACCTGGGGTGGCTGCTGGCAGATGTTTCAAGATAATAATAATAATAAATAAATTGTTTACTTTTCATTATCACGTTTGTCATGCACAGTTCACACATAATTCCCTGCAATTGACCCATCACTGACGAGCAGTGTGGCAGCCCCTGTGCAGCGACCGGGGATCATTTGGGTCCAGGGTCTTACACAACATGCAGACAGGGGCTGGGATTGAGCTACAGCTGCACAATGCTAGAGTGATCAGCCATTGCTAATCGTTGAGCTCATTCATCCACATGTTAGAGGTGCACAGATTGCAATTTTCCTGGTCAATCACAGATTTTTATAACCATGTATCCACAGATACATGGTAATGTTACCAGTTCCGAGGCTACAATGAAAATTTCAGCGTCTAAAATCAACTGACTATGGTATTTTTTTGTTGTTGTCTACTCTTTTGACCCTTCACTGCAATCTTGTGGTTGTATGAGGGACTGGATTTAAAATAGAGGGTGGGAGGAGCAATTGATTGGAAAGAAAAAAATCAAAACGTATGGCATGATCACATACAAAGTCAATGCAAAGCCACAAAAGTGCACCTAGTGATGGAAATGGCATTATTGTACATTTTTTAATCACTTGAAAGAAGTTTGTGTGACTGCTGTGAAAGCCTTGTTCTTTTAAAAGCACTGAGATTCTCCAGACTTCAGACGTCTGGACTTCAGTAGGCCGTTGATACAGAAGCTGCACTGAGAACTTTAATGGCTGTGTTAAAAAAGCAAAACCTAAAAGCTCAAGGTCAATATAGAAAGTATTTGCGATTATCTTTTGTGGTCGGAATCCCCCAGTCAATGCAGAGGGAGCAGAGAGGAGCACAAACCTTCCACTGGCGTGGAGTGAGAAGGTGCTGACTTTCAATTTCTGGTTGAACTTCAACTTATTATATTATTCTAGACAAAGATCTTCTTCATTTCTTCATTTAAAATGCATTTAACAAAACGTTTAGAAAACTAACTGTGGGAGTTAGGGGGCCCTGTGTTTAGACCACTGTGGGTAATTATCCCCCACAGGTTCAAGCATTTTTCAGGACTTTTCTCAAAATACTTTTTCTGTAGAAGTAAAATTACACTACAGCGTCAACATAAAATTGAAAACAAGATTGAATACTTACGCTTATGGCCAGATCTACTCAAAAGGTTCCGGGATATTTCCATTGGACAAAAAAGTTTTTCATAACGTGTCCCATTGATTCAACATTATTGCGCTTCAACTCATATTTCATCAGTATATGTCATTAGTGGCTCCCTCCTTTGTCGTCTACTAAGCTATCTGGGGTATCTCAGACTACAAACTTGATCTGTGGTGCCACTTTGGCTGTCAGCCTGGGGATCCGGACTGCCAGTGGTATTTGGACTTGTGACAAGAGGATTTGACTCATCCACTTAAGTGAGAATTATCATCTCAGGTAAAATTCAGCTCTGTTTCATGGCTGACTCTCTGGAGGCCAAATCATAAATCTGTGGACTCCGGTTCCAGGATGCTTTCGGTATCTCGCTATAACCTCCTTTGTTGACAGTGGATGGCATGCAAAGTCTAACACGGAGCTTTTTAATAGAACACTTTGATTTTTGTCTGTAAATCTTCTTCAGCATGGAGAAATAAGTGATAGATTTGAAAGAGACAGAATCAGTTTCAGCTCTAGTTTTTTAGATAAATCAATATTTAAAGAAACACTCTGTTTGTTTTCTTACTCCTTGAGTCAGACTTCCTTATTAGAACAACTTAACAGATAATGCATGCTTGAATGTAACAATTTTATGTTTCCTCCAGATAATATAAAAACATATACATTGGAGAAAAGACACATTCATCAATCAGCCAAAACAATAAATCACTGAATCAATGAATCACTCGCCTGATATTGTGTAGATTTTACAGGTTGTTTTTTTTTTGTAGCCTAAAGAGCTCTGTGATGTCATTGTATGGTCTGACCCGTCTCTATCAGAAATAAGAGGATGTGCTTCGATAGCTCTTCCATCAGATCAGATGATCTCCGCACGCAGCAATGATCCTTGGGTTCCCATGATTTTGTTTCAAGTTCACCTGGTGTCCTACCTTAGACCACTTTGGTAGGGACTATCCACTGCAGAACAGGAACACCCAACAAAAGCTAGAGTTCTGGAGATGCGCTGACCCAGTGAATTAGACATCACTAGTTGGCACTCGTCAAAGTTGCTCATATTCTTATGCTTAACCATTTTTCCTCCCCAAACCGGGTGAGATGGTCTGGTGGTGCTTCAGGAGATGTGAAGCACACTGCGTCACACACTTTCAAATACAACAATATTTGGTGAACAATTCTTGTGGATAAAGACAGATTCTATCACTAGTTCTTGGTTGCTGTATCTCAAGAGGAGGTGTGGTGGTCCCCCAATGATAGGTCATGGTCAGACCCCCAGACTTCTTCTACAGTCTGCATGTTGTAGAGTCCTGCTCCCCAGGGATAAGTCAAATCCAAAGAACAGATTCACAGTATTGCAATGTGTTAACTGTAACAAAGTGATACTAAAGAGTAAACATAATCATCACAGTTTTTGTCTCTTCTTTCCTCATCAAAGACTTTGCATACTGATTAAGTCAGAGTCCTTATTTACACAGGCTATTCATTGCAGGGCTGCTCCACCTTTATTCCGCCTCTCTGTTCTCTATCAACAAAACAGAGGTTTAATGGGGTGTTTGGGCTTTTCTTGTACCAAGGTAGCAACAGAATTGAATCAGACATTTTTTAAACACAAATTTGAAAGGCAGCAGAGGAGTGTGACGTTTTGGTGATATATCAAGTGTGCGTCCTGCGTTAGGATGATCTAGCATCTTTTTTTTACTGTTATTATTATTATTAGTAATAGTAGTAGTAGTAGAGTGTTAGTCCATTCAGGCTCTCTACCTTTGCGAGCTGTGCCTTTTGCTGATGGTCAAGTGTTGCGTCGCCCCTGAAGATAGGTGAGGAAACTTCAGAGTTGGAGCTGTTGGGGTTGCGAGCCACCTGCTGTCGGGGAAGGGAAAAGGTGCTGTAGAGGCCCAGGGAGCCGTGAGATGGCGAGGTGGGGATGGAGTGCGCCACCGTGTGTTCAGAGATGCTCCCCATGGTTTTTGTGCTGGGTAGAGTGCCATAGTGACCAACAGCTGAAAGCACAAAAACATGGGAGAAAAAATGGTCAAAGTGGAGTAAAAGGTAGATGGCTGCCAACATTTTCTGTGACATTCCAACATAGTTGAAAAATAAACATTTTCAGTAAAAATGATGCCAATATTATGATGGAGCTCTTAACAGCTTGAAAATGCAGGCGTCTAATGATAGCAAGTGAAAGGCTGAGATCAGCTACTGTATACGTAGAATATAACTGTGATGAGAGCCATCTGTGCCTGAAGAGGGATCATCAGATGGAGAGGAGACATATTTTTGTGATAAATCTCCGCAGTGAATGCAAATCTTTCTCTTGATATCTCTCGGTCTTGTTTTTTCCGTTTTTCCTTTTCATTTTACATGCTGGGTTTCACAGCACTGACTGTAAATCCTCATCTCCATACAAAGGTTTACCATGTCGACAGGTTGTGCTGGAGAACGTGGGCTTAATTTGCCCGGTTGACAAGAAGGTTTATTTTTCCTCTCTCTGTATTCGTGTCTCAGCAAAACAATATAAAGCATAAATAAGCTTTTGTGTCCTTGCCTTCCTTAGAAAATGTTGTTTCTGGTTTGAGGACATCTCCAGAAATGAAAACCATCCACCATAATGAGCCTGAACTCAACTTGTATCAGTGGAAACCGAAAAAATACACACAACATACATTGTAAAAGGCAGTTTTTGAATAATAGTAAAATAATAAACCAGAACAACAACAGTTGCTGTGTCTACATAGGATAATCAAAAATAAATGATCACCGTCAAAAGAAAAACCCGGCTTGTAAAGGCTCATGAGACACTTTAAAGCAAACATAAAACAATAAAACAGACTATGGTTAAGGCATCGTTTGTACATTTTGAGAAGTGTAGTTGGCAAGAGATTGGGAAAAAAGTCATAAAGCTGTACGATCAATTAGTAATAGTTGACGATCAGATAGAATTAAAAAGTGACAGTCTCCCTCAGCAGCATTAGAACTACATCGTTTATAAATGAGATTGTTGTCGACCTCTAGAAAGAAGAGTGCCACAATGAAAATGAGCTAAAATACGTGCCGTTCCCTGACGATGAAGCATAATGACGAAGCACTTTTTGTACCTGTTGGCAGAGCCATGCTCTGTCTGGAGAAGGCCTGCCTCTGCTGCCACTCATACAGCTGCCACATGGTGTCGTCCTTCATTGACCTCCTCTTTTCCGCTGTGCCGGCGGTAGATGTTGAGCTGGGCCGGAGGGCCCGGTCATACATGGAGCCGGCCACACTGCAGATGCTTTCTGGTCTCACGAGGCCTTTGCGGGGCAACGTGCGATAGCCCTCTGGGTAGCGGGGCACGATGTGAGCACGATGGCTTGGCATGTTTCTGGGTAACGTCTGGTAGGAGGTAATACTGGGAGATGAAACACAAAAAAGTGACGAAAAAAGAGTATAAGGTATTAACGGAGGACGAATGTTAGTTATTCAGTTTTCTATTTTTAGCTACACAAGATGTGTACACTCTTTAGTGAACGTGGCGGGAAGCCTTGTATTCAAGTCAAATACATCCAAACTTAATTTGTAAAAACAACTGCAAACAAGCAGGTTTAGTGCTCAGACAATAAGGATTTCAAACAGTTAATTTGGACCATGATGATGGAAACAAAAAAAATACCACACAGAGTCCAACTGAATTTCAGGGTAAGAAATATAGCAAACTATTGGGGATTTATTACATACATAGGGCCAAAAAGTGCAATTCCATAGTCAGAGTCCAAATTAAAAAAAAAAGAATATGGTTAAGACAAAGAAAAATGCGAGTGAATTCTGTGATTAGAATTGGTGTTCATGCAAGTTAACTATTTGCTTCCACAAAGAATTCTTGTTTCCACAGCAGCGATGTCCAATATCCTTCCAAGATTATTCTTTTCAGGTAAGCACATAAACAATAGATCTTCAGTAGAGTTCTAATCCTGAATCAGACACAGAATCAGGGTCAAGGAATCTTCCACAGGCCAGATGACTTTCAACCCTCACTAGAAAACATACTTCATCATCCTCACTGCATAAACAGCCAGACTTTGAAGAGTCTAAGTATTCTTAAATATAATCAAGTTCTTATGTATCAAGCAGAAACATTTACCAATCAAACAATTTAATTGGCTTGAGTTGTTAAACCTCAAATAAAACTCCCATCACATCAGAAAAGAATATAAAGTTAACCTCCTAACTGAGATCTGACAAACACCCATCGGCTGATAGAAGGCGAGCTACAGCATCATGTAAGATGAAGATCTGCTATGATATACCATGTATAGTCGTCAGACTCCGGTCAGCTGACCAAACGGAATAAACTAATTATTAGATGCACACCTCTGGGGCTTCTGCAAAGATTTGGTGGAATTTTGTTTTTATTCTGTCCAGCATGTTTCTGAGGAGATGTGGTAAACTAAACGCACCTATGGCCCTTTTGGCGTGGAATAAATATGTCTATCAACTTAAACTTAAGGGAAGAAGAAAAATCATTCAAAATCCAGTCAGATGTGTCCATAGAGCAGTTTTTGAGTCACCGGAAACCCTCAACTGAGACAAATCCCAAACAAATTTCAAGCTGTAGCCTTGGAAATAAAATAAAAAAATTAATAAAATTATAAAAACTCCCTAAATAAACATCATTATGGATTTGGCCCAGGATCTACTTTCCGAGCATCTTTATGGTAAAATTCAGACGAAGCTCTTCCCTTAGTGATTTCCTCAGGAAGGAAAGTTTGCATGAAGAAAGGACGGATTCATTTGACCACTCGTTATGGAGAGAGGAGTTTTATGGCAGTGTGATAATATATTTCAAATTAATCAGGTAAATCATGAATGCACTGAAATCATTCAACCGCTTGAAGTAAATTCGAATTATTTCAGAAAATAATATCTACATTTAAAAATAGCTTAAATAACTAATTTTAAATGTGATTGACTTTTTATTTGACTTTCGATTTATTTATTATTTTTATATGCTTATAAATTAAATCAAGTAATCCAACAACAGCTTAGGCTATTTGACCATAATGTTTCACATGGTATATATGTTAATCAAAAAATCCAATATTCAACATCATTGATATGCAGATTGCATACAGATTTATGTCCAATTCAAATTCAGTAACAGACAGACATTTTAATGTTCTTTAAAATCCGTGTCTGAAATACAGGGGAGGATGTCCCATCATCTTTTCCAACCAAATAACAACAAATCTGAAATGACTTTCTTCTGCACCCCAAAATCCACTCCTTCTCAACAGAAATATCTTGGTTCCTGTCCTGGACATCAGCTGCCAACTGAACCTGGGGGTGATAAATGATAGTGACCTTTCTTTTGAAAGTCAAATTATAAATGTTGTTATTTCTGGTTTGTATTAACTTAGAAACATGTCAAAGATCTTTTCAAGGCCTGATCTGATAAGGTCACCCATGCCTTATTTCATCACGCTTGGACTGTTGCAACAAGCTGTGCTCAGAGCTGAGCTGCTTGTTCAACAGATTGCAGCTGCTCATCTTCTAACAAACACCAGAGGATCATTTACGCCATATTGAAACATTTCTTCACTGCTTACATATCAGTTTTAGAACCGATTTATAGATTGTCAAATTCTTTTTAAAACACTTCATGATTTATCACCTGGCTACATCACTGAACTGCTGCTCCCCTATGAGTCATGCTGCAGCCCTAAACCCTTGGCCAATGCTCTTCCGGCTGCCCTCAAGTTCCGGCAACAGAAAAAAAAACCTTGTCCCTGTGTTTGCAGTTAAAGTACATCCCCCCAGTTTCTAAAATCCCCCAAATAAGTTTCAGATTCTATGGGGAAGATGGGTCTTTTAAAATATCTCAAAGAACTTATTTTTAATAAATGAAATGATATTTATCCATATTGATTCTAATACATGGTTTTTAAAGACAATTATCTGTTTTATTATTCATTTTTTGTTTTATTCATCAGCAAAATGTAAATTTGCAAATTGTAAGTATGTTTTGAACGTAAAGATTGTTAGTGTTATTCACGCAGCAACATATTCCACCAGTATATAACATGCACACACATATAAACAGAGCTGCACTTGACTACCAATCATCACTGTACAGTGAAATACTTAAAACAATATGGGTGTTAGCAGAAGCAGGATTTTGTGTTGTGTGCAACAACAATAATCATTCCAAAAACAAAGTTTCTCTATTTCCCTTCTATCATTCGCGTGCTAATAAAGATACCAAACGTGGCTCAGCAGTTTGTCTTTGCTCTCATTACATGACTTATTCATGGCAGCAGAAGGAGAGGGCAGCGTCAGTGCTCTGCTCTGCTTTATTCTGCAGCTTTCCTCGCTGCAACCGACTAAATGCCAGATAAACGCCAGCGCTTCCAAATGAGATACTCATCTGTGTTGACACAAAAAGCTTTCAACTTACTCTTGCGCACAAGGTCAGAGCAAAGACAGAGGGAGATAAGTGGGGAACAAGGTAGAAGAGAGCTAAGATTGGCAGCCAGCACTAAATGGTTTTGTGTTTAATTAAAATTTACAATGTCCTGTATACACATTACATGTTTACCAATATGTATTTATACACACTGGAAATACGGTCCCCATGCTGTGTCAGTCGCATGTTTACAATTATTGGTTTGCTTGAAGATGTGGATGATTTTGTCCCCTTGTTCTGTAATTTAGTGAATCTCATTGTGTCTGGTTAGAACATCCCAGCATCAGAAAAAACAATATAAATACACTGCAACAGTCACCCTAACACACATGAAGTTAAACTTTAAACATTTATTATAATGTTCATGTATTGTAAAAACAACCCAGCCACAAAGTGGTCACAAGTCAGTGCACTTCTAGTGTCGGTCCAGAGCCCGTATAAATGTGGAGGGTTTGTAAAGCCTGTCAAACCAATGTGCAGAAACTGATTACCAAACCAGAGTTGCACCCAGCTGATGCGCTGTGGGGACGCCTTAAGGGTACAGCTGAAATAAGACGTACGCAGAAAATACTATTTGATAAGAAATATGATTAAATTGCAGAGGCCTGTATTTATATATAACTCCTAAGGGTTCTACTCTGCTCAGTACCATTGCTAATCACTGACTGACCCAGCTGTCCCGTTCATGCCACGTAGCAAAACTTCAAACAGCAATTACTCTCCTCCATGGATCCATAATAGCTCTAGTCCTAGGTATTGCATAAAAATCAATAATGCAGCTTTTTATTGCTGTTATTTAAAAGCTATTTAATCAGATACACCTTGAAATACCAGCTCAATTTCCATTCTAGTCTGCTTGACCACTGGAAGAATGCTGAGGATGTCAGCATTTACCCATTCACACAATGGTAGCAGATGCAAGATGCTATACAAGAGCCCAGCAGCTCATAAGGGGGTGGTAATTGTTCACACAATCACTCACACTCCAGTGGAACAGCCATTGGGAGGAAATTAGGTTCTGTATCTTCCTTAAGGACATGTGAATCCGTGATTCACTTTCTAATTAGTGGACAGCAGCTTTACCCCCAGAGCCTCACATGAATGATGCAAAGATTGGCTCGGACATTATCTTAATGGGCGGCCTGATCTACAAACTGCAATCCACATGCATCCCCTGACATACATTACACACACAGGGATTCAAGGCAGTCCTTCATTAAATTTTGTTGCATTTGCATAAGACAGAGGATTGGGCGGTTCCATGCCAGCTTTGACAGCTTGAAAAGATCAGCAGCATCTAACAATCAAAACGCGGAACTCAGTGAAGGGTCACTTATGAAAATAAATGCATAAGCACACTCTCTCTCATTCTCACCTTCTGGTGTCATCATCCGTTTCTCTCGTCCTTTGTGCTCGGACCCAGTGCTCCAGCTGCTGCATTGAATTGGTCCTGGAGAGGCCCCTCTCTGGTTCCTGGACAGGTAGTGGGGACTTTACACGACATTCAGCCAGGCTGGAGTCCACCTCTGCTAACCTGCATTCCCCAGTCTGCTCCCCCATCACAGGAATTGGGCCGTTGACTTGAACAGGCGTCTGGGCGTTGAGGTTGGCCTGGTGAGATGCTGACACCGCGGCTGCAATGGCAGCAGCCTGAGCTGGCTGCAGCTTGATGCTGTTGATTTTAGTCAGTGTCCTCTCTGCACTGGAGTCCCTCTGGAAACCATATTTCTCCCCACCTCGGATCGTAGCATACCTCTCTAAGTCTCTGAAAGTAGCGTATTTATCCCCTTCTCGTAGCGTACTGTACTTCCTCACTTCCCTCACAGTGCCATATTTGTCAACGACTTGCATGGCACCATATTTACTGTCAGTCTCTTTCATTGTGTTGTATCTCACGGTCTCCTTTAACGACAGCTGTCTCCTAACCTCTTTTTGAGGAATGTACTTCTGTCCATCTCTCTGGAGTGTGTGCCTATCTCCTACTTTCTGCAGTGCATACTTTTCTCCATCTTTTGTGAGCAGGTACTTCTCTCCATCTTTAGACGGAGCATATTTCTCTTCTGTTGGCATCACGGTGTATTTTTCATCTACTTTCTGGACAGCATACCTCTCCAGATCCCTGTGAATGGCGCACACTTCGCCATCTTTATGCAACAAGGATTTGTCCCGCAGCAGGTACTTTTCACCATCTTTCTGAACCGTGAAGCTCATGCTGTCTTTCTTCAGGGAGTACCTCTCCCCATCTCTCTGTAAGGTATAGTACTCACACTCGCGATGGCTGTTGTGTTTCTCAACGTCTTTTTGTAGTTCATCAGCCTGAGATAGCGAGTGTTGTCTCATAGGCTCGCGGTTGCGTTCATTGTTCTGGATCTCAGGCCGGGTTAGTATTCTGTGGTTAAGTAAGTTGTTAAACTCCTGAGATGTCCGCTGTTCCACTTTCAACTTGTCAAGTCTGGGTTGAAAAAATGGATTGAGACAAAAAATACAATGAATGTAGAAAGAGAAAAATGGTGGCACTAACAAAAAACAGATCTCAATTTCACCAATGTGTAAGGTCTTTATTCCAACTTCTGCTAGTGTTTGGCTATTAAGTCCTCCTCCGAGCAAGAGGAGGATGTGGTGGCGATCAAGCAGTTTATGACAGTGTGCAGTTTAGGTTCTAGACTTCTTTCCTCAGATGTCACAATTTTAGGATAAAAACATAAAAGCATTGAAGTAATAGACAAACAGGAAGTTGTAAAATGATAAAAGCAAATGGGGATCAAGCGATTGGTAAACAGGAAGTGCTTTGCAAATGGTTCCAATAGGTGTTTCCTGAGGTCATACCTGAAAATAAAATAAAGAGTTTTCTAAGAGATTTCAAAGGATCTAAGTGTCAGGAGTTCTGTCGCCCATCGTTTCTAATCCTCCACTTTAAAGAACTCTGTGGTCGTTAACCTTTAATTATTTTGGCAGTGAAGAATAATGGCCGCTAGATAGCATACTCAAAACATAAAACCTGTAGATGCTTCCTTGAGTGTTTATGCAATTATCTACCTCGACAATCCCTTGAGCTATTTTTCCTTGTGTCTCCCTAAGCAACGAGAGGAATAATCAGAATCCTGCCTTCACCATAAATCACCATAATGAACCAAATGAAATAATGTTAATTACCCACAACAACAGGGGTTGGTAGTAGTTATGTGATCACAGCTCAATGAGAGGAAGCTCTTCATCAGAGCAGTATAAGGAGCATCAAGTATGACTTTTGAAATCGCCTAAAATATTTTAAACATCAGAGCACCTATTTATTGTGTGGTATTGTGAGTACCAACCTCCTGACTGGCTCAGAGTGGACAAGGGCAGCATCTGTCATGACCTTCATCCAGGATTCCATCTCTTTGGCTGTGTCAGTGCAGAAGTAATAAGTCCGCATGTTTGGGTGAGTGGCCTGGAAGTGTGGGGAGAGAGGGATGAGAGAGAGAAACATCATAGGAGGAAGATACAGAGACTGAGAGGAGGACTTAACAGCAGTGTGAGAAACAGTGTTGGATGAGGATTAAGGTAGGGAATCATTCTTGGTGGAAGAGTGTGTGTTTCAGCTCGGGTGTGAAAACACCTACACAAGTGACATAAGTAAAAGCCACATAAATAACAATTACTCCGAGGTGTCTGACTTATAATTCTCAGTAATTGTAAAGAGGTTTCATGTCTGTATGTTGGGTACCGTGACGTATCCAGGATGTGGTTTGCCTACATTAGCTGAAATGCGTATACCATCTCAAACTCTTTATGGGTCAGATGTATTGATCCCCTAATCAACATAGTCCACACTGAAATATTACTGACTCTAAAGATTATTAAAAAAATAGGGATATTACCATTAATGAGCCACCAGCATACTCAATGGCTGAATTCTACAAAAGTGTGCCGGTTTTCTATCGGATTTCGCAAACTATCACAAACATTAGTTGATGTTTTTTAAACTTGTATAAAAACTAGATAAGATATGCTATTTGACTGTCACCTCTGAGAAAAGTCTCTAAACTCCAATTTCTTTTTATTTATTTTGTGAATTCATGGAAACATCAATGTTATATATTACATTTTTTCTTTCTAAGTGCTACAGAGAGTCATGTACATACCTTTTTGCATACAGAACAAAGACATGAGATCTGGTAACAAGCACAACTGGACTTGCAATATGATGTCAACTGACTGACTTACAGCTATCCACATGTCACTGGATCATCGAGGACTTAAAAGAGGTTTGAGCAGGCTCAGAAAACCTCTCCCAGGATAGATCTGATGTTGAGATCCAGAATATGATGCCTGTCAGCCAGACAAACTTCTCCTACTGTCTGAGTTCATCTGACTTTTCTACGTTAAGAATGTGATCCAGCCCTCTCGGGGTAATAGTGTAACTTACTTCCTGTCTTGGAGCCATTAAGTAAACCGTTATTTTACCGAGCTTTAATTTGGAACAGAAATCAGTGAGAAACATTGAATCAAGTTTTACCTTGAAGGCATATTTCCTGCCGATGTGGTCATCCACAGACAGCATGGAGATGTGAAAACTTGGCAGCAAGATACTTCCCAGGATGCTATCTTCTTTTTCATCTGCATCAAGGAAGTAAGAAAAAGGTTCTATATCGACATATTTCTGTAAGACACTGACTATCAGCTGACACTAAATAAAGTCAGTCTGACTCTTGCTTTGGTCTAGTGGATATGAGATCAATAAGGATTTATCTGTATCAAATTAGGGTTCCCTTCTAATGGATATTGTAACCTTGATCGTGTTCTCAAGGATTTGGAGCATGTGTGCATTGTCCTTGACTTTACAAGTTTTGTTTGGTTACGGAAATACATTTTATTATAAGATCTTGTATTTGATTATAAGATCTCCCTCCTCCCTCACCAGTGCATCCATGGTAACGCACCCCCCTACCTAAAAGAACTACTCACCCCACTGACCTGAACACGATTCCTCCGTTCTACCCACTCATACCGCCTCCTCCTTCCCCGGACTAAGCTCAGCACCATGGGTGATCGGGCCTTCTGTTCTGCTGCCCCTCGTCTGTGGAATGACCTCCCTGACCATCTGAGGGCTCCACAGACGACTGTCTTAAACTGTCCTTTTAAGCAGAACCTATAACTTTAATTAAAATTGCTGCTTTTTGGTCAGGTTTTTATATAGTTGTTTTTTTATTTTTTTTATTGATGCTTTTATCTGCTTTTACTTTCTAGCACTTTGAGATTTGATCCAAATGTAAAGTGCGTTATAATTTAAATGTATTATTATTATTATTATTAAATACTGCCTTCAGTTCAACTCTACACTACACTAAATATATGTGACACAGCTATGAATGCATTATAATCAATTATCAGTTCAGTTGTTTTTGCATATATAGATAGGTAAAATGTAATACTGTAAAATCAAGCAATCTAATTTAAATGGGTTATTTTAAGGCGTGTGCTCCATCCTTTTACTATGTTGCTGGGAATCTGTCACGTAGTTCTTGCATAATTCTTTCGATAAAACAACCAACCAATAGAAACAATTTCATGGTGGAAGCTAAAAGCCTTGGAACAACTATCTGAGCATTTTCATGAAGGATTGGTTATCACTGCTCACATAGCATGAATAGGCGTTTACGGTTTAAATCCTGAGAGTAGGGCAGAGCAGGAAGAAACACGTTTGGTGCACTAGCTGAAGTGAAAACCTACAGAACCTCAAGCTAAGGCTGCTATTTGCTTTTGCTTGGTCGGTCCTGCAGCTCCTCCGACAGCCCCATTGCCACTGCTGAATTATTAAGATACAGAAAGCACACGTACACACAGAAAAAGAATAAGAGTGAGAGCGAAGGAGTAATCTCGAATGCAGAGAGATGCCGGTAGTATGTGGGGGGTTAAGGCTCCTTTGTAACGATCAGTATTTCTTTGCCTGGTTCACTGCGGTGTGCATGATTAACTTTGGCAAGGATCAAGTTGTTATGGCTAGACGACTGGGCCAGGGCTACTCCAGAACTGCAGGTCTTGTTGTATGTTCCTGGTTTGTGGTGGTTAGAACATATCAAATGGGTCTAAAGAAGGACAACTGTTCAAATAGCAACAGGGTTATGGTCGCCCAAGCTCATGCTTGTTCTGACGAAAAGGTTTCAAAATACACAGTACTGAACAGCTGGTGGCAAAATAGGACCTACACAAAATGATATCATGATACTCTAGACATAAAAAGGCACCCCCATTTAAAAAAAAAAGTAACAATAACAATAAGTCTAAATGACTAAATTATGAATATTGTTTTTTTTCATCAAGAAGAAAAGATAGAAAGTTCAGGCAAGTTCTCAAGAACAAAAGTTCAAGAAAGGCAAACAATTTCCACAGGGAACAGGCAAAGATCAGAGTTAGTACTAAACAGAACAAAAACAATCTTCCTCTCTTTTTGGAAAGTTTATCACACCCTCGGCATACTCTGATACATTTAATAACCTAGATTAGCTGCCTAATATATCATGTTGAAACAACGGTTGTATTTATTGGTTTATTCCCTCACACATACGTTCAGGTTCAGGAAAACACACTTTATGAACTCATCTCAATGCAGAGGAAGGGATGCTTATCATTTTGTTCTTACCAAAATAACTGGCAAAGCAAAACCACTCCCACTCTCAGTGATGGAAGGTTCTCAGAACAAAATGATAGAGCAAGCAGGATAAAAATTGAAAAAGAGGAGGTTATGATGCTAAGCCGAGCACATCAATGTCCTTCCTGAGAACGTGTCCTCTCTCTCTTTTCAGGGTGGCTAAGCCAATATATATCCAATTTTCCATGAGTTTGTCATGAAAGTGGCGGCTGATTGCCCTCTGGGAGTGGCTAATTTGTCAATTTATGGAGATGGGAAAAATCTCTCTCAAGGGTTCAGCAGACACGAATGGGGAGAAGATGAGCTTGGGTGAAAATTAAGTTCTGAATGAGTAGTTCTGCAGCGTGAGCCTGACAGCTGTCGGTGAAAGAAAGGGCGATTACTTTTAACTGGCAAAGACTTGTGACCTCACAACCCTTGGTGGGATTTTTTACAATAAGTGTGACGGTATCTTATCTATTTTATCTGTTTTTTCCTCCACCTCATTAAAGCTATATGAGCTAGATAAAAATATTTCAACATAATCTCTATTTTCTAAATAGGAAAGCTGGTAATTCAGAGGGTTGGAGTTTGGATGATGTCACAGCTTATGCGTGCATCACTTATGTACAGTAGAATAAGTGCATGCCTGTATGTTGTGATTCTACATATTACCTCTATCTTGTGCGGCCTTTAAATTGCGTTAAACCACTATAGACCACTATAATAATAATATAATAATAATATAATTAATAATAATTATTATCATTAGCGACGCTAATACATTTGTCAACTGCTTTTTCTATCTTCAATGGATTTTAAGTTTTACTTCAACAAGTTTTATAATGTCTAACATTCTTGTTAATCATGCTCAAAATCTGTTTTTTCAGTAGTTCAGAATTAAGTCCAGAGAATGTAAGTTTTGGTTGGAAAAGGGCTAATTGTTTGGTAAAAAATATGTATGCACGAATGGTACTGTGCACGCCTGGGTGAGGGCTTTCTGCTGCTCAAGCTCAGTCATTATCTTCTCACAGCAAAACAGCATCACAGTATTCAACTGAAAAAGAAGTGTACTTGTCTTACATGTAGAAAATAAATAAATAAAAAACATGATTCCCTGCATTTCAACTTTGGGTGGGCCAAAATAATTTAAGCTGGTCCTTAAATGTATGTAAAGAATGTAAAAGAATGAAATGATTTATTAATGATATAACTTGAGTAGAAGTCTAGATTTGGGTGAATAATTAGAATTAAATGATGTAATTTTTGCTAATTTTTTAAAAATGGTGCCAATATGCTTTGTGTGCGTGTATATATATACGTATATATATATATATATATATATATATATATATATATATATATATATATATATATATATATATATATATGTATATATTATTAAATTATTATTATTAAATTATTATGCTATGATGTGTGTGTTTGTGTGTATATATATATATATATATATATACATACGTATATATTATTTTAACAATATTGTCATTATTATGTTATTATGTGTGTGTGTGTGTGTCTGTGTGTGTGTGTGTGTGTGTGTGTGTGTGTCCTTACCACGGTAGTAGAAGAGGCACATATCAGACAGAACAAACCACCTCTTCTTCCACAACTTCATGCCTGTGCTGTCCTATAGGGGACAAAGGTCATAAGGCCGTCAGTTTCAATTTTGTAATTATTAGCTATTACTGAGATACATCCCCTCTCCCACAAACACTCGAACATGGTTTTCTTTTCTTCGGATCTCCTGTCGCTTCTCTTTTCGTGACAACTTCACTGTCTCTCCCTCTGGCTGCTTCTATTATCCATCTTCCATCTTCTCCTCTGAGACAAATTGCTCTGTTTTATCTCCTCATAGCGTTGTGACAAATGTGCCTGTATGGGGCTCCGGGCGAAGGCCTCTGCTTTGTTCTCCACGCTGCTGCTCTGGTTCTTTTTTATTCTCCCTGCCTTGGAGTTTGAATGACTGCAGTGAAGACAACACATTCTTTCAGAGGCATTTGCTCACTTGGGTCTTTAGCTATGTTAGAAATGTTGGGTCACGGATACTGAGGTTAGGAGCTTTTGGCTCTGCTGCCATTTCCTTGGTGGGAGCAATGTACCTGTGTGTTGTGTAGGGAGGTCAGGTGGGAGTTGTTGGTGTCAAAGTAATTGATTTTCAACACAATGTAAACACAGTGCACTGGGGAAAGGCCGAGCCTGAGGTTGAGGGGATTGACAGAGGATTGCTGATTAAAATACACTGTCCTCAGGAAGTAGGCAACTGAACTATTGACCACATCACATTTCCATGGGCTGTGACTTGCAACGAGTGGGTGGAAAAAAATTACAAGAGGAACAAGTTTGGCCTCAAGTTTGGTTAGCATATGTCAAGACATGCATGAAGAGGATCCTCCAGTTTCCAAGAAGAACAAACATTTGACATTTCCACTCCAAGAAACAGTACATTCATACATTCTTGACATCAAGTTAATGTATGTCTTTTTTATGGAGCTAATAATCTGCCAACTTCACAAACATGATTAAAAAATTCACAATTCTTTTTTTCCCCTATGTGGGATATATTGTATCAGGACTAGGCTTCAGACATTTAATAATATTATGTTTTGTTATAGGATCTTTTTTAAATCCTATTATCTATTGTCAATAAGTTTTGGTAGGAAATAAGCTCTATATCTCTACTTAACCGGACCAGCCATAACATTAAAACTACTTGCCTAATAACGCATAGTTGTCCCTTTTGCCACCAAAATGGCTCTGGGATGTCTCTGTGTGTACTGACAACTTCTATCAAACCAACAACAACCTTTTTAGCAATTTGTAAAACAGTAGCTCTACTGTGGTATCGGATAACATGGGCAAGCCTTAACTCCCCATCAATAAGCCTTTGGTACCCTGGACCCTGTCTCTGTTTCACTAGTTGCCCCTCCTAAGATCAGTTTGGTAGATATTTGTCATTGCAGGCCTGCAGCACCTAACAAGACCTGCAGTTCTGGAGATGCTGTGACCCAGTCCTTGTGAAATCCACACAGATCCTTACACCGTTCAGGACAAATCAACTTCATCAACAGGACGAAATGTTCACTTGCCACCAAATCATTGTTATTCTGACTTAACCTGTCAATGGTTTTAATGTTACGGCTTTTAGGCATAACACACTAATACCACAATAATACCACATTGATTAATTAATACACCCAACATACTATATGTAAACCTTTCACCATTCAAATGCCTTTTCTGTCCACATTTCCCTTTCCTGTTTTCCATTTATCCACTTTTGGTGTCATCCAAACTCAAACATCTCAGAATCTTTAAAGTGACTAGATGTCCTCTTGTACCTGTTTGTACAGCCAGCCGTTTTTCACCACCGGGGTATTGAGGCTCCTCTTGATAGAGTTGGACCTCTTTCCAAAGTTGTGAACTTTTTTAGAAGACCGAGAGAGCTGTTAAAGAAACGGAAAAATGTAAAGACATTTTCAAGTTATAAAAGAAACTTGAAAAAAATGAAAACTCAGTCACACAAATGGTTTAAGATATAAAACATTTCCATCTCCTTCAGAAAGAACCCAATTGAGAGATCTCAAGAGATTGAGAGAAAGGATATACATAGACAAAAGTATGAAAGTATTATCAGCTAAATGTTACTTAAAATATCACAGTCAAAGTTAACAATAAAAGTTAGTTATAAAGCTATTATGCAGTTTAGTGGCTCCTTTCCACAATTTACTTTAATAGAGGTTTAACCTCACTGCTGCATTAACGTGTAGACCCTCATCTCATGTCACTGCTGTAAATGTTAGAGGTTGAGGGCATTTTAACGACTTTATGCTGCTGTCTATAAGATATTCAGATTATGTTTACAGCATTGCTGGCCGGCGAGAACCACATATCTCTAAAAGGTCAGCCTCTCATATTTCAGTTTTGACATTTTCATGGTCTAAAAATGTACATACGCTAAGAAGTGGGTGAATTTTTAACACATAATGCCTCAGTTTAACAAAAATATTCTAAATCAAATGTAATCTTAAAAGTTACTATGAAAAAAAGCTGACAGATAAATATAGGGGAACAGAAAGAACAATTGTTTCCCCTTGACACGGAGTGGATTAAATGTTTAAAGTACAATCAAATGGAAATTATCGGTGAAGGGAAAAGTACTTCAAATGTATGCTAAAACCCTCTGATGTCCTGCTCAACTTTTGCTCTGCCCCGTGTCAAAAATTGACAAGGGGCTCAAGTGTAAGGGGCCAAGAACGGATCCCTGGGGGACACCACAGGCTAAGGGGGTCAGTGAGGAAGAGCCATTATCAACAGATATTGAAAACAGTGTCTTCAATAAGTAGGATTTCTTGCATATTAAACCAAGCAAGGACTTGCAAAATAGAATAATGTAACTTGAAACAACCAAAAAAGTGTAATACAGGTCAAATCATTTTCTGAAAACACTCTTTACTAAAATGTTGAGTTAATCTAATTCAAATTGTATTATTTATCTGAAATATTCAAATTTCATCCTGAAATTATTATATATATATTTTTTTGACCAAACAATTTGTCTCTTATGGTAAAGTGTGAGTGTCCAAGATATGAGATAAATAAACGCTCCAAAGAAATAGAAGAATAAAACGTTTTTTTTTGTGAGGACATTAAAGGAGTTAGTGCAGAACTTGAGCACTTACTCACCATCGCCTGCTACACAGAATATACTATTGCTACATAAAAACAAAACAAAACAAATTTAGAACAGGTTTTCAAATACAGCTAACTTTTAAATAGTCGCGACACAAAACAAATCGCACAACTTCCGCACTAACGCTGTCCATCCATGGAAGTGCACATTGAGATTTATTAGAAAGCTCCTCTGGGGAAGGAAATAAGTTGTTTAACAACAAAAATATTTTTGAGAGCTGTCTGTCTGTGCAAAGCAGGGGAACAGGCTGCCAAAAAAATCTGACGCCATCCTGAGTGGTGAAACATCTAAAGAAAGAGACGGATAATGATCGAGGTGGCGAAGAGGAAGTGGGCATGGTTTGGAGACTTTGCAGATAGAATTGGAGGTTCTCTCGTGATGTTTTTTACTGCATTCTATGTATATTTTTTTAAATACACTTGTAGGATAATCAGATCAGTGCTTTGAAAAACGGGTAAATAAGATCAAAGTTCTGCTTTATCTACTTGACCACGGCCCCGTAAGATATGTCATGTCTCAAGAAAATCATTTGACTGGCAGTTGATCAGGGAGTGTCTGCTCCCACTGCAAAAATCGGGTCGGAAATAGTCTCAAATCATTGCATGAAAGCTCAGATTAAAAAACAGCATCTTTTAAGGAAGCTATAAAGAGCGGCAGCAGGGTCTAATGTTTTTACTTCATTGAACAAATGATATTACACATATTGGCTAATGAAAAGAAAAATACATCAAGCAGCATAAAAATCTATTTCCTGTCTGCCAAAGGCAAAAAAAAAACTACAAGTTTTTTCATTTCTTTTGTGAAAATAGGATGAAATTACAATTGAACCTTTTACTCTACCACCATTATTTATCTTGCTACATTTGTCCTCATAAGTTTCCGAAATTTCTTACTGACCTTCTGGCGGCACCAACAGGTTTGTATCTTTTCTAATATCCACTACTCCTCTGCCTCATTTAATTTATTATACTTGTCTTCTAAAGGAAAAATTAGAAGGTTTCGACTTTTTGGCACTAATTGCCCTGGAATTTACACTAGATAATTATAGAAAAAGGATTATCCTTAAATCCAGTGGGGTACAGGTGGCCCCTTTACTTCCATAATGTATTGGGGTTCAGAGTTTTTCTCCAAATGTAGCTTACAGATTTACGGGGTTCAAGTCAAGTTCTTCCACAAAAAAATAAGAAAAGGATTTCCTTACAGTGCTGGCTTAGTGTGAGAAAAGTGTCATCCCCTAAAAAGTAGTAGGCCCACTTTGTTAATAGGGTTGGTTACTCCTCTGAACACTTAATTCAACCGGTATATTTGTCAGTAATGAACAAAACTAATGAAAATTTCAGCTCAGTTTTGGACTAAAATATATCGACAGTCAGTCGAGGGCAGCAAAATCACCTTGAGATGCCTACTCTACGTTACTCAAGGAAGCAGAGACACCAGCTTTGGATGTGACATCAAATTCACGGCGATTCCTTACTGTAAGTTCCCATTTCAATAAAAGCAAGCAATTCAAGCACTGTTGGTGTCATACTCACGTTTCAGACTTAATGAAAATCCCAACTATTTTAGAGTACTGAAGAACATCTTGGTGAAAACAACCCTTTAGGAACGTGATGGAAGTCTTACAGATATTCTGCTTTTCGACTGTCTGTATTCTAAATTCTGGGACTAGTCAAAAAAAAAAAAAGTGAGGGAGTTATAGTAAGGATTTTCAATACTCATCTTCCAGCTGAGTGTCCATTGAGGTTAAAATGTATATAACAGGGACTTAGCTTGTAGGCTATCACACAGAGTCCACTCAACGTAGCTGCTGGTCCAACCAACCATGTTGTGATTGTGTGACATTTTAAGTGCAGGAAAATGCACAACTAAATTATTAATGCTGCAAAATATCCTAAAAATGATCGCGGCTCCTACAGCGTTGTTTTGTCCTTTTCCTAAAATGCATCTTCTTGGATAGGCAGTCTGTGTATCTTCTTTTGTCAGTCATGGCACGGAGCAGGATCCATGTAGTTCATTAATAGATAATGAGTTCTCCAAAATACATGGCAATATTCTATATTATACCCTTTTTGCCAGTCTAAGCAAAAGCAACAATAGCTCAATTATAATTTATTCATGAATGCCGATCATTTTTTAAAATGATCGAGCCATGCATATTTATTTACTGTGTGTTTGTCACATTTATTTAATACATGAAAATGGACACAGTTTTAATCCAAAAGCACAGTGACCTATGGAAATGTCCTACTTGTTGCTAATACAGCCGAGGTAGCCTGCTTAACACCCAGATTTCCTCAAATGGACACATTCCAGGACAGTCAGTCAGTACAGGGACCCAGTGACAACTAAGCATTCAAGAAATAGCTTGAGCTTAACGTCCAGCACAGAATTATGTGCAGAAATAATCAACTGCACTGATGTTTTAAGGCTTGAATAACTAAAACTAGTCATCCAATAATCTCTTCCAATTATCAAAAAAACAAAATGTCTAATACAAAAAAACAAACTGTAGTCCATCTCGGATTGACACTTTCAACCAGACATAAATAGAACACATGGAGGAAAAGTCTGGCTTAACTAATCAATATGTAACAGTGTGTCATATGACTGAATATTTCTTTGCTCTGTTCAATTTGCAAACACTCTCCACCTACGCTTACGTCCATAACAAACAGAACCCACACTGGATGTGTCAGAGGAGGCTTCAATTGTGACAAAAAAATTGTGAAGCATGAGACACTGTTATGTAAGAAATCCTTTTTTTTATTTCACCCCAATACTGGAAAAACTAAATTTGTGCATAGTTCATGTATGCCAAAAAATGTAAACGCAAATTCAAGATTATGAGATCCACGCCTTGACGGCCCCTAGAAAGGACTTTCAAAATTTCATTGAATTGTGTTCAGCTGTTTCTGAGGACATTGGTATAGATCATTCCATCTGTATATGGACCATATTATATGAATGTTGCCTAAGTTCTAATGTGCATATGAATGTAATCTTATGGAAACTGAGAATACAATTTTGAAATAGACACCTGTAGTACCCCTAAAAAGGTATTTTGAAATGTCCGTCATATGGTTTTAGAGAAGAAATAGATATAATCGTTACATATGGACCTTTTATGCAACCTTTTGGTGAATATTAGTCTGACAGTACCCAACAGATTTAGTTTCTTCTGACAAATGATGGATGATAAAGGCATTGAGATGATTAAATGCTATTGAGCACTCTGATCTAAAAACATGAATAAACGGTTGACTGGAGTGATTATCAAGAATTTGAAATGTTTGGATGAAGACTGACCCTTGAAGTGGTGGTAGTGGTGGTGGGGTTGGTGTCAGGACTGCCAGGGAAGGTGCTGTAGTCAGAGCCACCTGTATAGTTTGATGCCTCGCTCATGGTGCTCATGGGACGTTCTTTCTTTTCACTGCTGCTTTCCTGCTCTGACATAGGCTTTGGAGCCGTCCTGGCACAGGGAGAGAAAGATTGGAAAACAAAGGTAATCGCTCAGACATCAAACTTTGGTTTAACTTGTACATTCAGACGTTTCAATAAAAAAAAATAAAAAACCTAGACCGTGGAAAGAAAAATTTCACAGACAAATCAACGTAATTCTAATGGAAAGACATTTATTAAAAAAATCACAAAATCACATCTAACTTCATCTGAAAATAACAGATATGGAAAACAGAGATTGGTTTGTCTACAGATAAGCTATTGCTATCATATTTCAATATTTACTCTCTATGCCAAATATCTTTTTCAGAAATATTGTATTTCCCAGGTTAAGAATAAACCTTCATGCTTTAAATAACACTGCTAAGTTTTAGTCGCATCGGTGGTCGCGAAGCTCATCCCCGGGGTTGGCGGGAATCCCAAGCGTTCTCGGATGAAATATGAAAATGCTCCAGCGAGTTCTGATTCCACCCAGTATTAGCTTGTACTTGTGTGTAATTTTCAGCTGCTTTCATAAGCGTTTAAATTAAGTTGAACGTCTGATCACTATCATTCCAACATCTTGTCACACAAATACGGTATAACTAGTAGACACCCACTCAGGCTGCAGAAAGTTTGTTAAGCTTGCTTTTTGAAATACCCCCCTGTCTGAGGAGCGCCAGGTCACTATCACAACAGTCTAATTATCTTATTTTGAAATTGTTTTATTTAATTATTTATTTTATCTGGTTTAATTATTTATTTTATCTGGGGCGGCTGTGGCTCAGTGGGTAGAGCTCCCGTCTCCCAATCAGAAGATCGGAAGGTAGCCGGTTCGAATCCCACCAGGGTCTACTTGTCGTAGGGTCCTTGAGCAAGACCCTGAATCCTTAGCTCCCTGGGCGCTCCACGAGGGGCTGCCCACTGCTCCCTCAGGGATGGGTCAAATGCAGAGAAGTAATTTCACTATGTTGTACTGTATGACTATGTGACTAATAAAGGATTCTTTCTTTCTTTCTTCTTCTTGTGCGACTGAGAGCTCGCAAAATGCCTTTATTTCGAAATGGATATTTTTTGTACTTTTTTGAAAACCGTACTGCACAAGTAGTTTAGACTTGTATTTTTTCCTGCAAGTTTCACTTCGTATGTTTGTACTGAGAAATTTACACGTTTCAAAACGATCAGTGATGGTTGCATTGTCCTTGATGATCACTACCTGGCAATGGATTCGCAAATCACAATATTGCCCACTATCATTTCAATTTGACCTTTTCAACAAATCATGCAGCTCTAATGGAAATTCAATAAAATGTCGACACCCACAGACAATTATGAATTGATCCCACTGGGTTTAGGGTGAGTTGCAGTGCCAAGAGAAGGATAATCTCTTTCTCTGGGTCTTGTTAAGACGTGATGGTGAAGTGGTGTATTGGATGAGGAAGTGGTCTGGTGGAGCATCACATATAGTGATATGGTCATAATCTAGGTCGTAACAAAAAAATCTGAGGACATAAGCGGACACAAAGAATTTCTCAATACTATGGGTGGGCTCTCAGTTTTATAGATGCAGTGAGGAGCTTAGACATTCAGAGGGAGCTCAGAATAATAATAATAATAATAATAATAATAATAATAATAATAATAATAATAATAATAATAATAATAATCTTATTGGAATGCCACCTTACTTTGGAGATCCAGACTCAACAAACTGGAGAAATATCTCTATTACTATATCTCACTCAGCCTGAGAAGCCTTTGAGATACGCCAGGAGGAGCTGGAAAACAGTTACTGGGAGAAGGACATCCGAATATCCTCAATAAATGCGCTGCTACCTCGACCCCACCCTGGATAGTATGAATGGACATATGTTTAAATGTTTTCACTTGGCAAAAGCAACCACATTTAAAGAGTAAACAACACAGCCTAAGATAGTAGGTGTGATTTTATCCCATGGATAAATTAATTAATTCAGCTAAAATACAAAAAAATGTGCATAGATTGTTGTGCATGCATGTGTGTAAGCTGCATTTTAAATTGTTGTGTGAAAAATAGAAGCGAGAGGAATCATTAATCTCAAAAACACAATCAGTTCTCATGGCAAACAAGCCAACCAATCAGCCCATCTTCGGTCTCTTAATGACACTATCTCTGTGAGGGCAATAAAGTGGGGGATGAGAATTGCGGAAATTTAGAGTGGTGGTGAGTGAGTGCTGGCGGAGATAAAGCAACGAAGACAAGAGCTGAAGAAACGGGAGATAAAGAAAGTGAGAAAACGAGGGAAGAAGTGTGACCACATGAATCACAGCTATTATTCCCTTGGTGTCACTACTGATATATGCCTCTATTTCCAACCAATTTAAATGGCCTGCCAAGTTGGCCTGACAAATTGAGCTGGCTCAAAGTTTATTTCCACCGTTCAAGTAGAAGGACAACAACAAATGTGAGAAAAAGATAGTTCAAGGTCCCTATGCCCGATTAAAACAACCCCACAGTGACAACTTTATCTGTGCTGGCAAGGACAGCAGAATTCATGCAAAGAAAACCAATAAAACTCCTTATCCGAAGTTTCATTTATTCTAGCTCGCACACAACCTACACAGTTTGTGTTTCTTCAGATCAGTGTAGAACAGGGTTTGAAGTGAAAGGGCCCAGGTAAAACTGAACGCTTTCTGTTTCCATGGTCCGATACACAGGGCTGCAAACAGGTACTGGACTCCATCCGGATTTCTTGTACGTGTGTGTCTCTTATTTAACCTCGCCATCTCCACCCCCGGACTAAGCTCAGCACCATGGGTTATCTGCCAGATTTTCTACCTCGGCTTTCATTGCATTACACCCAGAATTTAGCTTCCCTCAAATACCTTCACCTTTGACTATATGGCTACAGGCTGTAGACTTCATAACCAGCCCCTATTCAAAGAGACAGAAGCATTTGTCTCGTGGAAAAAAGCATATACACCACCTAGGAAGGATACACACCTAGGAAGGATACACACCAATTGCTAAAGACACGCAATGAAACCATCAGGGATGTACCACTACGACACAGAATGATATTTTGTTGCTCAACAAATAGATATCACATATTTGTCAAATAACCTTCTTACTAGGAAATAACTCTCAGCAACCAGTAAAATTTACTCCTAAGACCACTGAGAACACAGAAATGCCATAAGATATAAGTAACACAATCAGGATTAAACAGCGTTTTGTTGCGGAGCTATTAAAATAAATACATTTAAAAAAGCAAGGTTATTTTTTCACTCCTTCGTGTTTGTGTGTTTGTGAGGAAGATTACAGGAATGAATGCATGAAATTTTTAAAAATTGTAGATTTTAGTGATTTTCTGTGTTTTTGCAACACTTAAAAGAAACTTAAAAAACTTTAACAACTTAAATGAATTATTGAATAATAAATAAATAAAATAACTGGAAAAAATAACTCAGAGAGCGCAAACTTCCGCCCAAAGCACAACAGTACACTATGTACATTATGTTACATCTAGTGACAACTCCAACAAGCTCTCCCTCAAATACTCTGTAGCCAGTGGTCTCCTGGGCTTTCCAAAGGAACACCAAAGGAACACCAAAGGAACACCAAAGGAACACCAAAGGAACACCAAAGGAATCAAAGGAACTTTTGAAACTGAGCCCCCAGCTCCGCCCCCCAATAAACATCAAAGGAATTAAATAAACAAAAGCAGCAACAGCCACATTGTGATGTCACTAAGGTTTATTATTTATTTATAATTTATTTTATTTTAAATGCTGTGGAACACGTAACATCACAAACAAATCTAATCACCTCTAGGATATGCCAAAACCTGCCTCTCGGTAAAATTTCACGGATATCCGTTCTGTAGTTTTTGTGTTATTGTCCTAACAAATAAATAGACAGACAAACAGATGAACCCACAGGAGTGAAAACCTCCTCCGTGATGTCATAATGTGGCTATCGCTGCCTTTGTTCTTTTGATGTTACATTGGGGTGGAGCTGGGGGGTCAGTTGGCTGAAGGGAGACACAGAAATTGAAAGTGCAGTAGATGACCTGCTACACAGTATTTGAGAGATACTCAGAGAGTTTGTTAGAGTTGACAGTAGATTTAGAGGCATGCAATAACACAGACATTAATTTGCATGAATTTCTTCTAAACCCTGCGTTGAGTTGTGATTTTGCGGAGGTTTTTGCTCTTAGAGTGCTTTTTATAGTTATACAATAAGCTTAATTTTATTTTAATAATGAAAATGACCACTGGAGAGTAGAAATAAGCTCAGTTGCTCCCCCCAGAGTTGTTGTTTTTTAACCGGAGACATCAGTTGAGGAGTCTGATTGGATAAAAAAAACAAAAAACAACCTCTTATTTATATGAGCTAACCTGAAACGGCAGGGTGAAAGAAATTTATTGGCATTAATAGACTGATGGGGAGAAACTATGTAAAATACATGCAGCCTCAATTAAATTTTTTTTTTAATTTAATAGTATTAATTTCTGACGGTGCCAGTAAGGCCTGCTGGTCCTGACATCCCTCCACAGATTTCAAATCAGTATTACACAATACATTATTATTTAAATGGCTATGATTTAGGGATACTAATTACTTATTACTAATACTATTACACAGAATGAAATGATGTTGCACAACGAATAGACATCACATATATGTCAAATGACTGTCATAATTAAATAATAAACTCTCAACAACCTTCCACATTTACTCACACCAACATCAAGAAAACAAAAACGCCATTATTTCCTACACCATCCTCCTAGACGGATTAAGTTCCTTTGGTTTCACGGGCAACCCTCTCTCCTGGCTCAAATCGTATCTATTCGGCCCCACTCAGTTCGTACAACTCAAAACTCAACTCAAAACTACTGGTGTTCCTCAGGGCTCTATCTTTGGTCCTCCCCTCTTTATCGTCTGCCACCACAAGCCATACTCAACCCTTCCACCATGTTCCATCTCTGATGTTCTTCTAAAACCTATTTCTCTCATCACTTTTTCAAACTCAACAGCAATACAACTGAGGTTGTCCTTCTTGACTCAAAAACAACTCCAAATGCGGCCGCTTCTCACTTTCTATTGTCAGGTCCATAGTTCAACCCTCCCCCCAAATCAAGAGTCTGGGTGTCATCCCCCACAGCTAATTATCATTATCACAAATCAATAATATCACTCTGTCTGCATATTTCCACCTACGCATATCAACAGTCTCCTTCCGTCTCTCAAACCTAATGGCACAGTAACCGCCTCAAGGTCCTTGTCACACCCAGCTCTTCACTGGTCTTCTGCTCAACCTCCGCAATTATCCCCAGTTGTTCCTTCCATAGAACACATCACCTCTGTCCTCCAGCAACTTCCTGTTAAACACTGCACTGAGTACGAGATTGTCCATCTCATCTTTAAGTCTCTTGTTCAATACTCTTGCACCTCCGTTTCCCTCTCTGCCCTTCTCGTCCCTATTCACCCTCTCGTACTTTACGATCATCCTCCTCCATGCTCCTCACTATGCTTCCTCCTTGTTTACCATCAATGGGGTCCAGAGCTTTTAGCCGCGCAGCCCCTCGTCTCTCGCACTCTCTCCCACAAACCAATCTTGAAATTGAATAAAAACGTATCTATTTAGACTATTTAGACATTTTACTAATGTCTTGATTTTGGATTTTTTTTGCATCTGTAAGTTGACCTTGAGTTTCAAGAAGAGTGTCAACTTCTTCCAACCACATTGGTAGCAACCATCTAAATCAAATAATAATAAACACCTATTTAAGATCTATCAAAATCCGTTATACTCACCAAAGCTGTTCATCATCTGACGGTAACGTCCGTCCTCATTTCTTTATTTACAAAGAGCTCAAAGAAAGGTCATAAAGGATCTGGCCCCTTCGGCTCCATTAGAGGGTCCTTTTCCACTGACATGGAGGCCAGTGCTGACAGTCTAGACTGCCCAGCCTTAAAGGTCCAGTGTGTAACATCTATGATGTATTCAGGGTTATCTCGTTGAATAAATAGAATATATATAATATATTAATATATAATTTAATTAAGAATCAGGTTGATCTGAATCTAGTTTTCTGCCCTTAGCAGCAACAACTGCAACTAATACTTCTAAGACTGGAAATCAGTCTCTGATAACGCTGTGGCGGGATATTGGCCCAATCCCCCTTGCATAACGGCTTGAGTTATTTCTGAAGATAATTTCAGTGAGGTTCATGTAGAAACTTTGACTAGTACCTTCAAAACTCTTGTTGTATTGTATTGTATTCCTTTTGAGCCATTCAGAGGTGGATTTTCTCCTTGGGATCATTGTCTCATTGAATGACCGAGTTGTGCTACAGCTTAAACTCAAAGATTGATGACCTGACATTCTCTTTCAAATGTTTTATGGTAGATAGCAGAATTTTTGTTTCCCTTCATTATAGTTTTCATGGTCCTGAAGCAACAAAGCATCTCTACAAGATGCCACTGCTACGTCTGTGTTTTACCATCTAATGTTCTTAGAGTTGAATGCTATTTCTGATAAACACCAAATGTAACATTTTCCAAAAACTCAACTTTCCACTCATCGGTCCATGGAATATCCTCCCAAATGTTCTGATGATCAAGGTGTGCTGTAGTTTTGAATATTATACTCACTTTTGTGCATTATAAATTAAATGTATTATTATTATTATTATTATTTTGTTCAGAAACTTCTCCCTTTATCGATAATGTATCTCTTTGTGGATTTGTGGACTCCTAGAAGCTTAGAAATCCCATTGAAACTCTTGCCAGACTGGTGTCTTTGAAAAATTTGTTAAGGCGGTGAGAGGAAATATTGATGTACAATTACTGCCTCTTTTTTTTTTTTGCGGAACGCAGTCATGCTGTTTAAAAATCACACACTAGGGTTCCATTTTCATTTTGGTCAGTGTAAATAAACACAGAGGGATACATTTCCCACAGTTCTGCACCCTCACCTAAACTGTCATGAGATTTACACCCTTACGGCTACACACAGCTAGCATTTACTGTAGGCTATTTAACTGTATCCCAACACGTCTGTGACATACATCTATAGTGTTTTTGTGAGCAAAGTCTTTGCATTCACAGCAGACTGACAACCTCACTGATTTGATTGGACAAGCTTTGGTGTGTACATTGGCATCTATCAGTTTCAGTTGTGTGGTTGTGCGTGCCAGCGAATGCATGTAACACGGAGAAAAACAAAAGGGATTGTTGCCAGAGGGGGGATGTTCTGAAATGGCTCCCCTTCATGGCTCTCTCTCTGTGACACTGAATTGTTGGCCAGTTGACTGTGAGTGAAAGAAGAGGCCTTCACTTGCCTCCAGTAACAACAGCCCTACAACTGAAATGGGGTGTCACATACACACACTTGATTTTTCCACTGATCACACATTCTTTTTCTCCCTCTACCTACCTCCACTCTGCGATGAACATTCATGTAATGTAATTGTAATTACTGCTTATTACTAGCTCAATTAATGTAATTACTTCATATCATGCTGACAGTGGGACATTGCAATTTTGATAATATATGAGGTGCGGAAATTAATTGCATTTTTTGATTTCTTTGAATCTAAACTGTATCTATGATGTAAGCAACATTAGAATATTTTTTCGCGGCGTTCCTGATGAAACTAGATGGTACCGTGGATGAGAAAAGTGGGGATAGAAACTCTGTACCTGTTCCTTAGTGATATGAATGCCACAGCATGAAGACCTATGCTGTTAGCTCCGGCACCAAAAATAGACAACCAACATTTCCCAAAATGCCAATACAGGTATTCCTTAAACTAAGGTCTAAATTTGAAATTTGAAATTTGAAAATGATCCTTGAAACACTTTTTGAGTTATCGCGCTAACACCACACCAAAGATCTGCAATGGACAGCAATGACATTCCATTCTATCCCTGACTTTTCAGGGATATAACCAGCAATGCCGCAGGTAAACCTGGGTTTTTAAAGAGAACAGTAGATGACAATGTAAGGGGATTTATAAAATTAGGCTCAAAGCTTTGAATAATGAAGAGATAAAATACGTAACACCCTTTGTGTCTTGTGTCACAATCCAGATGATGTGGTGTTTAACTTATTTTATAGAGTTGAACATGCGCTTGATAAAACATGTTCTCTGGACTTTTATATAAATTATTTAATTTGTCTTTTTCCATACAGAACTTTAGTAACAATTTGTCAGCTTCTCAACATATTGGATGCATCAACATCGCCCACTCCTATCTATGGCCACAATAAATTCTACCATTGTGAAATATTTAGTCAAATAGGTTGACAACTTATCCTGTGAAAATGCAGATGAAAATACTGAGTGCAGATTCATTCTGAAGGTCATCTTAACAAATAAATCTGCCACTGTAGAAGTAGATAAAGCCGACGGTATTTGGAACTTTCTTCCATTGAAAGATTTCTACCATTTGATTCTCAAAGTGTGGCTGTCCAAAATGGCTAATGTACATTTATCTCCCATTAATGTGACATAAAAGCTGGGAGCAGCGCTCACAACTCACTGAACATCAGGGTCATACAATAAATAATTTGCCTGCAGTCAAGCGCTTAGAAATGTAGCAAAAACAAAACATCATGCAGTAAATATGATGTGGGATTATTTTCTGTTGTTGCTTTGCCATCAGCTGTTGGTTCATTCATTTCAAAAGTATTCTCATAAAGAAAAATTGTAATATACATTATGAGTACACTCTTGTCCCTGGTTTACCTCTAATTATATTCTGAGTCATATGGGTAATAACCAGTGATTACAATTCTCATTATCATGTCCCTCTATTTTCTACCTTCCCGGCTCTAGTCCACACAAACCCAGCACAGATATGTTGGAGTGTAACCCCTGTAGCAAGCGTTTAAAATAAAACAAGTACAAAATTTAATGTAACGTAGAAAAAAAGAAAAGCAATGTAGAAGTGATGGATTAGTGGGTGAAAAATAAAGTATTTTGGTTAAAGTATTTCAGTATTTTAGAAAGGTTATTGAAGCGGCTAAAGGAGAAAAGGGTGTGATTTGATTGGCAACAATAAAGTAGTAGTTAAAATTCTTGTGGGTTGAATCCAGAGCAACTGGACTTCTCTTTCGGCTTGGAGACCTTTCAACTCTCTTCTAAGAGGTTTTTTCAGTTCTGAAATGAAGTAAAGAAGCCTCTTGGATGAGAAGTCGAGTTGCTTTTGATTCAACCCACATGGGATTACCATGACTTGGATGTTTGAGAATCTACACAGTCATAGTAGTTCATTAGAATTTAACCCAGGGTGATCCTAGAGGAAAATTAAACTTTCTCCACTGCTGCTGTTGAAAAATGATTTTCAATAGCAGGAAGGAAGTCTTGGAATAAAGCAGAATGAAGCTGATTTCAAAACTAGAAGAAGCATCCTGACAATGTAACTAAGTATGATCCTAATTGATAGAACAGTGCTGTTTCCCCAATGACATTTGTTTGCTGTCTTACAGTCATATGAGAAGATCAATGTCATCACTGTGTATATAACAGAGAAATGGTGACAGAGAGTCACCGTGATGCCCTTTTTGCTGAGAGTATTTGGAAAAGTAGAGCCATGAACTCTGCCCTTCATTGAGGTAAGCAAAGCCTGCAGCCTCCTTGAATGTTTTCTTTGGGTCTTTTGTGACTCAGTGTGGCACTGTGGCTCTGTGGACAGCCAAATACTTAAAATAGATTTGAAACTGATTTCCTTCAGCTTTTTCCTTCACTAGGAATTTCTTTTTTGGCATAGTGTGCTACTGGTGAGATCTACGAGCCAACTTCTTGCTTCTCAAAATGGTCTATGGAAGTGATGATGTGATTGAACAGGGCTGGTTGTGATCAGGGTTTGGTGGCTCTGGTCCATCTAGAACCGGTTATTAATGCACTTTGGTAGCTCTCAAGATTTAGTTTTTAAGGAGGAAATACATTTTCACACAGGCGCAGCTGGTAATAGATTATCTTGGTTCCAATATTTGTCTTTTTATGTCAATCTTAATTAATGTCTTTCTTTACTGACAATAAATATCATAGACACTTGCCGATTTAGCTATGGGCGGCGTGGGCAGCCGCCGAGGGCAACATCTTGTCCGGGAAAGGCACAGGCACACGCATCAATTAAAAGAAAATCTGAAAAGTGACATGCTGATCAGTTTTCTAGCGCCCATGCTGCACATCATGTCAATCATGTTTCAATGGTTGGGTCCACCAAACTTGTGGGTGGGTGCCCTTGTGAGCAGGCGTATTCTGTCTGCAGAGAATGATACCAAACGCAGAGGTGGGAGTTGGTGAGGAGGCAGGGAACACCTACCCACTGTGCCCCACAGGCCCATCTCCGGCTTCTGAGGATCAGAATGCGTCATCTCAGCCCGTCATGTCTTGAAGAATTTAAGTGTGAATACCCGACCGGAAGCCGTTTGGTCCAGTCAGAACGCGCCCGGATCGTAATATTTGTTAGATCCGGGTGCGTGATAAGTGGATGCGGATCTTAGAAGTGGATGCATCCTCCCTCATGTGCTAGTTTGGGAATTAAAAAAGGTAATGTCAGGAAAAACTCAAGACATATTCGGAGCGGTGGATTATGTACACTTACTTGTACTTTGAGATTTGATCCAAATGTAAAGTGCATTATAAATTAAATGTATTATTATTATTATTATTATAAAGTGATTCAATGCTATGTTGGTTGTTGTACTGTGACCAATAGGACGATATTATTGTTTTCTGTCCAACTAGCACCTACGATTGGATATAATTACACACAATTTCATCATGATAATGTGTGTGCAGAAGTTATTTTCAGCAAAATGTTTGCAACACTGACCAACATTACTGTTTTGGTAGCAGGAGCCTCAGTGCTATCAGTGTAGGGGCAGTCCTAGGAATTATTTTTTGGGTGGCCAGAGCCCAGGGGAGACAAAGATATAAGTAGAGGTTGCAATAATACACTGTTAATATTTGTCAACAGCCTGCACAATATTTTTCATGTATTGATCATGTATTTGTATATATCTATAAAAAATGGAAATAGATTAATAAGCTACATTGAATAAAAATGCATGTTAAAAAAATGCAAAAATAATTCCGTGTTGTTTGGTCCAATGTTTAAAACCTTTATCGTTAAGGCAGCTAATTATTATATTATAATTATAATATATTTAGGACCCTTATCTGAGCTCATTTTTAAATTAAAGTTATTAAATAATCAGATATTGTGAGCAAACCACTAAACATGAAAAAATAAATATATATTAATTCTTGATGTTATTGAATGCAAAATGATAATTCTATCGAATTATGTCATGATTGTATTTCAATACATTTTAAATTTTAGACAGGTGGAGCTTGAAAATTCCCCCACCCTCCAAAGTGGGGATTGATAAAAAAAAGTTCTAGAACCAGTTGTCTAGTGTGAGATATACGAGAAGATTCAGCAGACCAGGAGGGTACCATTAATTTTTCACAGTGTCAGTTAACTGTAAAAGCTTAAGTTACAATATCAATAATATGCCACCAATGTGCATCACATCATCTCCTCTTTAACTGACAGGAAGGGAAAAGAAAATCCTTGATAGTTTTTGCTTATTGTTTAAAGAAGTAATTGTTCACACTAGATAGGGGAGATATAAGGTAATGTCTGGGAATCTTTTAAAAAAAAGTGAAATCTGCTTCTGTTATATACACATTTTGAATTACCTCATAAATTAAAAATGTTATTGGAGAAAGGGCACAGTCAGGCTAAATAAGCAACAATTCAGATAGTCCACAAATGGAAAAAATGGTGTTATTTGTAGTGCTGACATTGATTCTCTCATCTGGCTGGTCAGGATGCTAAGTGTATGGATACGTTTAGTCAAATATGGCGAAACCGTCTGCATGCAAAAAAGTCCGGTTTCCCACGCTAAATAAAAACTAGCATTCCAAGTATGTAGGCAGACAGGGGAAACTGAGGCCAAAGCAGCTCCTCCAGCGGTGTGAGAGATCATTACCTGGTGAGAGCCTCTAGGGGCTTGTCAGGGTGGACAAGCTTGCCAGAATTCACACTAGAAACAGAACAAGGGAGAAACAATGACAAAATAATAATAAGATGAATAGTCTTAGAAATTAAAGTCTTGCAAAATTAAATAATAATGAAAGGAATCTATTATTATGTTATGAATGATAAAAAGCATCCAGAAAAAACCAAAGGATTGAAAGCAAGTAAAATGTCTTTTGTCGTATGTAAATGAAACATTATGAATTCATGTGAAAAGAGGAGGATCATTGGTATTTCTTGAAAGTCTGTTTTTCGCCAGCCTACCAGTGCCTCCCTCCAGGCAATCTGATTATTAATTTACGACAAGCTATTTTCCCAGTCAGGGCTATGATCAACCAATCAGCCCAACATCATTATAAAAACCTCCCATTTACTCAACTTCACCATTCCTTTTTCCTTTTTCTATCAGACTTTCAATTAGTCCATCATGTTGTTGTGTCATTCTCCATCTCTTCCACTTTTCATTGTCTGAGCAAAATAATAAAGTGAGGACAGAGATGAAAAAGCAGGGGGAGAAAGGAAAAAAAACAACTCATTCTTTTAAGTTTGTTCAGATTAGTAGGTCATCAACAAATCAACAGGGACCTGCTGAGCCATTAATAAAGAACTGAGGTGTAGTCACATGCTGTACATCCTCACGAGAGCAGAAGAACTTCTTTCAGCAAGAAAGAAAACTCCTGTGGATGTAGATTTAAGGGTTTTGAAGTTTTTTTCTTCATTTCTGAAGAATGAAGTGCTGATATGCACTCAGGTAGTGCAGGTGGAAAAGTTAAGTCTGAGAGAGACACACATTCTTCATTTTTCTTGATTGAAAGAAAAAACAAAGATAGTTGGGGCAATATTCTCTTCTCATTGTCCCTGATGGGACGGGTCGTAGATCCCTGACTTGAAAACATGTCTGGTCAGTTTTTCTACTTGTTGGTAATTGCTTTTTAATAAACCTGGATATGGTTTTGTCGTCATGACATTTTGAAAGCGTCACACACCCCAACCGACCTGATCCTGATTTCTTTCTACACTGTAGTTGTATGAAAGTAGTACGTATAATTGTATGTATGTATTGAATTGTGTCAATTTAAATATTAAGGCAGTTTTGTGTGTTACTCTCTTGGCCAGGTCACTTTTGAAAATTAAGTTTTTAATCTCAGCAAGGATATTGCCTGTTAAAATAAAGAATTTAACAATCCTCCTATACAGACTTTCCTTGCTGTAACTAGCTCTCTTTCAAAACAAGACACCTTAAAAGATCATCATCTGAAATCCTGACAATGAGCATCCAGTGCACAAGACTGATGAAATGTTAAAAAGGCTTGGTCAAACAAGGCCTGAGAACAATCTAGCTGAAGTCTTCTGGTCTGTTAAGTCTTCTTCTGCTTAAATTACTCTAGAAGGAGTGGGTGAAAAACATTGGATGTGGAGGAAATGTGGTCCGATTCCTGAGAACAGGTCGACTCATCTGTAAACATGCATGTCACGCATTTATTGTTAACATGGGGTTAAAATGAAATGCTAACAACCATCAACTTTGTAAAACTCAGCATTATTACCACTAGTCATTTCCCTTGTTTGTCTTTAGCCTTAATGCTATGGATTAGTGTTAGGGGGACTTACAGTTTTTTATGGAGTATGTCTGTGATATTAATCCGGTGTGAATGCGCCATGCCTGCAATATGAAAATGAAAAATTCTACCGAAAATTAGCCACCATATTTCGCCAAACACAGAGGTCATGTGATAATTTAATCCCGTACGAATCGGCATATCGCTGATCTTGGGTCTGAATTTATATTTTGTTTCTGCCCACTTTTCCTGCGTTCTTCAACAAAAAACAAGCTGAGCTGAACCAGGCTTTGCCCAGACTCGAGGGTCGGAAGGCAATGTGGCCCCCGCCGGTAACCTCCACCTACCTCTGTCTGTCCAATCGACCTTCAGAACCCAAGATTTCTTGGCGCTTACGTTGCTGTACTTGTTGCAGTAGTGGGTGCTAGACAGAACCATCACATCATATCCAGGGACATAACGTTAATAAATTCACATAAAACACAGACTTCTCTAATCCAGTGCGAATGTACCGAAAGAAAGGCAGACGCCAGGTTGTCATTTCTGAATAAAATGAGGTCCTCATCTAATATTGGTCCAATACGAACAGCCCGTTTGTCTCCATGGTAAGATTTTATTAGTTGATTGACCTGCACCCGTAATCTACAGACATTGATTGGTATTACTGTAACGCCAAATTATCTTTAATATAATTGAGTGTTGAAAAATGAAACAATGTCACACTGCAGAGGCAGAGTTAGCTCACATATTTGGTACTGCTCTAGACTGGCGGGGATCTTCTGGGACTGTCAGAACTTTCCCCTGATGCAGTTTTGGTATTACATCTCGTTGTTTTATCCCTTTTTCCAGCTTACACATCTGTGACTCTATTTTTGATAATTGCGGTGCTGAAAAAAACATTTTGTAAAAAGAGAAAAGAAAAGAAGCATTAGCATTCCCTGAGAAACCACATTAAGCGGTTACTGAGGCATCTAACTTGAGAATAATTTAGATCACGTTGTGATGTGCTTAGTTAATTCATCTGAAACATTGGTGTGTACTTATTCATATTCATACTAATTGAAAAGTCAGGGAGGAAGGCTTGAAAACTCGTGTGACATTTAAACTCACTTCTTATTTCTATACTAATCATTCACTGGTGCTCTGCATGCAGGGTCATATGGTAAAGAAGTTTAACCAGGCTTTACATTCACTGCGACCCAAAAGCCTCTAGCAAGGGGCTGCATTGTTAAATCACAAACATGGAAGCCCATATTCCTGTTTTGAAACTCACGACTGCAAGGGAAAAGTATAATTAAGTTGCCCCCATTGGAGGTTTTCCACAATTGTGTCTTTGAGTATTACAAATAGTTCAGAGTTCCGGCATCTGATACATACTAATTGCTTTACCTGCATATCTTCCAACAGTATGAACATGAAATTCATCACTGTAGTTTATGCAGAAAGCACATCAGCCTCACTTATTTCAATCTTTTTACAAACAAACACTGTTTTAAGTTAATTTACAGGCATGTAAGCATTAACGGATACAAATTGGATTTTTTTTTTTGACATTTAAGAGAATTAGTGTATCTAACCACGTTATCGGTCAAAATATACAATCATACGATTGATGGACCGAATCTAGCGTTACAAATCAGTTGACTGAAGCTAATAGTTTAATGTTGTCCGGTAAAACGTGCAATCTTGATAGTGTGCGTTGACGAGAGTAGGATGCAGTTCTTGCAGGGGTTCAGAGATCAACTGTAGTGTGTTGCTATGTGTAAATAATGTAAAACGGCACCGACACAGGGTTCACTGCACTTCTATCTAAACTATGTAAAGTGTGGAAGATAAGTAGATACTCTGAGAAGGAAGGAAACAAGTCCAGCGGACTGTTAGGTCTCACCAACACCTGGTGAGACCTATGATAGCGAGAAGAACGCTAACAGCTACCCGGAAGAGCAGGTAAGATGAAGATGCAAAAGACTTATTCCCGTCACAATTGAGTGAGGTCTATTCTAGAAAGGTAAGGCGTGATATTTTACAGTGAAGCTGAGAAAGATGTTTTGTAACTTGATAAATATGTAAAGCTCATGAATTTCAGTGGACTGGAGGAATAAAACTTTTTGAATCATATTTCATTACATGTTTCCCTCTAACCGTCAAAGTCACTCACCCGGGCATGCGTGTGTGAGACAGACTTCAGTTTATATTCAAAAAATCAACAATTTTGTTCTGATATTTTTTAACTTTAGTAGAGACACTTTTATGGAATGGATTCTTTTGATCTATTATAGAAAATGAATGTCTAAATAAAACAGATGTTAAGAACTGTATCAGGTTACATCAAATTGTATCAACTGAATTGAATCCTATACAATCATTCTACAGTGAAATGTTTAACTCCGTAATTGTATTGGAGGGCATGTATGTATATCAGGGAGAGATACACACCGCAATTATTATCTATCTACGGGGTCAGACCACACCTCACTTTGAGAAAAACACGAACATTTTCTATTTTAATAACGTGGGAGATGAATGTGAATGTTGATCACCCCCTGATCATAGTTCTGCAGGTCAGATAGCATTCATCATACCCGCAAGTTACCTTGCATGAAATTTATTTTTTATTTTCATCTCCCAACAAGACGGAACAAGATGAAACTCTCATTAACAGCAACACATTTTTCCGGTGACGCTGTCACCTCCTTGAAGCTCAATTTGTGTAAAAATACGAACCATGCACGCCTCATTTACATAACTTCAACACACCCTCAGCTAAGCAATCAACACACAGAGGAGATAATTGGAATGGGAGATGAATAAAGGAAGTGTGAAAATGATGGAGAAGAGTGTGAGTGAACGAGGTCTAAAGGGTGCAAATTTAAGAAGTACGACAGTCTTGTTTGTTTATGTTAGTGTGGGGTGGTGGTTGGTAGAGAGGTCAGAGACTGATTGAAAAACCATCCAGATGACTCCTTTGGAGGTCTGTTGGTCTTTCTCACAGGTTTAAGTTCTGAATTCAATTTCAGCCAAGTCATCATCTAACTTTCTTCTTTTTTTTTTAAGTTTGTTTGATCAGCATTATGAAGATATTAATTTGTTAGAATTATGTAGATCATCCCCAGAATAGACCCTTCTCAGGGTTGGCAAACAAGGAACAGTCTGTCACAGATTTTGTAGCTTTTGTTAAAGAGTGTTTGGCATAAACACTGCACCCACAGCTGCAGAGAGGAGGGAGAGAGAAAAAGACGACAGATAAGGATGGATGGCCAGACACAAGATGCAAATCAGTAGTGGTATCAGTATTGACTCACAGACCCTCTGTAAGTCACACACACACACACGCACACACACACACACACACGCACACACACACACACACACACACACACACACACACACTCACACACACACACACACACACACACACACACACACCACACACACACACACACACACGAATCTTAATAGAAGTAGCCAAGGCATTACATATTGGATTTCTTAACAATGGTATTAACAATATGTGTGTTTGTTCGGAGTGTGAAAAACATGGCGTGGCCAATTTGTCCCCAACATGCCACTATCCTGGATACACATACCCACACACACACACACACACACACACACACACACGCACACACACACACACACACACACACACACACACACACACACACACACACACACACACACACACACACACACACACACACACACACACACACACACACACACACACACACACACCACACACACACACACACACACACACACCAATCTTAATAGAAGTAGCCAAGGCATTACATATTGGATTTCTTAACAATGGTATTAACAATATGTGTGTTTGTTCGGAGTGTGAAAAACATGGCGTGGCCAATTTGTCCCCAACATGCCACTATCCTGGATACACATACCCACACACACACACAAACACACACATACACACACATAATGACTGAAGGAGAAGAAGGCAGCCTTTAAGCAAATCCTCCCTTGGTAGTATTCCAAAGACCAAACCGCCAACAGACATAGACAGACATGTACTCTCTTACTTTCAGAACATACTGCCATCAGCTTTTGAATTTTAACCACTGACAAGTGATGCCAGAATAATCCATTATCAATGATAAGTCTGTCTTATCATTGACCATTTTCCAGAACTGCTTTACTGGTTAGTCTTGTACTTAAACTAGTGACCTAAGGACGGATAACTGTTACCCGGCGACAGGGGTCATGGGTGCAAGAAGGTTAGCCCGTGTTGTCTGATTCTACACAACAGCTATTGCAGCAACATTTGCGAAAAAAGGTAATTCTGGTTCTGATAGGAATGTGTCAAAACACACAGTGACATCACCGAGCTGTTTCGCTGGAAAAAGTTTGATCCAATATTAGGCAGGTTGTTTTTATGTAACGACTGATTGGTGTATAGCTGTCAAAATAATGAGATGTAAAGACAATAAAAAGAATCAATTCATTATATTAACTGAATGAACAGTAAATATTCAGGTTTTGTGTACACAGGTCCTACTAAGAAAGAGAATTCTCAATTGAACTAATAGATTCAACTATTCTGTTTAATTTCATACTGATCCATCACAACAGTGAAAAATGTGATTGTTTGGACTATCCCAATATTAAACTTTAGCGATTGTTATACAAATAATTTCAATTAATGATTTAAGAGTCATCCGCTCATTTTATCCCACTATTATAGTAGAATACATCAGTTATTTAACAAATACAACATGTTAACCAAAGGAGTCATTTATTGTGACATCTATATTTTAAAAAAAGCAGTAAAGGCATTCACCTGTATGGACCTGAGTCTGTAGCTGTGACAAATCCTTTAAATTAATGAGCAAAACATTTCCCTTTGGTTTAAAACCAGCATGTGCTCATGGCAGTGTTTGGCTTTACGACTAAACAATCCTAAACAGTTGGTGGTACTTACTGTGATTTAATGAATACATTACCATTCATAGATCAATAAATGGAATCACATGATTTCATTCGCAAAGAGCAAAGATGAAGAAAACAGTGGAAAATGTCGTGTAAATAATGAAGGAAACATGTCATCCCTGTTTTATACAGCAATCATTATACAGATGAATAGAGGGTCTTCAAACAGTTATGCAAATTCAATGTGATTAACTCAAATAATCATAACAAGTGGAGTCAAGTCACGCATGTGGTTGGCCAGTCACAAACGAAAGTGGATAAAAGTCAGATTAAACAGAATCTCTATATATATAATCTCCAATTTCCCCCATTTTAAATATCACTCAACACCTTAAGATGACGCCACCGTCTTCATATTGTGCAGATGCGCTTTTAATGCCAAAACAGTTCTGACCATCAAGGCCCGGACTTGACGAGACCGCTGGGGCTGTGCCGAGGCATCTCAAACCAAGATGTTACCAACAGATTCTTTCCCTCCTGTTAAGCTGTCATGTAATGTACGACCTTAGAATAGTGGCTGTTTGATTTCAACTCACCCTGTACCAATCAAACGGTTGCGGGATCTCATGATTGTTGTGCTCACACTGTACACTCAGATCTTCCGAACGAAATGAGTGCTCACACTGTACGACCCGTCCGACTCCTGCAGACCACTGTCACTATTGACAATTGTCAATAAAGTTTCGTTTGAAAGCTCCGAGGCAGAAAAAACTTTGTTGTTATCAACATGCTAATAAGACAGAAACAAGCTGTCTTGATTATTTTTTGCCATCCTTCTTGGCAGACCTCTTTACAAAAAATGTGCCGGCGTTTCTGGACACGTAGGTTGTTCGAAGGATGTGGAGAGTATGGCTGTTCTATTTTGCAGAGAGAGCTGTGAAAATTTTTATTCGTCCTAACTGTTCAGTAGCTATCGGCCACAAACTGCACTTTTTACATGTGACTAGTTATTGCTTATTTTCCACAAGACGCGCTATGTTGCATAACTCAGACGCTCAGCCATTTCTCACAGGCATCGTGAGAAAAAGAATGTGCTGATGTCAGCCGATCGAAACAAAACCCTGCCAAAATTTCTGACATGTCAGTAAACCATCTGCTTGTCCCATGGTTCCTGGAGCGGCTAATCGGCCCTCGTGATCCACCGCTCACTAGACAACAAACGACACAAGACAAACACCAGCATACAGCCTGATGGTCCTGAGGCTCATTAGCAAGATTGAATCGGGCTCAAATCGTACAATGTACGCCTGGCTTAAGTTACAAGGTGTGGGCATCCATGGATTTAATTGGTTTGTTCACCACATCCCACAGATGCTGGTCTGAACTGAGATATGAGGAGTCCAATCAACACCATAAACTGGTTATTGTGTTCCCAAACATCCCTGAGCCATTTCTACAATGTGTCAGGAAGCGTTAGTGTCATACTGCCTCATCCAGCTTACCTTCTTCCAATCATGCATCCTGTCGTGCCCTTTGTAGGAGTTTCCACAGTGGATAGGGGTCAGCGTGGTCATTCTGACCAGTGGCGAAACTGCCAAATACGCAGGAAAATGTCACTGTGTGTTCTGATACCTTTCTATCAGAACCACTATTAACCTTTTCAGGAATCTGTGCTCTACTTTAGGATTGGACAGCTCAGAATAGTCTTCACTCCCCACTTCCACCAATTAGACTTCAGCACCCATGATGGTGTCACCAGTTCACCAGTTGTTCTTCCTTAGATCACTTTGGTAAGTTCTAAGCTCTGCAGACTAGAAACAGCCATCAAGACCTCCAGTTCTGGAGTTGCCATCAAAATTTGATGCTTGGGAAAGAATCTCAGATACTTATAGTTGACCGTTTTTTCTACTTTTGCTGCCTAATATATCTCAGCCCCACAGTATAGTGCCATTAATACATTACATGTCTAATAAAATATTTCCCATTGTGTCTTCATGCTTCAGTGGGTAAGTCAGACAGACAGACAGACAGACAGTCAGATATGCAGTCGGTGTGAGAGGAGTAAACAAAAAAAAGACTGTCTTCCTGTAGTATAGATAAGTCAAAATGAAAAAATGCTTTACAGAAGGTATTACATCTACAATCCTCGGCTTTCTATTCAACCTGCACGTCCTACAAGCTCAGACAACAACCCCCCGACAGAGATGATGGGCTCAGAAGCCAGACGGAGAACAAACTCTAGAATGGTAATGACGTTCTGTCAACAGTCAGAGGTTTAGCGTGTCCTCGGATGATTCAGTCATTCTGCCACAACACCACTACCAAATCTTAAATATAAGGAGGCTATATTATATCTCTGATTTGTTTAAAGCCTCTACAAGGGACCTTTTGTTTTCACTCTGTAATATAGTTGGATAGTTGTCAACAAGAATACACAAAAACTACTAATGTCCCTCTTTTGTTGGTAGGATGGAACACTCGTCAGGAAACAACCCTGGTCTTTGCCACCTCCAAAAACTGTTTTAATTTCAGACACTGTAACGCACTGTAATTACTGTACCGCCATACGTACTGTACTTTATTTTAAAAGTACTGCGAGCAGCCTACCTTGGTATCTTACATGTCTCATGAAATATAAAACAATCTGCCATAACATTATAAGCACTTGTACAATATTGTTTAGGTCACCATACACAATGTGTTTGGTGACCTAAACAATATATCCTTCCAAACGTATGTTATATGTTTGGAAGGATGGAGACAGGATTCTAATACCTATAACCCCCAAAAGTCCAATTTTACATTCTGGACCTTTAATATTTTATAGTCCCTCAATCTTGTTCTATCTCTCAAGACCTACATAGTAATGTTAACGAAAGTGAAGAGACTAATCGCCCAATCCAACCATTCATCTGGATTGAATGATTTAAATTCCCAACCCTCTAAAAGAATCCCTGAAGAAGTTTTATCGTATCACTGCTAACAGACAGATAAACAAAAATAATTTTAAATAATAATAGAAAGACCTGCAGCACATCTTGCGGTGCCTGACAATGTCCAGTTAGTATCCAAATAAAGTATTTTTATTCCGCTACACAATAATAAAGGCACATTTAAATTGGGAACCCCGGATGTAAATTAAAATCCACACTTGTGTATGTATAGACCCCTAGTGAACAGATCACAGGTCACATCTGCGTCATCCCACTGCAATAATGCTTTAATGAATGAATCCATCTTGATATGTGTCAACGCACCAAAACACTGGGGTAATCAGATGGTTGCAAGTCAGTTTGTCAGCGAATGGAGACACTTACTGTTCATTTACAACAAAGATGCAGTTGTCCTGGGAGGGGATGCCTGACACCGGGTGCTTACAGGTCACCTTTCGCTCATTGTGACTACAGAGAAAAGAAAGACAAGACAAAGAAGGCAATCAATCACTGTAGCACCACAGCAGTTTCTCAGGAGAAACGGATGAAGACCTAATTTATACAAAATGAAACCAAGCTTTAATCACCAGATGGAAAAAAGAAAAAAGCATGTCAACATCATCATCTTCTTTAAATAGAAAAGTGATAAAGGTATCTTCCATAAGAGATTCAGCACATTTAAAGAAGCAGGAACACGCCTGAAAAGAGAGATCAAGCAGCAAAGAGACAATTGTGAGTGTGGGTTAGGCAGATTATTGGCTAAAAGTCATAAAAATATTCAGCTTATCTCATCCAAGACTGCGAAAAAAGCGTCTCATGAGCTAAGTAGTGGCAATTATGTAGATGTGTCTCACTTATAGTATCATGGTGGAGGCTCCATCCCTCCATGAACATGTGCAGCACTGGCTGCAAACATTCTTGATTGTCTTTCAGGCAGTCAAACAACTTCTCAGCTTCTCCATATGTTTTCATTTATTGGTTGAAAGTATGGATGGATGGATGTAAAGACAGATTGACAGACAGGGAGACACTGCAGCAACAGCAGATACCTAAAATGATCTCACTGTTTCTCTTTCTCCACATTCTAGAAGTAAGTCTTGAGCACGTAAAACAGTCTAGTTTCTTACCCAAACCTAACAGCCAGCCACCATTAATCAAGCACCGGCTATCACATGACTCAGTTCCATACTCAAGTCAAGTTACGACAACTGCAATGGCTCAAAGACAACTGGTCAAACTTCATCCATCCACTGATGAAGATTGAGGGATCTGAGTGAAACCTGAAGAAAATGCCGGTGAAAGGAACTTCTGCTTAAGGTTTATAAGAGTCAAACATTTAAATGAAATAGATATAGTTCATTATTTTGTCTTTACTCTTATCTTTCCTGGATTACCATTTGCTATTCACATTTCATGATTACTTTAAAGTGTCTGAAACCAAAAATTGAACGAAACTTGAATTAGCGCTTTTATGCATCCCTGAAATATTGTGACGGCACTCTCCAAACTCAAAATCCCCATTTTTATCAGCTGCTTCTTTCCAATCCCCCCCATACATAAACATTAACTTAAAACATTAACTTGACATAAACTTTACTCGATTTCCCCTCGTCTCCCTTCATTTTATTGAATCTTCCACCCAATTTCTTTATGTCTTTTCATTTTTTATCACCCTCTTGATCCATTCACTGATGACTCTTATTTTATCATTCTACATCACTTCACCTTCTCTGTTCCCTCTCTTTCCCCACATTCTCACGCCGCCCTGCTGTTTCTGTATCAGTTGCGCGCTGCATCACAAAAACACCTTCTCCAGTGCTTTTTTATAGACCAAAATCACAATGACATTGACAGTAAACTTATTTGAGGGAAGTTTGTAAAAAAAACATTTTGAGACTGCTGAGATACACCATAATATCAGCCATAATATTAAAACCACCTGCATAGCCACCCTGCCGAATCCTCTCTCTTTCTCCAGACTGAAGACCCTTATACCCAAAAAGACAGATATATCTGTGGGGAAAAAATACCAATGATTTGACTCTTTTCAGAATAGAGTAAGTTTGTGTGTGTGTGTGTGTGTGTGTGTGTGTGTGTGTGTGTGTGTGTGTGTGTGTGTGTGTGTGTGTGTGTGTGTGTGTGTGTGTGTGTGTGTGTTTTGTTTTGTTTTGACTTGGCCATAAGCAAAAGTAAAAAATAACATAATGTATCACAAAAATTCGTAAAAGGCAAAGAAAGAAGTGCACCCTGAGGTCTGTCACCTGGAAGTGAATGCTTAAATAACTAAGTGGGACCTCTGGGGGGTCAGCATATGTACATAGCAGATGGTGTCTGAGTTTGCACCGTTTTCACACCTGCATCTGGGGACGCAAGATGTGTCGCTGCCAGAGGGGCGCCACCAGTGTGTGGAGCTGCTACGCTAACATAGTTCAGTTGAAATAGAAAATGTTTGGGGTTTTTTTGTTACATTGATTCACACGTCAATTTGATAGCCTTTTGTGAAGTACACAACTCAGCAGCATTTACATTCGGAACGTCAGTAGAATAAAAAGAGAAAAGGGGGAGAAAAGAAGAAAACCCCACTGGTTTAGGTGAGAAGAGATGAATCCAAAGAACCAGACTGTGCTGCTACCAAAAAACATGCAACCTCTGAGTAGTGGATGTTTTTTGTATTCAGAGAAGACAATGAAAGTCAAAAACCTGTGCACATATTCACACTCGATGTCATCACAAAGTCCAGAGGTCATGTAATGTCACAAGAGAAAAAAAAACGAGCCATGATTGAATCCATTTCACTTAACGGAGAACAAATGAGAATTTATCTGATAGGAGATGTAGATCTAGTCTGCCATCTCTGACCCTGAATAATTAAAACATAACAGTGCTGTGTATGGATTTATGTATATGGTTTTGCTGAACTTGCAGAATAATTCATAGTTCAGATAATTAATGAACGTGTCGTTTGACTCGCCTATGTACACAGATTGCAAATCCATGAGAACATATTATGAATCTGTGCACAAGGTTACTTAAACCAACTGTACGGATTTTCCAGTTCCAATGTGATACTAAGTGGGCTGCATAACAAGGAACAATCCGACAAAACTGATTGGTGCTTGATGTGCTGGTTCTATAGCTTCATCATATATTCTGTTTTATTTTACACAATAGTATGTTTTGTTAGTTTTGTTGAATCTTTATAAGGTAGTTGAGAGCAACAGAATTATATAAATAGATAAATTGTTGAGAATTTTTTTTTTTAATACGGAATCGTCCAGCCCTACAAAAAACATGCATTTGAAAATGGATTGGCAACAGGCTGATCTGATCTGAAATATTAATACCTCACCCATCAAAACCTCTGTCATGCTGATGTGAAAAACAATGAACCTGTCACTCTGTCAATGTTGCTTTAGTCTTAAATCCCAGACCTAATCCTTCATGAAGAAGAGTTAAACTGCTTATGCAGGAGAAAGGGTGTTTTTTTCTACCAATGAATAAATTAAGAGAATAATGCAATGCTCCGGAGTGAACTAGATCGCATTACACAATATTATTTAATAGCAATTAATTATTTATATTTTCCATGTATCATTTGAAAAATCTCTCCTTTACACACCTAATGGCTAAAAACAAACAACAACAATACATAACTGTAACACGCCGAAGGTGACAGTTATCACTTCCGTCTTTCAGAGCGATCCTAAATCCCCCAGCGGCCGGCTATTCCGCCGATTACTCAGTACTCCTCCGCCGGTTACTTTCCTGAAGAATATAAATGATCTTTGCAGTGATTTGACATTGTTTTATCAGATAAACCGCTTTCAATTTGCTGGTAACCTTCTCTACGCTGCCATATTGAAAAGATCCGTTCCAAGCCGCGCTGTGATTGATAGAAAATATTTTTCAAAATCCGTCCAACATCCAATGAGAGTGTGTCATATTAACTCGTCTAGTTCTATGTCCGCCATGGTCACGTCACACCGCCGGAACATCGTCCAGACTTTGGGTCGAGACCAATACTTTCTGTCAAACCACTTTAAGCCCGTTAATGAAGAATTAGTCTATTAATCATAGAATTTTAATGTTAAACACTTATTTGCTGTCAGGTGAAAGCATTGTTCCTCTAACTGAATATGCAAATGACACATGAAAGCGGGAAACAGGTAAAACGCACGGATGTAATTTCCAAACATATGAATTTACATGCCCCTTCTTTGAACAATGGTAGAATAATCAACTAATTCTGTCCATTTGAAGGTCAACTACTGTTTAATGTTTAATGTCATTGATCCACAGTTGGTGCAAACATGCTTTGCTTCAAATGCCATGAGAAAAACCTGCCCTTTGGACAGGTGTGTGTGTGTGTGTGTGTGTGTGTGTGTGTGTGTGTGTGTGTGTGTGTGTGTGTGTGTGTGTGTGTGTGTGTGTGTGCGTGTGTGCGTGTGTGTGTGTGTGTGTGTGTGTGTGTTTGAGTGGGTACGTGTGTGAGAGAGTGTGAGTGTTTGTGTGTATGTGTGTGTAAGAGAGTCATGGTCAGCTTCTTTCTTCTCACCATTTGCCACTGTATGGTTTTAGATTCTCTCTTGTCAGATACCAACTCACGTAAGACTTGAGATCTCACAACGGGCAGCCCACCGACCCCTGCATGTTATTTGCAATTGTCAATAAAGATTTGTTTGAAAATGGAAAAGAAAAAGAAAAGTGCCAGTCTGTATGGACTCCTAGGTGAATAAGACTTTGTTGGCAGAATTGCTGGTCTATTTTGTAAAGAGAATTGGAGGTAACTACGTTTTACAGCATAGAGTTTTTATTTGATAGCTAGCACCGTTCTGATTGCTAAGGACATTTCCGCTGCAGTGCACGACAAATGATACCTGATGATCCCGACAGTCAGTGTGATGGTCATGAAGCCCAAGATCGGGCCAATGAAAACCCCTAAAAAGGGAAATGAAAACAAAGAAACTAAAAGAGTCCTTTAAGTGGAAGAAAAAAATACATCTTACTTTCTAGTCCATACAATATATTTAAGTGATTTCTACACTTAATGAGAAAGTAAATAAATCATTTTAAGTTCAACACATCCTTTTCTATATTAAAGAAGTGAGCCCAACATGTTCTCCTTATTGAGCTACAGTTCTATGATCCTAGATGACTGTCACCTAAATTCTACCTTAGCTAGTCCCGTTTGGTGAAAGGATATCAGCAGTATCACAGCTGTACTGTTCCCAGACACATTTCTGGGTACATCTAAGTGAGAGAATAACTTGTATAGAGAAAGAGACAACCTGCAGACTGCAGGGGCTGGGGATCAAACCGCTGATCTTCTGATCGATGGGATGAATGCTATGCTGAACTACAGCCGCCCGAACTAACAAGTAGGATAATACTGATATATAAAAGGCGCTCATCAATGTATGGGTGAGCTGGCATCTGCATAGAAATATCCATAGTAACCTCTAGTTATAGATGATATAATATGAAAAATAAAGAATACCCATTATTTGGATAAAGTGGTAATACCTGATATATTTCATTGATAGTCAATAAAACAACCATTTTGAAGGGAGATTTAGAACAGAGCCGGTGCATATGGGAAACACACGGTTACACCTGAACAAGATCTTTTCATCATTTCATCAACGGACATCTGATTTACATTTGTTAAGTTGAGCAAATACGACAACAAGAGCAGCTGTGCCCCTGCATGAACACCACCCTGCAGCCAGTCTCATCTCATTTCCGTCTCTCATTTTCCCTAGTGTGACATAAAATAAGCAGGGCTTAACACTTTTTTTTCCATGTGAATTTTGTAGCCTCCATTACAAAATCTGTCTGAGCTAACAAGCTCAGATTCGGTGTGTGTGCCTTAACTCTACAGTCATCGAAGTGAGTCTGGTGTTTTCATTAAACTAGACACTGGATCCAAAGATTTGGCTTATTTAGTCCTACGAGAAATACTCCCGGACACAAATGCTAAATTTGAGGACACTCCATCACTTCTGATTGGCTTGGCAGGACAATAACTTTCTCATTTTGCACGTCTTTGAAAAAACCTGAACAACCATCTTCTTGATAATATCCAATATATAATCACTTGTCCCCTACCCAGGACCATACTTTACACAAATGTCTTCTGAAAGAATATGAAAACTTTTTTTAATCTGTCCTGCTTACATCACACGCACAGACACAGACAGCTCATGGCCTCATTCAACCCTCATTTGGGTTGAATGAGGTGAAAAGTAGAACCTGCAAGCAATACTAGGCAGACCCTCACAAACCTCGCCTCTGAGGGTGTTTGCCAGCCACTGACTTTGTATCGCACACCTGCAGGTAATCACAGCATGCGTTACTCACAGCACACAGACAACACTTGCTTAAGGACGCTCTGTAAGTATCTTCTTACAGGGTATCATTTAAAGACCACAAAATTAAAATTAAATCATGAAATTATGTTTGTCACAAAAGAGTCTGTTGCCAGCAGATCTAGACATTTTGAATTTATTGAATTTTCTACAATAAATTCAAAATGGCTAACTTCCTGTTGGTGGGGCGTTTGGTTCAACAAAACTGTTTTTGGGTGCTGTTAGGAGAACACATAACTAATTACTACTTACTTCTAGGTGAAACACATTGTGGGGAAATTTTTGGGGGGATGCTCAGATTAATTTTGCCACAAACCAATCCTGTACCACAATCAGATCGTTTTTGATGCTGTCAGTCGTGATGAAAGCGCTAGCGTTGATCAGCTTCCCTGAACAACACCAACTCTCAACACCAACTTCCTGTTTAGTGTTAGTCTGTTAAATGGCTCTAGTGCCTCTGTGATGTAATGTTGTGTCTTTAGTGCCTCAGTTATGTAATGGCATGGCTGAAGTAACTCTGTGACATTGCTCTGGTACTTTTGTGACATGGCTCTAGTACCTCTGTGACAGGGCTCTAGTTACTCTGTGACATGGCTCTAGTACCTCTTTGACATGGCTCTAGTACCTCTGTGACATGGCTCTAGTAACTCTGTGACATGGCTCTAGTACCTCTGTGACATGGCTCTAGTAACTCTGTGACATGGCTCTAGTACCTCTGTGACATGGCTCTAGTAACTCTGTGACATCGCTCTTGTGCACCTGTAGTGTAATGGCATGGCCTTAGTACCTCTGTGATATGGCTTTAGTGCTTCTGAGACGTAATGACATGGCCCTTGTGTCTCTGTCGTGTAATGGCATGGCTTGAGTGTCTCTGTGATATGGCTCTAGTGCTTCTGTGATGTAATGACATGCCTCTAGTGTCTCTCCGACCATGAAAAAACAAACCAGTTCATAAAGAATCTGAATCTGAATCAAAAAATGGTTTATTGTCAAGTAAGTCACACTTACCATGAATTTGACCTTGTATCTTGGTGTAAACTACACAGTCACAAAAATCCTACCATAATATAAAATTAAAAAATAAGAATAGACATGTGATATGACTATAGGACCCATTTGTTGGACCAACTCCGGACTGGCTGAAGCACAAGTTTTGAACTAACGCTCCATCCACTGTATCATTAAGAGGCAACAGCGGTCATCAGTGTCAGCAGTTTTGTTTGTGCTTTAGCCAAGTGCAGTAAATAGTTCAAAATTCAAAGACAGACCTGCAAATACAGCAGACTTTGAGGTTCAGTAAGATTTTCATGGTCAGGAAGACGAGTTGGAATTCAACTCTTAACCCACTGAAGGGGACCAACATTGCCATCTTAACCTCAGCTGAGTGTGAGAGGCTGGAGCCGTGCAGTTACGGTGATATCCAATCAAAACGTAATCAATAAAAACTTCTGATCCATAACCAAACACATTCATTTATATTTATTCAAACAACTCTTGCATTTATTTGAACCCCTTTCAAAAGTAAAATTAAGTAAATCAAATTGCTAGAAGTGTGGTGGATGGTGTCTGGGTAGTTTGTAACATCAATCATCATCAAAGTGAATCTCACTGCTTGACTACATCTTATTGGATTTCACACGCGCCATCCAGCTCACACACAACCAACATCTAAACAGACTTGATCAACAGCAAAACACGTCTCTTAGCGAACCTGATTCCTCTTTTGGTAATAATCTGAGAGATGTATCACTGCCTGATTGAGCAATGAAGACTGTTTGCAGTGCTGTTGGGTTTAAGAAAGGAGCTTTGGCTTTTTTGCTAGTGGAATGCATTTGCACACTTGTGACTTTTGTGTGAATTGCTCCAGCTGCTTGTGACATAAGCAGTGGTGGAAGAAATATACTATAAATATATTTAAGCAGCTGAGTAGCGCTGCAGTAACTTGAAAGTCTCACAGGAACAAGATATTGTTATATAAACAATCCAACCCTGAATGTAGAATAGTGTTGATTTTGGTCCATTAAAAATTGATTACGACAAAATCAACATTCAACATGGCGTTGGAAAAATGAATAAATGAATAAATCTGTCGTATGACCTGGGTTTCGTTTAATAGTTTTTTCTTTGGTTAATTAGACATTTTATGCAAATCTGTATCCTGAACCAGAATTTCAGAAAATGATCAGAAACATCTGATGTAAAAATAATTATAGATAAGAGTAAAATGACCAAGAAATATGGGTTTGCTCTAAATGAGACAGACTGAAATATTTGACATATTTGAAATATTTGACATTGAATGTAGTTTTCATTTGACTAAAATAAGATAAAAATGTTCAGACATTCAGTCAACTAAAATAGGATAATGCATTTATAAATGAAAGAAACTAGAAAGAAAATAGATGAATTCCACGGAGCACTCAATGAGCAGAGAAGCTGGTGCACAGAAGATCCCATCTTGAGTCCTCTTCCCTCAAATTACTGAGTTATATAACAGTGAAACAACCAGGCAAACATTGCAGCCAGCAATGCACGGCACTTATATTGCTATAACACTCCTGGACTGGCTCCCATGTTGCTATTGGTAACAGTGACAGATGGCGGATGAGATTGTGATGTTGCTGAAGATCCCTGGAGCTGAGCTCTGTCAGCCACGCTTTCACCAAATTTCACCAGACATAACCAAAAGAAAGAGAGAGGAAATTGGGAAGAAATATTAGCCATCTTTCCACTTGTCATACCCTCTTCTCTAAAATACCTTTCAATCCATCCATCCATCCATCCATCCATCCATCCATCCATCCATCCATCCATCCATCCATCCATCCATCCATCCATTCATTCATTCATTCATCCATCCATCCATCCATCCATCCATCCATCCATCCATCATGATGATGAAGATCATCATCATCAACCTCATGACTATCAGCTGTAGAAAGCCTCAGCACTCACAGCCTCTCTCTGCATAAAGGCCAATGATGTCATTCTCCTCCTGGCAAAATATTAAAAGGCCTACTCTCTTAACGTTTTCACATTTTTATGATGATTTGCTGAAGATGACAGCAATGCTAGTATGAGGATATGATGGGATGCATATCTGAACCTAGTAGCTGGATCACAGGTATTTAAGCTCTTCCACTTAAAAAAAACCCATAAGGTTATTGTATTATTGGTCAAATCTGCAGCATTTACTAACTACTTAATAATTTAAGAAAATATATAAATAATCCCTACACTTCTCTGAGCATGCACCGCATTTCCTTTAAGGCCGCAATGAAGATTCATCCCACAGAAGTTATTCTATAAGGAGCTACAACTGGGAAATATCTCAAAATGGTAAATTCACATCAGGAGAAAAGTTTTCAGGCATTTAGCGATGGATTCAATGTTTTTATAAAGGTATTTTTATCTGACCTAAATGATATGCGCTTATCAGCGTGTACTCAGCTGAAGAAAAACATTTAAAAGGGGTGCATTAACAAAAAAAGTTTGAGAACTATTGATCGTATTGATTGTAGTCTGTAATAACATATTCCTAAATATCTAAAGGTAAATGTAATCTTAATTAAGATTAGAGGTAATCTTAATTAAGTCCTGTAGAGTCTGAATGCTTGAGATTACTGTAAAGAACTCAGAACAACTTGTTTCAAAATTGGTTAGATATTTTCAAACACCTCAGATAACCGCAAAAATGGGCCCAACACACTAACAAATCCTGGAGAAATAGTTGAGCACATGTAGCTACTCATCTCCACATATTCTCTTCATGCTCGAAATTAAAACAATTCTAGGAGGAGGTTTATCGAGCCCTTAAGGCGCTGTTCCACATGGACATCCATCAAGACACACGGATCGCCCTGCTTGGGGTAAAACCCAAAGGCATAGAAGGAAGAGCTGCAAATTATTTATTGCGTATTTCACTAACCGAAGCGTTAAAATGTATTAAAAATCAATTCATTTATGGACTCAAAGGATTTGGGATATTTATGAGATGGAACAGATCACCTACTCTTTGAGGTTATAGAAGAACACATTTGATAAGAGATGGAGTCCCATAAGGAGTTGATTAATACACTGATAACCCCCAACTATCCAGATAGGCCTTTAAATGCGGTGGGTGCTAACCCCAGCTCCCCTCTTCTATTTTTTCATTTGCATCCACTCTTTTCATTCCTTCTTACGTCTTATTTCATACTTTTTGTGTAATTTAATGGTGTTTAACATACACCCATGTTATACTATCATTACACAGAGTTGTAGATAATATCTTACAAAAGTTACAAAAATGGTTCAGATTTTAGAACTTATATAGTTTGAGACCAGCTTCACATAACATGAGATATGACTTTATCTGACAAATCAAAAAAGGACAAAAGTAGGAGGGAATAAAGCAGGAAACAGAGTAAGGAAATGCCAAGAAGAAGAGCAGCACCCGTGGGATGTAAGATTCTACACATTATCCCTCAACACATTGCTTCACTTGCACAAATAGGACACTGCTGTGTGAACTTCCAAGCAAAAATAAGCAGTGACACAAACAGGTCGGCTGGAAAAGAGCAGTTCTCAGTTTTCGGCTCAGTGACTACCTCAAATCACACTGACGTCTGGTGTTGGTTTCTCCAGGTCAAATTCCTTTCATAATGTCCTCCAAACTCATTCCCATCAGAGTCCCATCACTGTGACTCCCAGAGACTCACCTACAACTCTCTCATTCTGTTGAAACACAGCACATTACTGTGAGGCAGAGATGGAGAGGCTGTATTGCATCTTTTCTTTGCATGGCCGCATGTCATCGACAAAGCTTTGTCCAGCTTTGACAAAATCTATCTATTCATTAATTGTAAACAGTCCATCCTCACAGCCGACTGGACTCTGATGAAACTCACACGGTTTCATGCATCAGTGGCTCGCTGGAGATCGGATCTGATTGTTAACAACATGGTTTCTATAGGCTAACATCTGGAACTACGTACAACAAGCCTAGACTTAGTTTCTTTCTTTCTTTCTTTTAATTAAACACAAATAAACTGATCAGCCATAATATTAAAAGAACCTGACTAATACCGTGTATTTCTCACTGTTTATCAGAACTACTATTAACTATGACAACATTTGTGCTACAGTAGCTCCTTTGTGGAATCAGGCAACAAGGGCTCGCCTTCGCTCTCCTTGGGTGCCCCTGAGACTGTGGCTGGTTCACCAGTTGACCCTCCTTAGACCACTCACTGCAGACTGGGAACACCCAAAAAGACTTGCAGTTCTGTAGATGCTCTGACCGGTTTGCCTTTCAATCACAGTTTTTATCCTTGTCAAAGTCTATTGCCTATTTTTCCTACATCACTTAATATCAAATGTATCTAACCATTTAAAAACAGTCAAACTAAAGAAACAATTAAGAGTTGCACACCATCACTGACCTTTTCCAGTACCCCATCAAACATGTTATATACAGAAGTGCCATTGAACAGACAAGGCTTACTTACATGCCCCCTATGGTGGGGACATACTAAGAGAGGAATATGATATAATCATCAAACTATTTACGTTTTCAGACATTCATATCTACCAAGAGCGAATCCTAAAATCAACCATTAGTTAAAAGTGATGTGAGAAAACCTCAAGATGTTTGAGGTTTTTACAAATATGTAGTTCTGATTCATTGGATCCTGTTCTGTAAGCAGTCTTTCACACTGAATTAATTGGTACCATCCTCCGTACTGAATCAGAGCAGAATTGTAGGTAGAGTAAGAGAGAAATGGTGAATGTGGCACTCCAGACTTACTGTAACCCTTTACAAACTTTTTTATTATCTATACCCATGATTTTGAATTCAAATTCTTCAAAAAATCTAACTTTTATTTAAAAAAAATAAAAAAAATAACATTTTAAACAAAAAACTACATTTTTCTTTAAAATATGTGTCATTTTGCAGCCCCCCTATTCAACAATATCAGTCCTGAGTCGTCTTCTGTAGTGTATGATGAGGTTTGAGAACACATGGAGAAGATTGTACGTGGACAAATCTTTATTTTGTGATCTCTGAACCATTCTTGGGTCGATTTTGGCTTGTGCTTCAGATCTTTGTCCTGCTGGAAGGTCCAACCACATCCCTAAAGTGGGTTGGCTGATATTCCTGACCGATGATCTTCATTCGGTTTTCATTCAGTATCTGCTGGAAAATTCATGGAGTCCATGGTACCATGTATTTTAACAATTGTCCAGGGTCTTTGGATTAAGAATGGCTCCACAGCATCAGAAATCAACCCTTATCCTTCAGAGCATTGCATTTGAAATGTAAAGACATGGAGAGTTGAACCCACCACCGATCCCGAAAACAACATTCATGACTATTATTATTAATCAATTAACTTCTTGGATTAGTTGAAGATATACCTTTTTTTGTTGTCTAAGATGGCTTTGTCTGAGGTAACTACAGCCTGAAACATAAGCCCAGCTACCGACTTCAACTTCCTTAATAAATTGCTCGGTACAAATTTTTTAGAAACTTTCAGTATATATAGAAGTCCAGTTTGAAGCAGTTTGTGGCTTGAATATTGTTTATGGGTAAAAGTGAGTGAAGTGAAGTAAGTTACCATTTTGAATAAATTTGAAAAACAGTCATACAAAGAAAAGAAACATTTTCTGATGTCTCAAGATGTTTCTAGGTTTCTTTAACCCTGTAAAAATGTTTTTAAGGTCTTTAAGCATTTTCCCTTTTCTTATAACATATTTGGTGATTTATTTTCTTGATATTCAGTTCTGCTACTGTAATGACTTCCAGGAATAATAAACATATAAAATGGAAAGTGAAAGGTACCTCTACCGACTGATTCAGCTGATGGATACTCTTTATAAGCACAACTGGGCTGTGATAGTTTATCCAGCAGCTGTGATGACATCAGCTGCTGTTTTTGAATCACACACACAGCGCCGAGTGAAGAGGCTCATTGCATTTTGAAAGAAATCCTTAGCAACAGCAGATGTGGTTCTTGTATCGCAATCCAGACCATCAATAAATAGCCTCTTAGCATGTGCCAATCTGTATGGCATATTTCACAGTGTATGCAAACCATCATCGTAAAAAAAAAAACAAATTGTGACGCAAATGCACAAACGGGTAGTAGAAAAAAAAATCACAACAGTGGACAACGTGTCAACTCACCAGAGGATACTGAGCAGGACCTACGGACGCAGGCAAAGCAGCAGAGAGAAGAGGGAGCCTCTTCTTTGGGATTTGCTCCGGGAGAAGGCAGTAGCTCTGTTTGTGCGAGTGCTGCTAAAGAGCCCTCCCTCCCTCTTTTCTCTCTCCTGCTCTGTCTGCACCACCATTGTATTACCAGAGAGATGTGTCAACATGGAGTGGTACCCTGCAAGGAAATCTCACAGGGTTGCCCTGTGAAGTTAGCAGAGCCGAGCAGGCCTGTCATTTAAGATGTCAGCAGGAAGAATATGGATTCTGCACAGTGCTGCAGAACGCTCCAGGCATGACGAAGGGTTTGTCAGTGTATATAAATGTGGTAATATCTCGTTGGATCACTAACTCATCACCCTCGTCATCACCTCTTGCCAAGGGTTGGTCTGATGGACAATGGCATAAACTATTTGTGGTTTGGACTGTATCAAATCCAACTCTGTGGTGGGAATTACTTAACTGTGGTATGGTGAACATGTGCTAATGGTCACCGCCACAGTGCTAATGTTGCTGGATAACTGCTGTGATGCCGAATTATGCAGTTTTTTGATAATTAATTCACCATATCAATTTAGCAAGTCAGGAGGCCCTTTATCTCAGAAGTTGAGTTCCACTGTGGTGGCCTCCACAGCTAGATAATCGAGGGCATGCATGGTGCCAGTCCCAGAGTGATATGTAGGGTTACGTCCAGCATAAAACCTGCGCTAACTTACTAATGTGGAAAAACACTTTGACGGAGTAAAGTTCAGCTCATGATCATATATCAATGCTGTGTTCACCGCTTGTTATTATTGCGGGTTTATGGGCGACTCTAGCGAAGGAGGTGGAGTTATCACCCCTTAATCAGAAGATATCCTATTCAATCCCTGGACTGCCCCTGCAGTCTACACATCTTTGGGTTTTTGAGCAGGACCATGAACCCCAATTTGCTACCCCAATTTGCTTTCAGAGGCAACCCATCGCTCTTCAGGGATTGGTCAAATGTATGTATGTATTCATGGTCTATAACAATATGATAATAAAGCGAAAACCCTGTTATTGTTATTATTATTACTGTTAACCATAAACAGTACTATCAGAAAACAGGAATCTGAGCTGAGTCCTTTTCAAAGTATCTGCCCAAACCAAAATTGCATTTCAAGAAGTGGCAAAACAGACCATGAATCCACTGACATCCCTAAAGAGCCAGTCTAAATGTACTTAAGTAAAAGACTTAAGCTGCACACAGACCAAAGACGACAGCAACACTAGTTTACGACTGGTGGTATAAACAATCACAAACTGGGATTTGTGTCGCTATGTACATCACTAAGGGTCCATTCAAACAAATTACTCCTAGAGGTTCTCCATCCCGTATGAATAACATCATCACAAAGAGTCTTATAAGAGATGAAAACTTCAGCCCGTGTGAAGATCCTAGAGCGTTCTCTATGCTGTAGAGCTTCTGATCATAGTTGAAAAGAGAACCCAGTTCCTTTCAGCTTCCAGCAGGTGAGACACACTGTTCTGAGCTGAAAATACGCTTTGATACCTTTTTTTCCCCGAAGTGTGTCCTGCATAAATGCCTTTCGTTGTTCTTACAGATGAAAATCCTCTTCAGTTGTAGTGGGTGCCTTTTCCCCGGAGCTTTGTGATTCTTCCAGCTTTAACAAGCTGCTCCTTTATGCTGCACTGTTATTCTGTCACCTCACCATTTCCAGAACAGATGTTATGGGTTTGAAACTTTTACAATTCCAAAGAATGTATCACTTATTAAATATATACTGTGTGTAGTTGTAGTTCTGAGCTGAAGACAAGTAACCAATTGCCTCCACACAAACAAATGGTGACTGCATCTGCAAAAGAGGCCAATTCTTAACTTTATATTAGGTGTACAGTGCAAAGAAACTAAGTGCAAAGTAAGGCACAGATGCAAAGTGGTTGTATTTAGTCCCCTCTATTATTAATATATTATTTTGGGAACAGAACATTAATCAAACTAATAAACGTCACCAAATTCTCTTTGCATGAGTTGAGAGTTTTGTAATGCCACAGCAGCTACACTGCTTATATATACATGAAAATATTACCTCATACTGAAATTACTCAACGTGCTTTATGTACAATAGTGTCAACATCAAAATAATATTGTGTTCTATAAAGCAATGTTTTGGCCCCTTTGTTACCTGACTGACTTACATTATAACCCAATCAGAGCTAGAGGTACAGTGAGGGTGTCTTTAATTAATGTCTTATCCTTTTATTTATGTTGTTAATATTTGATGTTCTTATTTTCACTCCAGTTTATTTTATTGCTGAATTTAAATATGCTGTAACAATTAGAAAGCCATAGACTTAAAACATGATTGAATTGAGATGGCTCAATTGTGTAGGATTGATCCAAAAAAATAAAACATCACATGACCATCTTTGATCTTGGGCTAGAGGTTAAACAGAGAGAAGTAGAAGAGAAGACTACTCCACTGGTAAAGTTTAAACCTGTGAATAGTTGGGGTGGGGGTTATAAATTAAATGTATTATTATTATTATTATCTGCTGTTGTTAATTAAACAGTAAAATAGTCCAATGCCAATCCGCTGAAAGGAGACGGAAAATGTGAGATGGTAAACACAAGGAGGTGTATTCTGTTCTGTTCACTGACCAAAATAGTCTCAAACTCGGGACACTTAATGTTGTTCTTCAAGACTTTGGTAAAAAGCAATCTCTTGAGAGGTTGCTTCATCGGTAAAAGTTGCACTCAGCGGCTGAGATTGGTTTAACCTAATGAGTTTGGCCTTCTAAAGAGTACCATGCACTTAAGGTGCTGTGCTACAGTGGATGGGGCACATGTAGTGCATTAAGAAAAAGGAACAGAGCCCCCATTCTGCAGTTGAAGGAAATAGCAGGTATAGGGGACAAGAGTGAAAACACATTAGCTGGGACATTGACGTTTGAGCAAGGAGGTTTTGTGCGTGGGTGACAGAAGTACAGCAAGACTCTTGTACACACTGACTCTACTTACGAGGCTTTTATTTTACACGTGACACATTTTCTCAAGGAGACCCAGTCCTGCAAAGGCAGCTAATGGTGCCATCAAATGGGGTCATGGAAATGTTGGCCTAAATTTCTCTTAAGACTTTATGAACAACAAAGATGGGAATTACAGATGCAAAACATAAAGGAATACCTATACTGACACCTGGACAGGAAGGGAATTTACTTAATTTTCCTGTTATCCTCAAATTGAAATTCTAATAAAGGGTCGTAAAATAATTTAAATAAATATAAATGGTTCCTGATTTTTATTATGTTGAATTACAATTTACAATTTATAGTGTTTTTGCAAAATTGTATATTGACAAAACAGAATTTGTCATGTAATTGTTGTGAAATTATCACAATTTTTTTTAAAAGTATGAGTACTCTAACCAAACGTATCAAATCTTTAATTACCCATTGGTGTAATGAGCGGCACAGTTGATGGCGGCATAAAGGGTAATCTCTGGATGATTGCTCTGACACACACAATTTCAGTAAATATCTTATGGTTATGAAATCACACAGTCCCCCACAACATTCATTGCAGCAAGCTGAGCAAAGGAATTAATGAGCTTAACTTGAGTTACAAACAACAAAATAGAAGTGCTTTCTCTATTATTTAGGCTTACACATTAGGACACTAGAACATTACTCTTGGTGGTAAACCACATACCTCCATCAAAATCAACCTCTCATACACATCCTGTAGATTTCCTGCCAAATGACCCGCTCCTCCATGTTTATATATTTTTGTGGAATTACCTTCAGCAATTTTCACCATGAAGCAATGTTAAGTTCTGGATCCACACCAGAATTAAATGGGCTCTTTCCTGAGCCATGTCTAATCCTTCCTCCAAGTTTTATTGAAGTCCCTGTGAAAGTTCATGCATAATTCTACTGAGAAAAAAAGTAGCACAAAATTGATATCAAAATACTCGATTGGTTTAGAACTTTATCAAAGAGTTCACTGCCACAAATCTGACTTACACGTTACTGATGGTGAGATCGGAACCATCAAACAATGAGAGAACGAGAATACGAGAAGAAACTATAAACTTCCTCGTCATGTGAGCTCAGAAAGTTCCAGTTCATATTTTCAAAAAACCTCAGCACCACGACCTCAGACTAAAATGGCTTAAGTTTTTTAAGAATGCAACAACTGGACAGTTTACAGCATACTCCAGCGGTGAACTCCAGCGCCAAGAGATAAGACTATAGAATAAAGGACTCTGTGTACTTTACTCTTTTTTTCCAGACCAGTCTCCACCAGTCCCGCTTTGCCACTGCTCAAGACAACTCAACAAGCAATAATGTCTGTACAACGGTTGTATTTCAGCAAATTTAATGCTTTCTTAACAGTCTAGTCTAGTTGGTATGACAAACGTTCTATCTGAAAGACCTCTGGGAGCAGCCCAGTCTCTCAGAAGCTGTGTGCTGCAGCTGGCATCCTCTCCCTGAAGAAAGATGTTAGGTTAGCCATGCTCCTTAAACACATTAACTGAGTTTCAGTTCTGTCACATTTAATTCAGATTGCCAGGACAACAGGCAAAATGTCCTCTCTGCTTACTCATGTGTGAGAGAGAGTCAGCGCCTGTTGGCAAAATAGTTTCGCTAGAATATCGAATGAGGGTGCTCCACTGCATTTAAACCATTTGCAATAATGGCTGTTATGAGTTCTGATGTACCAGTGACAAATTAACTCCCTTTAGTTTAGTAATATCAACAATACGAACGCAATTGTTGTTTAGCTATTATTGTATGTGCAGTGTAGTGAGGAAATCAAACGGAACCTGAAGGTGAAATGCAGATAAAAGTTTTCGAGGGCTACTCCCAGGCTTAGCTTATCAACAGCTGGGTAGGATGGCATGATTACAGATTACGTGACAAAAGAGTTGGTGCAATTTAATGCCGTCATTCTAGTGTTCTATCCATCCAGAGTCAGTACACATTTTTACCCTTTACGTGTTTACTATATCTATCCTGCACAACTTCTCGTAGATGATATAGAGTTTGGTGAAGTTAGGACATATAGTCTGGAGATATGATCGGGACAAAAATTGATAATGAATGGACAAACATACCACTCATGGTATGTTTGTCCCACCACGATCCCAGAACGATTTTTATATCAGAGGGATGAAAACAAACAACTTCAGAGCAGATGATCTGCTCTACTTATGAAGATTAAATAGGGTTTTTTCTCAGCAGGTTTGACACTGAATTAACATGGCTAACCACCAGTCTTGTCTGTCGAATAATAATTTTAAAGAAGGGAAGAATAAGTCTCCAGTGATGAGCACTCACTTTATAACCACTAAGAGGTGAAGTCAGAGTAACATTGATTATGTCCTTACCATGGCACCAGTCAGGCATTGGAATATTTCAGGCAGCAAGTGACCATTTTTTCCTGAAGTTAATGTGTTGAATGCAGTAAATGTGAGGATTTGAGTGACTTTGACAAGGACCAGATGGTGATAGACCGTGACAGAGTATGTCCAGAACTGCATGTGTTGTTTGGGATTTGCCCATCGCAGAGGTTCGCAGACCCTTTCTGTCTGATAAATTCCACCTAATCCTAAGGCACAATTTTTACCTTAGACTTTCTGTCATGTAGCCCTAGTCATGATAATCATTTTCCAGGACCAGGCTTGAAACTGCCATTAGGGAGTATATTGATCTTCATCTGTGCAGCCTTCAAAAAGTACTAGTATTCCACCAGCAATGCACAGACAGCGGGAAACCCCGGCTACCCAGAAGATCCCAAAGGTTTAATCCAACCCTGTCACAGAGCCCTTACATCACACCCTACACTGAGCTCAGTCTACAGCTGATGGGGGCTAATCAGCAGCCAATAACTTCACTGCAGCTACATATTTCCTTACAGCTGTGTGATAAACCAGCACCAACCTCTGACATGTCCTTTGTGTTGCTTGGCAACAAAGGCAGAATCTGCAGGTTTATGGCTGCAGTTTGAAGCTTCCTCATGCGAGCTCTTCTGAAGGATGTGGATGACATTGCATTCATTCATCGATATGTGGAGGAACATGTGATGGTTGAATTATTCAACAATGTGACACTTGCAGATTTTCCGTGAGAAGAATGATACAGTGAAACAAACTAGCTTTGTCGGCATGAAAACAATGCTGATCCTAAAATGTCCTTTCACACAAAGAGCTACTTTCCATGACATTGTTTTTACAGAGATAGTGATTTTTTTTTGTAAACAGAATAAGTTGATTCATCACCATATTCATTTTGTATTTTGGTATATTCAAAACTTTCCTGGCATTCTGTGAGTAATTTCCTCCACAGAAACTAAGGTGGTGCAGCAAGAGGCATCTCATGCCAAAGCCAAATAACAGCTGGTTAGCATGTTGTGAAAAATTTTGTGAAATTACTCTTAATTCTTGAAGGGGATCCCAACAAACAAACAAACAAAATAAACTGACTGAACTAACTAAACTAAATGAACGTTTTGCACAAAATATCTAAAAAGAGGAGACAATTCTAGTAGGAAAAATTACAGCACCAACACCATTTACCCCCATTTACAAAGCTTTCATTCATCCATTCTGTACAAACAGGGACGGTGTGTGTGTGTGTGTGTGTGTGTGTGTGTGTGTGTGCGTGTGTGTGTGTGTGTGTGTGTGTGTGTGTGTGTGTGTGTGTGTGTGTGTGTGTGTGTGTGTGTGTGCGTGCGTGCGTGCGTGCGTGTGTGTGTGTGTGTGTATGTGTTTGTGTTTGTGTTGGTGTGTGAGTTGCTCCGACTCTGAGACGGCAGAGACGGGCCGTAAACGTGAGGCGGTAAATGTGGGGGGGAAGGCAAGACGGAGTTGTAATAATGGATTATGTATGGAGCTCACAACTAAAATGCTTCAAAGCAGCTAGTAACAGTTACTAGCTATAGCAGTTAGAAAGTCAGTTCAAAGTCAGTTCAAAGTCAGTTCAAAAAAGAAAACATCTTCAAATTCAAGAAATCAGCCTGACATCCAGGACCTCCTTACCCTCTGAGCAGTTGATGAGATCAGCTGCTTTGTAACAGGAAAGGTCAATTAGTGTATTTTCTCCATCTGTATCTATCTTTTTAATTAGTGCGGCTCGAGTAAGACGTCACAACACACAGTGGTGCCGCTGCACCATCTGTCAGATCTGTTTGCATGTGGAACCACCATTCACTTGTTCAGCGTAACCAAAAAATAGACTTAGAGGAGGAACTTCATGGCGACGCTGTTGCGTGATATCAGTTTAAAATGGCTTAAAATGTGTGCAAAGTCCAGAAATAATTAAAAGAGACATGAAGAAAGCAAAGGTGGAACTTGTGGTTACTGAGTTTGCCATGAAAAGGCAGAGGAAGAGGCTAAATAAGTCAACAAAGTTTTGAAGTATGTAAGAGAGGGCGCCTCTGTTTGACCACAATTACATGAGTTACACCATTCCAATGCACCAGATAAGATTCAGCACTACTAGACTTTACTTCACTTTAATTAATCTAGTTTTTGTTTCAACCCAACTCATCCTGTAAGATGTGAAAGAGCAACTATACAATCGTTTGTAATTGTCTTGTAGCCGTCAGCCATAATCTAATCATCTCTTTAAGATAATTTGTCAGGTTGGATCAATCAGTGCAGAGTGTGTGTGTTTTATATTGGTATGCTGCATACACTATGTAACTCATATACATCAATCAGCCAAAACATTTTTAACACAGACAGGCGTAATAAATAACGTAGATTTTTTTGGTTACCATGGCAACTGTCAATGGGTGGGATATACTGTATCTGCCAGCCATTGAAACTTTTGTCATGAAGTTGACATGTTGGAGGCGACTCAGTGATGCGTGTGAAGAGAGAATGGTAGCCGGTGTTATCCTACAGAAGAGGTACTGTTTCACAATTTGCTGAAATGTGACTGCTGGGTCGTATAGATTGGCGTCAAAACACACAATAAGTCAAAGGGGTTTTGTGGCAGAAAGGGGGGCCTAGATAATATTATACAGTTGGTTTCAATGTTATGGCTGATGCTGTTATTTTTATTTATAGAATCTAGTGAAATCATAGACTGTTTAACAATTGTTATTCCATATCACAGTATTTGACTTAGCATGAGATGCTGCTTCTAGTTAACCTTTTATTCTAATGTAAGTAGCAGGAGAAAGACCCTCATCGTTCTTTTTACTTTGTCACCTCCTCAGTAAAACCCCATTGGTTCAAGCATTAACCCATCAATCTAAGATAATAATAGTTCTGTTCATTTGTAGCCTCATTCTTTATTCTTCAAATCGTGCATGAACTACCAACAATGGATTGTACCACTCTTTAACAGCTGGAAGATTGACTTAGGTTTGTGATTAACAGGTTTCACTCAATGGTAACTGGGAGAAGGGTGTGTTATTAAAGAGATCGCTATTGTTGATTCATACGGCCGTGTGATGCGGGGTTGACATGTTTCATGAATAAACTCAGGTGTGAACAGTCCACTGGTTATGACATACTTGTTTGTTGAGCAGGCAGTAGTGACATAGTGGTAGAGTTTTAGTACGCTACACATGCTGCCATGTGTTCTCAAACACAGACGTTACTATTCGACACTTTCTGCTGTGATTTTTTTTTCTTTTCCAATTTGTGTTTGTGTACGATGATAATGAAACTCAAAAAGTCATGTTGATATTTAATATCAAAGACTTGGTGAACTGAGAACCACTAATGTGGGGCAGCTGTTCAGACATTGGTGAGTTCCAATGACGATCATTTTTAATCCATCAAAAACATAATAATTGAATAATGTGCCAAGTTTAAATGTCGGCTAAATCTATTGGTGTGTAAGTAATTGTCTATCGTTGTATTTCTCTCTCTAACTTGCTTCTTTCCTCTCTACACAGTCCCAATTGTTAAAATTCTATGTGCTTCGTATTTGTGGCCGTTTCCCTGAGAAAGCCTTTTTCTCATTTTACACCCTCTCCAATTTAAAATGAGCTCTTCTTCTTCCCTCTCTCATTACCTATTTTCTCTTTACCTTCCATCATCTTCTCATTTGATTTTGAGCATACGTGTGTGCGTGGGGTGTGTGTCTTTGTGTGTGTGTGCATCTGTGTGTGTTTGTGTGCGTGCGTAAGTACATTTGTATGTGTGTTGTGTGTGGATGTTGTATGCATGTGGGTGTCTGTGGGTGTGCATCTGGTGTGTGTGTGGGTGTGCATCTGGTGTGTGTGTGGGTGTTTGTGTGTGTGCGTACGTAGATGTGTGTGATGTATGTGGATGTTGTGTGAATGTGGGTGTGTGTGCGTGCTTGCATGTCTGTCCATGTGGTGTGTGGGTTTGCGTGTTTGTGTGTGCGTGTGTGCGTGTGTTGTGCGTGTGTTTCTCAGTTCACCCCACACCTCCAGCATCGTGGGGGGGGGGGGGGTCCGTCTGAGCCGAGGCAGTGATGTTTCTAAACGCACCTGCTAACTGAAAGAAGGAGGATGTGATTCATCAGCACATGATTTTTTTGAGTCTTTTGAAGAATTCAAAGCACCCCAACATTTGCAAGCTGTAAATGAAGATAAATCGCTATGATGCAAACTGGAACTTTATTTCGATAGAGAGGCACCCACTCCTGGAAAAAATTTCACTCGTGCTGATCTGGATGATGTGTTGTGAATTAGATGACATGAAAATCGATTTAGTCCAGAAGAGCTTAAAAATAAAATAAAAATAAGATGATCGAAAGGAACTCTTTATGGGATGCACCTCATTAGGGCTCATATTTAGCAAATGTGTATATCCCATACACGGCAACAAGGGTGATTATGAGGAAGTATTACATGAAAATCAATCCAATCACCAAAATAAGGGATGGGCCATGATTTTAGAATATTCATTTAACTATCAAAAAATCTAAAAGTATGAATGATTGTTCTTTCCATATACTACTATTAATGGCACATAGTGGTAATACATTAAAACTACCCACAGGTAATGTAGTCAAAGGCTATTTGCAACCACTTTTTATAAAAGAAGAAGAATGCGCTATTACCACTGGTGAATGCATATGATGCTTTAGATACAATGCCTATTCAAGTAATTAAAAAGTTCTGAGTAACTATTGAATAGTATTTTTGACACAATGAATGCCCACCCACTCGCCCAAAAGAGCCTAAAAATGTAAAATGAAATACTTTAACCAACCGCTTATGGGATGCCAATCTTTCGGCACAATTAATCAAATTGACAATTTAATCTGATATTCTGAGTCAAAATAATCTTATTCTCCATCCATGTATTATTGTTGACATTTCCAGAGTTTCTTGTATTCACAGGGTAGTTACATTTTACAGTGGTTTTTAAACACTGTGTTTTGATAATGTATAAATAATATGTACAAAAACTATGAAGAAGCAATTTTCACTAATTGACCGCTCTTCAGAATGCAACACTTGTTGTAATGTTGTGATATGACATTCAAAGCAGGTCAGAACAAAACCTAGAACCAGACACCTTGTCAAACACAAACCTTAATAAAAGCTGAAAAGTGTCTCTTGTTTGAGTTGTAGGAACCTAATTTCAGTAGAGCCATCTGTAGAAGGATAATGATGACAGACATGACTTTTAATGCTAGTAACATTGGTAGTCTACAGTCTATGTGATGGATCTGTGATGAAAGTGGCAAGGTCCTTCTTAGCATGGACCCACATTACAGATGAAACAAGGATATTGTGCTCGGCAGCAAACTGGACCACATTAGCTTCAAAGCTAATTTTGTTAACCTGGAGAGTCAGGTTACTGCTTCTGCATGCTAACATTCCAGTAAGTGAATATCCCTTTTTCTCTGTCATCAATAAGAGATCACTTTGTGATGAATTTACTGCACAGGTCAGCCCATTATCTTCCACTCATGTCATGGACGACACCAGTTTGCTGTAAACACTTACATCAGAGTAGATACAGACAAAATACCCAAAAGTGAACTTGAATCAACGACATAATAGAATCAGAGGATGGTTGTGTAAAAGCTGCTAAACTATAAAAAGATTTGATGTTTACCTTTTCTTTGAGAGGAGCAAACTTGGAGTATTGGAGATAATTCACAGAAGTGTATGGATTTTAAAGCACATTTTCTAGGAGTATGCTATTCTCTGGTCCAGTGATGTTCCTCCAACACACATGTCTACCGAGAACTGAAGGCATGCAGAACTGAAGGCAGAAAAGTTCCCCTAGTCCTGTCCAAAAACCACATTTGGTTGTTTTTTTTTCTCTCGTAAAAACGCTCCATCTAAATTGAGTTAAGTATGAATTATTTGAGTAAAATACATAGAAGACACATCTCCTCTTGAGAAAACATGGAACTAAATAGTTTGGATATAAAGCTCAACCTACTGTTGGAAATATTCGACCAAGCATTCCCAAATCAATCCAGTTCTTTCTTGCACAAAGATATATGGGGGTATACAATTTGAAAATGATCCATGCAATAGTTTCTGAGTCATCACGTAATCTCAAAGGATCAGGATCAGCAGTGGCGGAAGGCATGACAACTCAATCACATCCCTTACTTTTCAGGGAAATAAATATAATAGCACTCTAACTGGTATTTGTAAGTATTTAAATGGGGAAAAGCTCAGCAATCATGTGCTGATTTCTATCCCCGCCTTATCCTTGTCACATGACGCACCCAATCCTATGGGTGTACAGATAAGTTCCCTAGGCACAAAGACGCTCACACAAGGACAGATAGGGACACAGCTGCTGTGCTGCAGCACTATAATGTAAAATGACACATTGTTAGATATGGCAAAATAAAGGGGCAGACTGTGTCCTCCAGTCTGACATATTGTCTAAGTGTTTCAACTACCTCTGAGGCACACACACAAACACACACACTGAAGGCATGCATGGCACAAATATATAAGGTCACCAACACTGAGCTGTGCACGCTCACATGCCAGGCCAAATGACAAAGACAGTCCATCACATGGCTCTGTCTTTTATAGCTGCTCTCACATCACCCAGGAAGATGTTTGAGGTTTGAGTCATATCAGAAGGTGACTGAGCAGAACTTTCACTATACAGATCACGACTAATGAACTATTAAATCTGACAACAACTAATTTCATAATCAATTATTGTCGATTATGTCGATTATTCGTTGCACCCCTAATTGGCAGGCAGGTTATTCTCATATCACCTCTTCTTATTTGTTGTATTCATGGAAATTCAACGTGCTTTGCTTGAATTAAAGCAACTCTTTCTCCAATGATTATTGGTTTGAGCTCCTTTTTGTATGTTTTGTGGACGTTTATTGTTTATTAAAATGTTTAAAAATTGTGCATTATGAATGATTTTGAGGATATGATGTATCGTATTAAAGTGAGTATGGATAGCAGACTAACCTTGTAGAATATTTGTAAGCAATGAATTCATTAATTAGTAATTAAGTAACATCAGTGAGTCATTTTTGTTGAAGGATGTCCCCTAATAAAACAGCACAGCCGCTGTCTTAAGGATAAGCTGCTGGGATCTGGTAGGTCTGATGGACGCTAAATATGTTTAGAAAATGTACTTGGGGACAATAGGATTTGCATACTTATTCTTTTGCTGTGACCGTTGTTTTAGACGTGCCAAGTGAATGAGCTTTTACTTATAATTGTTTCAAAAATCTAATACAACAAGCTGGCAGGCATGTAGTTCAGAAACAAAGGAACCTTTGTAACCCAACCTAGTGATGGAGGTATATTGCAATACAGGTACGTAAGAGTTGATCTGCCTGCTCCCTGTGCTGGTGGTGGAAGTAAAGAGTGTTCTAAGCCGAGGGGAACAGTTGACGGTTGCCATCAGAGAGACTGCGGGAAGCAGCAGTGACCTCAGTGTTGAGCTGATGAGGATTCTCCCTACTCCTTCGGGCTTTTTCTTCTGTCAGACCCTTTTTCATACAGTCGAACAAAGATTTCCTGACCCTGAGGGTCCAAATTATTATACTTCATTTGTTCACTCACTGCATACATTCAATCATAGTTCAATTATTCATTCAAGTCTGTTTCTGGTTCGGTTGTTTCCTCCTCGGGATCACAAAAGTCTGTTTTTTTTATGTCCCTTACTTCCTGTGTTTTAATTTTCTTTTATTACGTTGTAAACTGTTTATACTTGTCTAAAGAGGAGCTAGGATGGGTAACCCAGTGTTTTACTGGACAACCTCAGTGCCCCCACGATAAATATAAGATAAGATAAGGCTGTATAAATCCCACGGCGGGGAAACTGCAGTACAAAGTATAAGAAGCACGGTAGAAACATAAGAGTAGAATTATCATAAAGTAGGAATTTGCTTTCTGCCCAGTGAGGTACGACACCTCCTTTGATGGATGTGATTAGATGTTTTATGAGCATTGTCAGCTTCATAATGTGATGAAAAAATATACGAAATAAAAACATTGACACAGGGATGTAAGAAAAGTATGAGACATTGTAATGTTGGTAGTTTCAATAAACAAAAAGGAGTATTTTTAATAATACATAGATGTGTCAGTGTCTGCGACTATACATACTTCATGGCATCCACGTGTTTTCAAATTAGTGTATCGCCTAAAGTAATTCTGATATCATTTACATATTAACAAAAGAGGTGAACATCATTCAAGTATTATGGATACAATAAATTTGGATTAAGTTATCAGCTACAACTAATGAATGCCTGGAAAGGAGATGACAACCTCTGGAATGAAAAATAAAAAAGTTAAGTAAAGGAATATACTGTATGTGCTGCACCTAATCTATGTCTCACAAAATCCAAAGCCCCAAAGTACCATGTTATGTAAAATAATTACAATATCTGCAACAAATAAAGCAATTTTATAACTACTTGCAGCGGTTACAAAATATTTTGTGCTGTGATGACACATTCAGTGAAATGACATCAGCTCTCTTTCAAGCATGAAATCTCTAACCATCAAAGTCGTATGTATAATTACAAAAATTAGCTCTCGCTCACATCTTACATCATCACCATATAATTTGGGTCACAGACCTGATATTCAAGGGAGTAAAATAAAAAGACAAGTTAGTGTGTGTGCTAACCTTGATCACAACCTAATGCCAGCTTCAGAACCCATGAAAGAGCTTTTGTGGCACAACTTGCTGGTCGAGGCCATTGTTGGTTCTGATAGAAAAGGTGTCTGTTTTAAGCCGATCTACACTATATTAAGACTGGTGGTTTTAATGTTATGGCTGATCAGTGTATACGATATGGCTTGGATACTGTTTTGCATTTCAAGGGGATAGCAACTGGGAAACAGGTATAGATGAATATCAGAAACGTAAAAAGCTGGGGAGCTACAGCCTAGTTCAGATCGACCTCCGGAGCCTGTCGTTCTGATGAATGGCATCATTATCTTAATAAGATGAAGCAGTTTTGGAGGCTTGTATCTCTGCTCAGCAGGGTTTTATGCAACCGCAGGAAGATGACTGCTCTTCATCAGTTTTGTTTTGCATGTTCCTGCTTCATTGGCCATCTTAACTACCATAATGACCACAGTGGTTGTTTTTTCCTAAAGAATACCTGAAACATGAAATATTCATGTTTGAAAAGTTTACAGGGCTCCAGGGGTGGCGTGGAATTGCTGACAGAACCATTTGTGGCAAAAAAAGAAATGGCAAAAAGGGATTCCTTCACAATAGTATATTTAACACTGAGCTGTACAGCATAACCGCTCAGGTAGCTTTGCGTGTGTGTGTGAGTGTAGGCCCTGTGGTTGATCTAAATGATTACTTCTCCAGCGTGGATCAGATCATTTGGATACAGTGTTCTTAAAGCAGCCACAGTAGGAATTAACCAAAACCAAGGAAGGTCAGAGTTTTCAAGTGCAAACATCGGTTCACAACAAGTCTTATTGGCGTCTCCGCAGAAGGCTAAAAACCAGATAATGCAGCGTATTTCATTACCTCAAAGTGAACATCGTCCAGTAAAAAACAAGAAATAAGTGTATATTATTGTAGAAAATAGGAGCTCATAGCTAAATTAATTATGATTGAGGGACAGAAACAAACTATGTCATGTATCGGATATGTTAACTAGTATGTAGCAATACAATCATGAATTTAAAATGACGGAACTAAGACCAACATGCAATAGAAGCATGAACTCCTGAGATTGCTCTGCAGGCTCTTGCTTGTGTTGAATCTGGAGGGCGTAGTTATTGGTCTACTTTTGCTTATAGCGCTCTCTCACATTTGACATTGGAACCAGCAGCCGAGCATTGCCAAACTGGGTCAGTTTGTTGCATGCTTCTTAAATTTACAATAGCTTTATGGCTATTAAAAAATATGACTTACAGCATATTTTCAGAGGAAACCGTATATTTCATTTTAGCAATACCACTTCCCTTTAATTATATATTATAATGTGATTGACTTTGTTTGTGGCGAAATGATCTTTCACATATACTCTCTACTTCAACTAAAATTCTTAAATCTCCTTGTCAGGCTCTGTGCAGTATTATTGTATTCTTTTTGATATGCCTCATCATGTTTTTAAGAAATTGTATGACAATCACTTTCTACTAATACAGTCTTCCAGGGATACCTGGTACACTTTATCATACTAGTTTATAGCCACAGTATAAAATATAGCCGGCAACCTAAGGCATGAGGATAAGATACATGCTTTGGAAACTGAACAACTTGAAATACTACATTTGGTGAAATTACAAGCCAATCAAGATGAAAATATGCAAAAGATATTTTCCAGTTTTGTTCACATATCCCCAACTCTGGGTTAAAAATGTGTTATTGAACTGTTTAAAGGTTTTAACATTTATGCTATTAGTATGCCAATCAATTATAGTTTTGTGAGACACCAGCTGCTACAATGGGATTATTGGAAACCAGTGGTCACATGACTTCTAAACAGGAGAACCCAGCAGCACACTCCCTCAGAGAAACACACAATTAGTAAACCTCTGCTATCCAGCACCAGTTTAATAATTGTCTGTTTTTACTGCTTTTTCAAAAGACTTCACTCTGGAACCTCTTTTCGAAAGTTTGTGTTTTAAAGCCCCCAATACTCAGAAAAAAGCCAAACCACAAAAAATGTTTTTCATTTTAAAACCCTGCCTCATTAACGTCATCTGAAGGTGCAGACTTGAAAATCCAAACTGAGAGGACAGCGCCGCACAACCTGGTAGTTTGGTGTTAAGCTACGCTTTACAATTTTAATTCAATCCAATGTCTTTACTGTATCAAACAGCAGTACAACAAGGGCAATAAAATAACTAAATTGAACTTAGAACGTGTGTCTTAAAAACATGTTACCCTAGACAACGACGGTTGGCTTTTTATCTTTAGGCAGTTGTTTTTATCCTTGGTCAGAAAGGAACAAGCACGAAGCCATAACAAACCACTTTGAAACGGCAATGAGTGTTTATACGGAGAAGAGCACATGAAGTCCAACCTTGTATCCTGATGGTCTTTTATATATACAGCGAGGAGGATGTGTTTGAATGTGTCTAACTGTGTAGAATGAATGAGATAAAGAGAGAGGGCAAGTTTCTGTACTGCCACAAGCACTGACACTTCAGACTGCTGTTGTCATGGTTACCCGTCTCGACACACACTTTATCTGTACACGCACATACAGATGTGACGCGAGCAAAAATGGTCAGACCAGAATTCTCACACACAAAGTTGACATTACAGAGAGAGAAAGATAGATGAAGCGATGGATTAAAAGCAGGGAAGGGCAGCTATGTTGATGACAGACAGAAGGATGGAAAACTGCTGGGGTGAATCCACCTGCTTTCCATCTCTTCATTTGACCATCAATCCTCCCATCAGCTCCATCACATCAGAGACATCGTGAAAACATCAGGCATGGGCAGGCGTACACATACACATACGCACACACATACACACACACACACACACATACACTGTCAAGGAAAGCATACATAGTTCTAGTTGATTTAAATGAAAATATTGGACGTATTTCATGAATATTGCATTAAATACACAGGAAAGAACATCCCTGGAGTTACAAACCATGGCTGTATAAGTAAAACGCACCACATAGGTGCAGCACCAAACACTCCACACAAAAGGGACTACTTCATAAAAAGCAAGGGGCAAAGTTTCTCCACCATCATGCACTAGTCCTGAGCAACCTGTGCAGAAAGCAGTCAAAGTCATAAAACATCAGCCGCTGCTGGAGAGGAGGGCATGAAACAAGAGTCTTACCTGGTGAGGAGCCACAGAGTCGCACATCAGATGGACATAAAAAGAAGAGAAAGAGGATCTTTGAGCCGTCATTGTTTGGATTCCATCATAAAATATCAGCGGTAACGTGGAAACAAAAGACTCAATACCACCACCAACCAAATATGGATGTTTGTTTGAGAGATAATTCAAAATGTTGCTATCAATTTCCTTTCTGAGAGTAGAACTTGGCCTAAAGATGAGTTTTATTAGACTTTCATTTTCTTCAACTGGGATACACGGAGCGTTCGGTCCAAGCAGCACACTCTGCTCTCTGTTGTAACATTTATGGAAGAAGTGACACTGAAGCTCTTCTTCATTTGACAAGTTAAAGAACAGTCAAAAATCAAATTATTGTGTCTCGCGTTTGACCTGAGTCAAAGTCACAGCGGTAAGCATCTCGTTTTTGAAGTGGTTTTAGAGACGTAATGGAGTGGAATAAAACATGAGCATCAGATGAAACAACCACAGACACCTCTCAGACTCAGCCTGAAGGTGAGCTGATTTAATATAGCTTGTATGACAGAGCTGTTGCCCTGGATTGCAAGACTAAACACGGATGTTGCTTTTGTTGTACCTATCCATTAGTTTTTTAAAGAATGAATGAATGAAGTATTTCATGATGTTGCTGCTCGGGTAAAATGTCCTTCATTCACAAAAAGTCTAAAATATCACATATCACTCGTTTTAATAAACTTTATGTGTTTGTCTTGCTTCTCTAAAACAAAACTGAACCAAAACTCAATTAATTCTGTAAAAATAAATACCCTTATCATGCAAGTCATGATAGATGATAGATACTGGTAGAAGCAGATAGACTCTAGAGTTGTTATATATCATGAAGGAAATTAAGTATGGATGAAAATTAAATGGTTAACACTAAAATCATGAAAAATAATGCTAAAAAAGCCTTTACTAGCTTTTTAGTCGTTCTCAAAGTGAAGTCAGACACATTCAGCTGGAAGACGCTCATCACCACCAGCATTAAGTCTGAAATAGAAAGCCGAGTGTCAATACACTTTATGCAAATGGTACAGTCCAATGCTCAGTTGTGTGTAAGACATCCCTGTCTAAAACATTTCAGGAGGTTTATCATATTGTCAAACCATATGCTGAGTAGCAGCAGTGCCTACAGTGCCTGCATTTGATTGATTTGAGTGAATAAAAGCCCTCTCAGTGAAGTTCGTAGTCAGGAGCAATAGAACATTGTCCCCCTCTTGTGGTCACACATGGACACGTCCACTAGCCATTCATCCAGCATACTGGGAAATGCATTCAGTCCAGGAGACACCATGGAGACATTTCCTTATGGGCTGCAATTTGAACCCAAGTCGGTCAGCTCTGAGGCACTAAGGAAGAAACCAGCATCTTATTATTTACTATTTAATGTCATTTTAACAGACTGATCAGACATGACATTATAACCACAGACTGGTGAAGAGGACAACAGTGATAATCACGTTACCATGACATCAGTAAGAAAGTCGTAATTTTTTTCCATGAATTGGATGTGATGGTAGCTGGAACAATGGACAACCACAGCGGGTCTAAAACAGTCGTTGGAAGGTCAACTTGTAAGCATACTGAACACAGACCACAGCTGTTTTAGCAACAAAAGGGAAACCTACACTAAAAAGTCAGGTGATTTGGTTCATTATGGCTGATGGGCGGATGTCAAATATGCTAATCAAAACTAAATAAAAAACACTAAATAATGAGAGGATGGGAAATGTCTTCATTATCCTCTTATTGTGTCCACTGTGAAGCCCTGAGTCATGCTAGTATTACAGAGCACAGCTACTGAAGGCATGAAGGGGCCAACTGAAGGACAAGAGCATGGTAGAAGCAGAGAGAGAGATGAATGAATAAAAATTTGTTTGAAGAAGAGTTTGTGACGCTGCTGGGGTGTTTCATGAGTAGTATGGACTCCCTGATGTCATCACGTGTTCTCATCTCTCGGTTTGATGCATGAGTCGTGCTGTCATGGACTTTCAGTTTGGATATTTCCAGATATATTTTACACTAGATGGCTTTGACCCTTTCTGTAATTGGAATTTGCCAGCATTTTGTGACTCATGTTTCCTGTTAGTTGTTATCCTTTAACTGCACAGGACACTTTAGTCTGCTGCATTTGGGTCCTTAACTTTTTTTCCACCATCTGTATGTACAGAAACTTGTGGTTTTAGCCAAGGTTTGATATAAACTTTTTAGCATACTAATTGACTTAATTCTCTTGAACAAATCTCAATACTCGTAATTCATACCGTTTCTTTTAATATGCTTCAGGGAACTTCCTCTCTCAAATTTGTGAATTATATCTCCACATTCTACACTGCGAGCCATATTAAACAAATACAGAAGTTATATATATATATATATACAGAAATACTATTATTCTTTCGAGAAAAGTTATGAATGTCTTAGATATTTATCCAAAAATAAATTGAATTTAAAAACTTTCATATTTCATATTTCAGAAAAACAAGATGGGAGACATATGATACTGAATTTAAACAAGTTCAAGGAAACAGATGCTCTGCCACTGTAAAGACCCACTTGACTGGACCCTCTGATAGGGACAGAAACTCTGATTCTCAATATAGTGAAAAAGAATCAAGTTCAAACGTGTCTCTGAGCATAAAGGATATTTCATTGCTATTTCAAGCAAGCGAGCTTTGAAATTCACAACCGTAGAACCCCAACAAGTGGTGTGTGAAAATTCATGTCCAGTTGTTCATGAGGTTTGGATGAACCCAACCTTCTGAATGTGAATCGCTCAAATTCAATTGGGCATTAAGTTGTGAGAAAGATGTACATCTTTAGGAGACCTGCAAAGCATGCATGAAATTCAATTGAAATCTGGCAAATGGTTCTTGAGGATATGAGAAGACAACACCCTATAGAGCAGAACGACAAAATCACCTGTGTCAAAATGCCTGGAGAATTAGAAATAAGCTAGCTGTAGGAAATAAATGAGGTACACACCTTGATGACTCCCGCAAAGTATATCTAAAAATTTCCCTGCAGCGTGTCCAACAAATTTTGAAGAGATGTGGCCAAACCATAATAATAACTTCTGCACAATTACATCAAAATCCACCTTCCTCATCCTCTTCTTTCGGCCGTTCCCATTAGTGGTCACAGTGGATGATCTGTTTCTACTTTCCCCTGCCCTCTGCATTTTCCAACCAACTGCATGTCCTCTTTTTCTACATCAAGAAACTTCCTCTTTTGTCTTCCCCTTTCTCTCCTGAAAGGCAAGTCATCTCCAGCATCCTTCTACCAATAGATCCACCAGCCCTCCTCTACACGTGTCCAAATCATATCTATATGGACTCTGCTACTTTGTCTCCGCTGGACTGTCCCTCTGATGTGCTTGTCTCCATCTGTCCATTCTAGTCACCCCCAAAGAACATCTTTTTATGACATAAAAATCAACCACCTTCAATTATTTTTAAGATGCAAAAAAAGCAAATTCATTTATAGCTGCCAATCCATCCACATTTACTTTTTTGGACTGTGGAAGGAAGCTAAAACCTACGAAAATACAGTGAGAATAGGAACACAGAAAGGTCCGAGGTCCCCCGGTGTGTTTAGACCTTCTTGCTGTGGGGCAACAGTGCAACGGAAATGATGCTCGGTCTTGCAGTTTGGATAAAATAAAAATGGTGGTCCAGTGGCTAATGAAAGCACAGACACCGCCATGCCTGACTGACATATGGAAATTTAATTATGTATCATCTTACTTATTAATCTATCTTTCAGTCTGATACTATTAATGGCCCTTTTCTAATCTACTAGTCTGATCCGACATTTATTAATGACTGCAATATTAACTTAGCTGAGGCTTCCAGGTTTAGAATAACAATAGTCACGGAGATCTGATTCATGGCCCATTGTAATGATAATTCAGTAAGTAAGAATGACCTCTTTAATTCTCCCGGCTGCAGAACTCTCTCTCTTCGCTTTGTCGCAGAGATTGAATAAGTTTGTTCTAAACATTTTCATTGAATGTTACTCTGGGGCTTTGGTGGTTGTGACAGAGGAATATCAAGACAACAGAGCAAGATGGAAACAGATTATCTGCTGTGGCAACCCCTGAAGGGAACAGCCGAAAGAAGAGTTTTCTCGGTTTATTTTGATCTTGCCAGTTTTATAAATTGTAAATTGTGAGTTTTCTTCATTCATGGCAACTAAAACAATGCTGGTTATGATATGTTAGGGATTTTTTGAATGTGTGTGTGCAACATCTCAAAAATGTTTCATTGATCATTGTCAAATGAATATCCCTGTATGTGTGAGGAAGAGCGTGATTGATTTTGGAGAAGTTCGGTTGTATATTTCCAACACTACGGGGAGATTTATTTCCACAAAATTTCTAGGCCATAATTTTGTAGCTGTTGGTCTGATTTAGTCCAAAATATCATATTTTACTCAGTAAGGGGAGCTTTTTTTTTTTTTTATGAAAATCACATTTCTTTGGATATAACTTCCCAACCAGTGGTCCAGTTGTTTCGTTTATGGTAAAGACAAGGATAACTATCTTTTTTATACCATATATTATTTCAATAGTTCATATTTTACTCAGTAAAGGGACTCATTTTTTCCGGCAAAAACTTCTCAACAGTCCGAGTCGATTGCAATACACAATTTGGTGCATATGAATCAACTTGAGGAGACTATCTTGTGTGTATCCTATTTTACTCTAATAGTTCATATTTTTTCACTAGATGGAGCTTTTTTTATGAAAAACACTGTTTTTCTAACATAACTTCAAATTAGGGTTGAGGAGTTCAAAAAGGGGGATTGCTTGTACAATGCAGCTGATAAGGGACTTTTCGAGAAATTGTGTTTACTCTGCAGACTTCACTCCTTCTGGATATATTGAGAAGAGATGAATAAAGGTACAATAATGGAATAAAAAATATATAAATGACTGTCAAAATGAAGGTTAATAGCAGCAGACAGAACAATTACACCAATGCAGTGCCTATCTTATCCACAGAGGAAGAACATAAAACCATAAACACAGCTGGATGTGAAAGCCATATAATGTTGTTCTGTGATTTTGTGTTCTCCCACACCCACTGTGGTCACACACACAAATTCTCTTAGTTGCTGTGGGAATTGGGAAGCATGAGACCGAGCTGAGAGTGAGTAACACCAAACATTTACTGGAGTTGTGCACAGATCATTCCCTCACGTTTCCCAGACTGGATAACACAAGCTTTCCCTCCAACCACTCAGAGCCAGCTAAGAGTTTCAACAGAGGGAACGCTGGTAACTCCTCCTCTCTGAGTTGCACTCAAGAATGTGAAGAACAAGAAAGAGAGGAAGAAAGGAAGAAAGAAAAAAGAAAGAAAGATGGAAAGAAGTCGCCATCTAGAAGTCTCTGCAAATCTCTGAAAAGAGCAAAGAGAGACTGAAAAGAGGTCAAAGAGATGGCCGATGACATGATGTGAGGAGGAAATTGAGGGTGGGATGGATCTCATCCTCCTCTGAGTGTGTGATGTGATGCTGCCAAGCGTGAAGCTGTCATTATAGCGCCGTAATTAAAAAAAGACAGGAGTGGAAAAAAGCACCTAATACTCCCGACTACTTTTTACTTCCCAGGAGAGATCAGGGATTAAAGCCCACCCAGCCGCGCTGCACGCTTGTGGGTCTGGCAGCACCCACATCCACCCTGCTGCTCCTACTCAGCCGGCCCTGATGGCTGTGATTAGTGTCAGGAAAATCTGCAAGGAGGAAGGGAGGAGACTAAGGAACAGAGAGATAAGAGAGGGAGGATGATACAACTTGAAGTTAGTCTTTTCCTGGTCTTAAAGGCTGTGTTATATATTTTATATCCACAGTAAAAATGTATGAGGTTCAGAGTTCCTAAAAAGATGACAACTTCAGCGGGTTATGTTTGTTTGTTGGAAAGATGAAACTGCACAACTGATTTCAATGAAGGAAGTCCAGAGATCCAGAGATTTCTTTTTGTTGATGTTGAAACTCACCATGGGAAAAGTTGTGAAAGAGCATCATCCATATTTATAGAAGAAGTGGTTTACCGGTCTCCAAAACGCTTTGTGGAAGGGTGGAGCACCGGTCAGAAAAACTAAACTAACAAGTAAGATAGTTTTTTAATCTATAGTTTTGTCATTCAGACAAAAGTATGACCCTAAAGTCACATAGTTGTTGTTCATCTCATCATAAATAACACCATTAGAATGGACTCCTGTCCGATAACAGCAGCAGCACAACAGATGAAAATGGAATAAAATAGAATTATGTGTTATAGTCAATTTGACAGCTCTCTGGTCTTTTCCAGATTTTTATTATCTTACATGTCTATGACAAGGCATTTCGCAGATCAGCTGCAAAACAGATTACGGACAATATTTAGGATTCTCATACTATTTTTTACTCTTGTGAAATAATCCAATCACAGTAATTCTGTTGGGATTACCTGATTGATGAGGATTCGTGGTATCCTAGTGGTATAAGGCATGAAACAGTGAAGGCAATATCCCCAACTCAAGTTCCCATTACCCTTTTTCCAATGTAAAAAACAGCTTTCAATCAGCACAATGGTCACAATGTTCAAAAGGATAAATATTAAATGAGATTACTCTGCTAGAAAAGTACACATACACATACACAAATGTTTAGTGGATTTTAAGAAAAAAATTAAAATCCCTTCAAAAACAGGGGGATATGAAAGTCCCCAGGTCTGAAATACTTACTACTAGAGGGGAAAGAATGAAGAGAAAAAAATTTAACAAATTCATTTTTCAGAAGCCACAGCCACAAGAGGAACTGATGGCGCCAGATTACAGGCCACAGTTCTGTGCTGCGTTTCAGAATAAACCATTGATATCTTTAGCAGCGACAGGATGCTATCATGCATTTGAAATTAAATAAGAATTATTTTGGCACAACAGAAGAATCATTAGGCCGGGCATTTTATGGAAAATGAGAGGAAAAAGGATGATCTCAACTTAGAAATGACAAGGCAGAAACACCTCTGTGCGTAATTTGCTAACAGCTGTCCGGTCTTTCCAGAGGAAGCTGTACGTTAACACATTGGATCTCTAAAAGGACTGTGCAGATTTTCCAGCAATGAAGCAATTTTTGTGTGAGATATATTTCCTTTCATGCTGAGCTCATACAAAACTGTTGAAGAACCTCTGGAATCATTTTTGACCAAATCCAGCCTTGCAGAGCAGCGCATGTTTTCATTCAGAATCCTTCTCACGCCCTTTGAATTTCTGCGTATTATGTATTTAAATGAAAATATGAGTGAGTTTTTGACAAAGTAGCCTATTGTGTTTGGTTCACAACCGGAAGCTAGCAGCTAGTAGTAATTATCAGTTCATGCAGTCAGCAGCTCGTAGTATATAGCAGCTAGTGGCAGTTAGCAGCTAGTAACAGTTAGCAGATGCGGAACTTAGCAGCTAGTGGCAGTTAGCAACTACTTGCGGTCAGCAGCTATGGGCAATTAGCGGCTAGTGGGAGTTAGCGGCTAGTAATGACTAGCAACTAGTAACAGTTAGCAGCTAGTTATGGTTTACAGCTTGTTACAGTTAGTAGCCATTAGCAGAGAGCAACTATTGGCAGTTTGCAGTTAATGGGAGTCAGCAGCCAGTAGCAGTAAGCATATTTTGGCAGTTAGCAACTAAGGACCGTGAGCAGTTAGTAACAGTTCAAAGTTAGTGGAAGTAAGCAGCCAGCAGCAGTTTGTAGCTAGGAGTTAGCAACTAGTGCCAGGCGCTGTTCCGCCACTGTGCTGTTTGGTGTTTAAACAATCATAACGCCTTAGAGCGGGGACTTCATTATAGCAGTGGTGCGTGATCTATATAAAAAAGGCTATTGTTAAGCTCAGTTCAGCTTGAAAGGCTTAATTAGATTAACTTTGACAATGTTATGTTTTGAATGATGATCACCAAAATTTAGGGAAAAATTTAAAAGGGTCATTTACAAGGACTTCCTTTATGTTTAAGTTTATTAATATTATTTTTAGCTTTTCCACAGCAACCTGGAAACATGTTTTTTAAAAACAGATACTTTTATTGAAGGAACATTTCTGTTTTAGAAGATGGCTGCTCGCATAGATTCATAGTGAATACTCGTAAGCGATACACATTCCAGTTTTGTAGCACGAGCACTCTTGCGCTGTCAGCTCTTCGGCTGAACAGCATGTCGTCAAGGAAAATGTCTGTGCCTTCATTTTATCTGGAGAATAAAGTCGTTCAGATTCTGTCATATACTACAAAATAAATGGTTGGAGTATTATTCACACTCAATATGACAAAAGCTATAACGTTGCTCTCTAATGTAGCTTTTTCCCCGGAAGAGCTCCTGAGGGCATACGGAGGATGAAGAGCAGCAAATGATCTGACTTCTTTGAATATTCCCACATCCACCAGCAGCTCCATTAGCTGAAGGATGATGAAAACTGGATTACACATCAGCACTAAATATTTCACACAATCCACTACTATTTAGAATGCAGTGCAGTATTCATTTTTCTAATTTCAGCGGCCTGTACCTGTTAGAATCACTGGCTTCAAACCAGCTGCAGCTTTATGGATGGGCTTAGGGGCACTGGGAAAACCTACTTGTACAGCTGGCCCACCCTAAATGACAACAAGCACCTATATTTACATAAATTTTAAATGTTTTAAATGAGTGGTTGTAGCTAGGTAGGTAGAGCAATTGTCTACTAATTGTAAGGTGGCTGGTTTGATCCAACGCCCCTGTAATCTACAGTGTCCTTGAGCAAAATTGAAACCAAGGTTGCCCCTGATGGTAGTTCCATTTGTGTTACTGTGAAAAGAATCATCCTAAATTGTTCTGAAGTCAAATGAAATGTTTGCTGGTCCTTGGCCCAGTGGCAGGGGCAGTGTTGTCAGTCAGCTGATGGACCACCTAGACCTGAAGGCCAAACATCATTTAAAATCAACTAAATTAAGTTAATTAAGTTATCAGGAAATACGCATTGTCTACCAGCGGTTAGGATCAGATAAACTAAACCTTAGAGCTACTAATGAAATCCCATTAAGAGGGGGAAAAAAGAAGTGACTTTGAACACAAAGGAAGTAGAGTCAAAAACTTCTTCATTTGGCTTGAAATAAAAACCTTACAGCGAAGTGTGTCAGTCTCTTGTGTTGTAGCTCAGAAAGCAGATTCGACCTCTTCACTCAGAGATGAAGATCTAATAATGCAGAATTATTGTAATGTAATTGGTCTTAAAAGAACAGATTCATGACCCACATCAGAAAAACAACATAATATTACACACACAGTGTGAGCGAAAGAAATGTGTGGAGCTTGTAGTTAATGTGTGTAAATAATAAAATAGCTTCAAATTGGAAATTAGAACGTTAGATAAAATCCCATTTATTCCTATGGATCCAAAGATTTATAGTCACTCACACCGGAGTGATCCCTTACCGTACATGGTTTTGGGTCCAGTATACACTATAACTGTGTTAAAGTGAAGAAATAACTGGCAGATCTTATGACTGATGTACTGCAAAAAAAAATGATACCAAACACTGGCATGCCAGGAAATTTACAATTTAAAGGTATAAGGTTAACTAATGCTGGCCTGACCTCAGACTTAGGGGGAAATTATTCATGATTTATGTTTGATTTATTTATTAATTTTTTTAATTTAATATTGTTAACTCTATAAATTTACCATAAAATGGGGCTTACAACATGCCATACCATAATTTACTAGATGTGCTTGACACGAACAGTCAAATCCGTCATTTCTGCTGGAAACCTTAAATTAAAGATAACACTATTAACTTGTGGACTTAGAAGTCCACAATTTTTCAGGCCATTTTGTAGCATTCCTGATCCTTTTGTCTGACAGATTCTTACAAATGTGAGGATTACATCAGCAGTGCTTTTGCCCACAAGTCTCAACTCTAAGGCCAACACAGTGTGTAACACCGTGAACATGTTACTTGTCTACTTCATTTAGCAGCTCAGATATGGTCTTTATTTGCAAAGTAAAACAATAAAAAAATGTCCTCCATAAAGTACCTAGGATGTAGTGATAGCTGTAAAAATGTTGATGTTGTTGGGATATACTGATTTAACCACAAAGAAAACCTGCGTCGTAGACATAAGGTAGAATTTACGCACCTATAATAGTTCAGGTTATCAGGAAAGGACATTAACTTCCTATGTTGCTTAGATGAAGGCATGTCACTTTGAGGTACAATCCTCTCATCACTTTCTACATTATGAGTAATAATGACCAATGGTGTTTAAGGTTCTTTGTAAATACAACCGCAAACCTCTCTAGATAATAAAAATGATCTTTGTTTTTCAAATCAGCTTTTAAAACATCCATTCTGCAGCATAGTAGCTCAAACTCAAGTATTAATTAGGATGAAAACACTTAAGAGTCACCACTGAGACCAGAATACGACCAGAGTACCTCCATGTCTGCTAGAGTGTGTGGTCTTAAACTCGTGCACATTTAATAACAGCCTCAGGACACACAGACAGAGTAACACTTAACAAAGTGTAAGCCTGTGGTGCCTGTGTGGGACTAAATTATGGAAAATGCACACCATAGACGGCAGAAAGTCAAGCTTTGCTAAATGCTTGGCTTGTTGATTAAGGATTGCCTGTTTACTCAGTAGAATCATCTGAGAGGATGAAGGAATGAGGGGGGAGAGGAAAAGTAAAGAGTGTTCACAGCAGCCAGCCTTAAGGAAATTTTAATTTTCAAAAATTGCCGTTTGAGCAACAAGTCAGATGATTATGACATTTTTTTCATGGTTGTATGGGAACATAATATGTCATCCTCCAAAAACTGTGTGGGTAGGTCAAAGCAGATCTATAGTAGTTCAAAAAAAAAGTTTTGCTTGCAGTAGTGGCAGAGAGCTACAAACAGTACAAACAGAGGGTTTCTGATGTCTGCAAAGGGTTTAGGGAAAAGGGGGAAAGAGGAAAGGGAGGAAAGAGGAAGGAAGAAGAGGAGGGAGATAACTATACACAGAAAAACAAAGTAGATATGATAGCGTTGTGTGTGTGTGCGCGTGTGTGCATGTGTGTGTGTGTGTGTGTATGTGTGTGTCTGTGTGTGTGTGTGTGTGTGTGTGTGTGTGTGTGTGTGTGTGTGTGTGTGTGTGTGTGTGTGTGTGTACGTGGTCAGATGCTGGATATGGGTTTGGTTGGAGGTAATAATAATGTTCTTAATAGAACACACATGGGGCGATCAGTGTGAATTCTCATGAAGCACACACCCACTGTTTTCTTGCTGTAATATGAGGGACTTCAGAAAACCAAACCTCCTTCTGAATTTGCTTTCTTTTTCAGTGTGGATTAAAAAAGTCGACTCCAACCGTTTCCAAGAGAGTGGCATATCAGTCTTTGTTTGTTTTCTCTTCGAAAGTTTATAAGAGATAAACCTTTAATAATCCACGACAGGGAAATTGCAGTGTTCAACAGCAAGAACACACAGGGCAATATAACAGAACAAAGTACAAATCCTAAATATAAATATCACACTATACTAGAAATATTACACTTATCTAAATTTCAGAATTAAGGTGAGAGTTAATCCATGATTCACAGCTGAGTTTTCAAACCTGCTCCATGAAGGGAATTAAAAAAGCTGAGGAACCAATTAACTCATGTTATGAAAAGCCCAAGCTTAGATGTATCTGTCTGTAACAACAGAAAGCTTGAATGACCCAAGGAAATACTGAAAGGCTTTTTAATAATCCTTGTATACTCAGTATACATGAAAAGGGAGTGGCTGTACCTGACAAGTTTGAAATATTCAATGGATTTAAGGAGCATTTTATTTCTACCGGGTGCTTGTTTAATAAGATTACCTCTTCTCCAGTGGGATTTGTAAATGTTGACTACACTGCTGCTGGTGACCACACTTTTAGTTTTTCACCCTTTCCCGTTTCTGAGGTTCACAAAGCCCGACAACGATTGAATCCTAGAAAACCGGCTGGTCCGGATTATCTTTAACCCTGTACTTTAAATTACCTACTGATTTTATAGGTTAACATTTGACCCATCTTTTTAATCTGACCTTGAAATCCCTAAAGTCTGGAAGTCTGGCCTATGGTTTCACACCTATCAGTATCAGTCTGGGTTCAGAAAAAATCCTTGCAATGTTACTGCAGCTATGAAAGTTAAAAACGATAATATCAACGCTTTGGACAATAAACGTCACTGTGTTTACCATGATACCATGATATTCAGACTCAAATACTTGTTAATGTTGGTTTCTCTCAACATGCTGTTGGTTGGTTTGTCAACTACCTGACAGGGAGGACACGGGTTACTCAGTATGAGGGTCTCACATCTGAAGTCCTCACAGTTAGTAAGGGATTCCCTCAGGCCTTTCTTGGTCTTTTATTTTATTTTACTTTTTATTTATTTTATTATCTATGTGTATTGATTCCTTGAGGCAAACTAATGTTTCCGTTTTTATGCAGATGACACAGTCATTTACAGTTGGGCAGCTAACCTCAATATTACTTTTTTGAATTTATTGACATCAATTTATTTATTGACTGAGTGCAAAAATCAACTGAAGTTCTTCCTATATGCTGAAAAAAACTTGTGGTTTAATTGTGGAATGTAATTTTGTTCCAATGAGCACTATATGGTGTAAATTTGAATGACAAATAAAGTCTATCTAAGTCTAAGTCCAAGTTATTTTCGGCGTCATTATGAGGCTATGACTGGATCATCAGGAAATTTCACAGGTTCTCATGCTTACTTTTGCATGTTTTTGTTTACAAAATAAGCAGCAAGGGTGAGAGAACACAGCCCTGAGGCGAGTCGGTACATGAATAAAAGAAATCCAATAAAATGCGGTTCATTATTTACTTTGTTTGTCAAAAAAAAAATCACGCCACCAAATTGAAATTTGAGTCAAACTTTTGCATCAGCCTTTTGGCTAAGATAAAGGGATGGGTAGTACTAAAACAAAATCAACAAATAGTAGTGTAGCAGGTGTTTTAGGGAAGGTTACCATCTCACCGCCTCCATGTGCTCTATGTGCAAAATGCATAAGATTGAGTACCTTCTCAGTTTCCTTTACTATCTAACAGGCTTTTCAGCGTTCTAATTAAAATTGAAGTCATGGTAGCTGGCCTAAAATCTTTAAAAGCTCTGGGACCCTGCCTTGAGGCACAGTTATGATAAAAGCCTGCTTCCACAGGTTTGGTATGTAAATAAAAAGACCTATTGAAAGTATGAGAAAAGATAAAACTTGCTCTTGATTCCTGTAGTTTGCAACTGATATTTTCCGAGCCAGGATTCTAGTTAACTTTGTTCGATGATAAAGATTGAAGGTTTGTATAACAAAACTTCCCAATTTCACTGAGATCACGCCTTATAGCATGTGTAATATGTCTAACTGATATCTTTGTCTTCTCACGTGCATAAAAATCATAAATGCAGAGATAAGTCCACCTCACGGTGTACCTCATCACCTGTAGGAATTAATGAGCAGGAATAGGGCTTTCAGAGCGACCAAAGACGCTGAAACATAGGACAGCTTTTTAGTCACTCACTCATCTTCTGTAACCACTTAACCTGTTTAGGGTCATTGGGGGACTTGAGCCAATTCCAGCTGACACTGGCCGAAGGGCAGGGCACACCCTGAACAACTAGCCAGTTCTTCACAGGGTCGACTTGTTTTTTTCATTTATTAGTTTATTTGTAATTGAAAAACATTGACAGATGCATAAGTAGTGTCTGATCTACTGTACCTGTGTTTATAGCCTGAGCTAATATCCAACACAAGTCCCATGAAGGGCATTGTTGGTCCATTCAAATAAAACAGAGACAAGACATATAAATACAGGACAGGAGAAAACACAAAACATCTCAAAATATTCATATAAGATCTAATAAAAGACATGATTACAGTTCTGACAAAGTTTTTTTACCACAATTTGACTGTCTTGGAGAATGATTAAAAATCCTGAATCTGTTTTAAACTGGTAGTTAGAGAATTCCAGAGGCCTGTACTTTTTATTGAGAACGCAGTTTGTCAAAAAAAAAGTGTTGCAAAGTCTAATTCTACAGTTTCCCTTTGGTGTACCTCAGGTATTGAAGGCCCTATAATCTAGTCATAGACTAGGATCTCTGGTTGGGTGTGAACCACCATCCACTCAATTAACAGCCGAGCTTTTAAGTGAAACTTCAAAATAGATCTGAAACTTCACTTTAACAGGTTGATTAATGCTTCTTTCCACTTATTCGGTCTAGTCTGTTATTGCTGCTCTATAACCTGTATGCATTTCTACTTGAAACTCACAGCAGGATCTGAACAGTGAAGACCCATCACATTGTGGTCTTTCTTTGGAGCAGAACCAAATTGTGATGGTCTCCCCTCTCTACCGAGCTATGACATCACTGTAAAGTGACTGGCTTAGCGTGCGCGGTCACGCAAAACGTGTCCAAGTGTATGTATGTATAAGATCAAAGCTATGGCCTGTCACAGTTCATAGTAGCAAACAGCTCTGGTGCTGCGGCCGCCTCTAACACTGCAGGCTTCCTATCACGTACGGCCAATGCACTACTTTTGGATTCATTTCACGGCCGAAGAGGAGCATAACCAATTTGTAAAGGAATACGCAATCTCAATGCATATTGAGAGTAACATGAATGTCACTGTGCCTGGAGGAAAATAAGATAGTCTGAAGCAATTCTTTACATCTAATTCTTATTCTTTGGGCTGTTCCCTTTAGGAGTCTCCACGGCAGATCATCTTTTTCCATCTTATTCTTTCCACTGCATATTTCTCTGTCACACCAACCATATTCCTCTCTCATCACATCTAGAAACCCTCTCGTTGGTCTTCCTCTTTTTCACCTTCCTGGCAGCTCCATGTCCAGCATCGTTCTACCAATAGATCCACTGTCCCACCTCATGTGTCCAAACCATCTCAATCTGGCCTCTCTTCCTTCGTCTCCTAAACGTCTAACCAGAGATGTCCCTCGGATGTGCATTTTTCTAATCCGGTCCATCTTCGTCACTCTTAAAGAAAATCTTAACATCTTCAACTCTAATATCTCCAGCTCTGCCTCCTGTCTTTTGGTCAGAGACCGTCTCTAAACCATACAGCCGTCTGAATTATTTATCACAGTTCGTCATTGTTTTGATGACTTGTCAGGCTCATGTGCAGTTACATTGTTTTGTGGGAGATCCGTCTCTATTTCCCTGTGATATTCTGTGGATAGCACAGATTACCACAATTTGAAAAAAGGTTATGCGAGACAATCTCAGACCTTCACTCAAATGTGCTGAACATTTTCATGAAGCCTTCATTACTTTTAATGGACTGTGGTCAAATGTGATGTCATGGATGGTGTCAGGTGGTGTCAGCACCTACCAACCTAACGGTCCGTTAGAGTTCCTTGGCCTTCATATGTTCCTCATGCAGTAGCTTGTGGTTGAACAAATGAGTGTCATTGCTTTGCGGTGCAGACACAACTCAACAGCATATGACTTTTAGATGAGCTCTTCACCATCTGCACCTCCAGCTATTGACTGTTATTCTACTAATGTAATTGATCAGGATTGCACCCAGGAAATGTTTGCACAGGCAGCATAGTTTAGGGGACAACTGGTATTGGTCCGGTGGGGGATTTAGGGAGTGCTTGATCTCCTTGCAGAGGAGCATTATATGAACGAAGCATTTTAAACATCAAGATCGCTCCCACACACCTCAAAAAATTCATGGCTGTCTGATAAATACGGAAACGGATACTCACAGTGGAGCGATCCTAAACGGGGGGAGGGGGATAACTTATCTTTGAGTACGAACAAATCATCACTGTGTCTCAAATTTGGGGAGTTTAAAAAGTATTACAAAGACTGACAGACTGTGATAGGGACTCTGGGGGTCCGTGAATGTGTATTTTAACTGTGATTCCTTGGATTCTGCGCTGCCATAAACTGTAAACCCCTTATTCCGAATAAAATCAGAAGAAATGACACACGTAAACACCCCTTTTCCGAATGAGAAGGCCCTTTCCGATTGAGATCTAGACCACAGCAGAGTGTTTGTTTTTAATACAAACTCATAAAAATAAATGGGAGAGAAAGAAATAATGAACTCTAGAGACACGGCCAAGAAAAACCAACAGGAGCCGTGATAGACGGCAAATTAAAAAGCACTAAAAAACATTGCAGATTCTAAGAATAAATCCAACAACAAGAATCTCAGTTGTTATTATAGCTGTTGACAGTTATTATTGCGATTCAAGCAAAAAACATGTTTTTTTGAAAGGGGGAACAATTGGTTGTTCACTCAATATCGTATTTTCTGTTACATTACATTACAAAGCAAAAGTATTGTTATAAACAAAATTATCGCAGAGTACGCAATATTTCTTATTCAATTACTCCATTAATCGCCAGAATAATGGATAAAATACTCAATTACTAAAATACTCGATTACTGTAGCCCTACTTAAATATATTTTGTACATGACAGCCACTTCTAATCTTAGCAATTAGATTGCAATGTATTGATTGAAGGAAGCTCTGCACCAGATGCCTTGGCTTGTGTTTCCCCAATGATCACACTTCACAAATTATTATAGATGATTAGTCTGAGAAACAAGCTTTCTGCGTACAGCCTCTGCAGAGGTAAGTCCTATAGACATGAATTTAAGGGACGCACCGATTGCAATTTCCTCTGACAGGGCGATACTGATTTTGCCCGATCAGATTTTTTTTCTTTAATGTTTAAAAATCATGACGTGTATTTTGTTTAATTGCTTGTGAAGGAATGCAGTTTAAGTAACAAGACTGGTCGGCACAGTGTAATTTGTATGCAATATAATGAACCCTCGGCCCTCCCCACCGTGCATTTTCTAAACCAATTGGAAAGCTTTGTAAGCCTTGTTCATTCCATTATATATTATATGTTGGCTTTGTTCAAGGACTTCTGGCCTTGTGGCTGGCTCTAATCTCCCACTAGCTTTAGCCAATCTGCTAACATTAGCTTTTAACGTCATTATGACAAACGCTTTCAGGGATATTCCACCGCAGCTTCTTTTGTCCCTACATTTTAAAACCATAATTAACAGAATAGATGGATACATATATCGGGTTCCAGGCTGCTTTTGAGAACCCGCAAGCTTTGGCCACTCTGCTAACGTTAGCTTCTCAACTTGCTGTTCCTCTGGGTGATTCAATTTTAAATTGTGTCACTAAGTTCGTAGTGACAAACGATTTCGGGGTTGTTTCTCAACAGTTTGTTTTACCTTACTGGTGTTACAGATTGTGAGCGTTTTACTGGTTTCCTTGTGAGATGTTTGGAGCCATGGTAGCTCATACTTGCTGTGCCTGTAAAGCGCATACGTGTAACCTGCACCTATGCGGCCTTCCCTGTCTCTGCCGCCATTACTACCCAGACCTAAGATGAGAAATATCTCTAAAGGGACCTCTTTCGAGGCATCATCTAGAGTGTCTCCTATCAAGCAACAAGAAAAAGCAGCTCTACTCCAACCTTAAGATGCAATCTACAAGACTGAGCACAACCATGTAAGCTTGTTACAACAAAAAATATCCAAAAATAAGTCTGAAGTTTTGGGGTTGGTTCTCGCTTCAGTCTCTTTCCCCTCATCTTGATAGCTTAAGCTCCTGCCAATTAGCAGTGCTATATTTATATACTCAATTATACTTATAGAGTTGTTAGTATATTACTACACTTCACAGCTTTCAATGTGCAGCTAAAATCAGGAAGGAGATCATAATGAACTAATTGAACACTGGATTGAAGGGTGAGATAAGTTAAACAGCAAGCTGCTAAATGCTATGGATTCTTAACATCTAGCAGTGGGATGTGCACCTCTGAAGTCACTCTCAGAGTCTGATTAGATAAAATTCTACTTGATACTTTAATGATGAACAAGGTGGAAACCTGGCAGATAGCAAGAACTCTGATTAATGTCCCAGACATAATTAGCTTTGGTACAATTCCTTGCACGCAGAAAATGGGTCCATTTTCAACAATATGTTATGGTCCAATGTATCCTGACAAAGTCTGTCATTTCCACACTGACCTCATGGTAATGAGGATATTTTGCACATTCAAGTGAGCACTTACAGCAGAGTATTAGTTTATTCATTTAACAGAGAAGAAATGTGCAGACTGTCTGGGAAATGAGGCTCTGACACCTGATCACCGCACCACCGCCTGCCCGTGATCATCATCTGGAAAACGGCAGAGTAAAAGAGCCTCACCCGCGATTCTTCACAGCTCGCACAGAATTAACTGCTCAAAAGTGAGGTGAGTCTCTCCTCTCCGACCGCTAGATATTATTACAAACCTAACCTTTGGTGTCAGGTATTGAAAGTGAAATTAAACTGCAGAGTAGGATCAGTAGTATACACGCCATTCCTATCCCATTTTATTACTTTGTGTGAGTCTGATCCCAGCCTTTGTCAGTTATTAAGGGTGCCAGTTCTAAGCTAAGAATACCCGTAATCCAAATCAAACCCATATCTCAAAGCCAAACCACGGCCTTCTTGTGATTGTTGTCATGACATAATTTTCATAATGATTGGACTTTTTCATTATCTAATCAAGTTTTTTGCAAGCATATGAATTACATTTTAAACTAGAGTGTAGAAAAAAATCAACCATAGAAAATAATGTTTATTCCCGTAAAAGATTCTTTCTCAGCCCCAAATCCACATTCATGTTTACATTCAATATCTGTATTTAGATTATTTTTCTATAAAGAAAATATCTCACTTTTTTTTTAATTAACTACAAAGAGACACTCATTAAATACAGTTTAAAAATTTCAATATTTAGGCAAAAAATCAGATTTTTAATTGATGCTTCATTACTTACATTACTTCATTACTCAATACTCTGATTAATGACATATGTATAATTTTTTACAATGAGCATGGAGCATTCATAATAAACAGGGGAATCTTAAAAAACAAATAGCTAAAAAATCTTGTATATATCCTCTTATTTGTTGGAATAAACTATTAAAGAAACAGCATAAAACTGGACCATGGTTAGATGGCATGATCGATCCCTCATGGAGATTACACCATAGAAGCTGTCTTGGTTCTGTTCTTCGTCTCACGGCTGGCCCTCCTGACTAAGCTACCAGTGGCTGATGAAGTTGGCAGCTTAGATTTAATCATCAGATTCTGGACTCTTTCCTTTCAAACACCGTGTCATGATGGTCTGTTTGTCCGATGCGACACACTCATCATGCATCGGGCTTACAATTAACTTTGGATGTCATATGTTGACCATTCGCTGCTGACTGGTCGTACATGGAGTCATACATTAATCTTCACATACATAACAAGAAGCAGGTAAGACAGATTTTGATGATGCATGTAATGATCTTCATTACAAAAACTAGTTTTGTCCTTTGGAATTTTTTCATTTGAGAAGATGTTAGAAACACTGGAATATCTTTTCATAGGACCTCTAAAGAATCCAGCCAACACGCAAGTTGCATCACGCTGGTTGAGAAATATTCAACCTGCTTCATAATGAAAGTAAATGAAAGTTATTCACACCTGCCTCAGAGAACAACTTTACTGAAGACTGTTCTGATATATTCTGCGGAGTAACTCACAACCGAAAAGAGCAGAAAAATAGTAAAGAAAAGTTATCCCAGACCCTAAACCTCCTTGAAGTAGGACAGGAAATCCAGAGTTAATTTGCAAAAGCAGATGACTCCGCTTTTTTCTATTGTTTACACCAGTTAATATAAATCAAACTTAAATTGGTTGGCATTGATTAAGTAGAAGTGGCATAACAAAAGAGGGGTATCTTTTCAACTTTATTGAAAATAGATTAAAACAGATAACTCAAATGTATATTTTCTGTGCGAAAACAAATAACACAACAACTCATGTCTCACTATTGAATGGGGCCATATAATGGCTCTGTGGTTCTATTAATGGCAAGAATAATATTACATATCATTAAAATGATCATGCTCACGATCAACACAGTGTTATCAGTTTGTCATCATCTTATTCCCCTTCATCACTGCTTTTCTCCCAAGTCCTGTCTGCCAACATACCGTCCTGCATCAGCCAAGGCATCTTCACGGAATGTGTGGATTGTATCACCAAGCCCAAGTTCACTTAGTAGGGGCTTAGTGGATTTATCTGTTTCTGGTAAGAAACAGCAGCTGTTTTTCTGCAAACAAAACATGAACTTTGACCTAAGTTTTGCACAACAACGGATTTTGGATCCGAAGACAGCTTTATTTAAAGTGTTAATTAAAACTCTATTTTCATTTGTTTTCAAATTGGTTTCACCTGTTTTTGCAAATGAACTTCAAATATATCATGTAGATACAATGCTACTTTGTGGTTATCTTGTTTGGGCAGCAGTGTATCCTGTTGGATAGCTTCGCCTCAAGAGAAGCCTCTGAATAGTAGATTGAAAAAATGAATATGTCATAATGTTCCACAGGCCTCATACGCTGCAAAGACCCCGAAGGAACCAAAGATACTGCATTAAGACAGGTCACCACAATGAAAAAGATGGATTTCCACAGCTCACATGAAAAAAACTAAGATTTGGCTAAATGAAAAGTAAATATGCAAAGAAATATTTTACCGTTGTTTCTATTTTGAAGTGTGTGCAATATGTTGGCATCGGTAGAAAAGTTAAATCTGTATATTTGACGCATAATGTCGAGTTTTGGTATCACTACAGCTTCATTACAGCAATTTTTCAGTCACAAAGGAAAACATCATGAAGAAAGTGCATGTTCATGCATCTGACAAGCAATTCAATATTTATGATGAAGTGTCTATGAAGCGGAAGAGTTTCTGTCTTTGTTGTGGTAAAAGTCTTTGGTGTTAAGAGACCTCGCAGAGATGAAATATTCATTCCTCCGGTAGGAATGCAACTGAGATTTCCATTGAGACGTAATTTAAACATGCATGTAACAGGAGGGGTCGTGAGAGGTAGACACGAAGAGACCAACAGGATACAGGGTTCCAATCAAGTGTCATTTGAAACTAATGAAAAACTACAGAGAAAATGAATTGAACTGATATTTATCACGCCTAATTGTGACTGAAAGATGTCAGGACCCACAGTGAATCCCAGAGTTGTTTTGGTAAATAACGGGGACCTATAAAATACTTCTTACGCAAGTGGTTTTAATGTAATAGCTGATAAAAGTCAATCCAGGGTTAACTTATAGCATCAATGGAATAATAGCACAAGAACAGACGTCCACCAAAGCTGAGACTGAGACATAACGGATGGCAATATTGGAGAAAGAGGGATCATAAAATCAACATGTTGATTGGCTGGCGTGCCTGAGAGCAGACCACAGCACCTCCCTCTTTTCCAGCATCACAGCAGAAAAGTTGGATAGGCACATGAGTGAGTCGATGAGCAAAGCTAAAACAAAGGGATCTCAAATAACACCAGCTCTTAACAGCAGCAGCTACTAGACAAAAAGGAATCAGCCTAGACTGCAAGTCAGTCAGACCAACCTTAGGACGGCAAATAAGACTACAACTCAATGGCCCAGACATGGATCCTGTTACCTTGGTACCACACAGGGTTAACAGTGAACTGGTAACCGTCATCGAGAACTCAAACCAGCTGTGGAAAACAAACCTGGAATCCAAATGAGGCCTCTGCAAATTTCCCCAAATATAGCACAAACGAAGGTGATGCACACCCTGAAGCCTCTCAGAAAGTCAGCAACCTCTCCCAATATCATCAAGCCAGTCCATTATCATTCGTCCTCCAAAGCTGGAACAGTTTGAGCGGATTTAGCTTTCCCATGTTAAGAGCTCCTCACTGAGGCCTGCTCCCACTCCACAGGTTCCACCAGTCAATCTAATCTATTCAAGATACAGAGAGCATCTGTGGCGAATTGGCTCACCATGCTTTCAGACATTTCTGCAGTCACTAATAGAGCCTTGGGCTTTGTCTGCATCCAAGCTGTTGTTTTTTGTAACATTATTTCTGAGGCCTGTTCCATAAAGCCTACCACATTGTCAAATCCCTCTGAGCTACAACACTTCTGTATTAGTCAGTTCCAGTTCATGCAATCAGATTCATTTTAGAAAGGTTCAGGTAGTCGTGATAAATTTGCGATCTATTGTTAAGCGGACTCAGAGGTCGAACGTGGACGCAATTAATTCCAGCATGTCAAACAGCTGGAGTAAAGAGAGAGCAGCAGTTGCTCAGTTTGAGGCCTTCAAACATTCTCATCTAATGTCAAGCAAGCGAGAGAGAAAAAAAAAATCACAGTTATCTCCAACTTCTTATCCTACCGGCTCATAAATTACATGGTGATTCCAATTAACTTCTTGCTGCCTCATTTTAAGTCATGAAGAGTTTACCTCTCCACTAAAGGGCAGTTTGCAGGCTGCAATCATACTAATGTTAGCTGCTAGCTTAAGGCTATTAAACACAACTTTCTACTTTAGACCTACAGTGTTTAACCAGATTTTTCCTCAGGTTAGATGTGTTGCACTGACCAGCTTCACATTACACATTACAGACATTACAGCATGTGTTACTTGGGCTGGGGGGCTGATCTATACTTTAAAGTTTTGCATGTTTCAAACGTATGAAACATGTCACGATATCAACAGCTCACATTCAGCAGTGGCAATGTTAGAGTACTCAGGGCATTGGCCTCTGGACATGTTTACGTAAAACCTTGCCAAATAGTATTATTTTTTATGGCTGGATTATAGATAGTAATGCAGCAGTATGCACTGGCAGCTGTCTTTGCATTTTTTTTTTAACTCTCTCTGTTTGACAGCAGCAAGATTTTCTTTGCTATCCTACAAGATTTTGAAAGGAGGAAAATGTGACTCAGGACGGTGCCAAGAATTGCGTTTCTGTGTGTGTTTGTGTTTGAGTGAGAGATGGAAAGGAGCAGAGGGACCAATGGGCTGGCCTGCAGTCTGATTTTTGATTGAAATGTTTCAAAGTTGCCCATATATACACACCCTCGTTGCAGGCTAGCAAATCTAGCCTGCACAGGACAACGAACAAACAAACAATCACACACTCACACCCACACACACACACACACACACAAACACACGCACACGCACACGCACACGCACACGCACACACACACACACACACACACACACAAACAGTGTTGTGTCTTGTTATCAAGGTCATGGTCTTAGACCCCTGGTCTGCAGAAATGTTTGTGTGAGAGCATTATGTAAGGCTGGGATTGGAAGGAATATCGCTGAGAAGATTTGAAACACAAAAAAAGTCTACGGGACAAAGAAAAATGATCATAATTTTAAATAGGGTTATAGGGTTAAACCTTGAGTTGGTGTTGGCAAACTATATAATTAAAGAATCCTGTCCATTTCTTCCCATTCTATCATCTTATATAGATATTGCATCACATCATATTTGAAATGATCTAAAGTACTCTCAAATATTCTTTGTTGTGTTTTGGTTCTAACATGAATCAAACCAATGAGAATGCATTCTCTCTTTTCTTCACTGCTATCCCTCTCTTTCTTTTTGTCCTCATCTTTCATCAGATAGCCTGACAATCATGCTCTTCCTCTCATCCTTTGCCCTCTCGTTCCCCTCTTAGCCGTTCTTGAGGTTTATAACCAGAAGACAAAGTGAAGAAGATGGCGTAAAAAAGCCCCGGAGAACCTGTTCTATGAGTCAGCAGCTCTAGTAGATGAGAAGACAGACACACTTGTTATGACACACATAACAATACTCTCTGTGAGACTGACATCACCAGGTTAACTTGAGGACACCCACTGATGATCAACACATGCCATTTATTCTAAACTCAAACAGAGCTCTGACTTCATGATGAAATTGAGCTGCGTCTTTGGAGGAGAATATCTGGAATTTCAGCTATGTTTTGGGATGAAAGACGACCCAGGCCAGTTGCAGTGATGACACTAACTCAACCAGCAAATGATAGAAAGTAAAAAATGACGGTTCAAATGTGTATTTTTAATGATGATATTGTAATATCCGCAAGGTTGTGGTAGTTCAGCCTTCATTACAACACAGTAGAAGAGTTTCTTCTCAATTCTCATAAAGAAGACAGCTGGTATTTGGCCTCCGTCTTTATCATTTTGTCTTTTATATCCTCAACTCAGATATCAGGAGCCAAAACTCTGGTGCATTCCACAGCGAGGGAATAAACAGCATCTGGCCTTTAGTTAGGATACAATTCTACGTTGTCCTCAAGGGCATAGATGATATGTTGAGTTCAAGCAGAGAGCAGTACTGCCAAAACATCACAATCAGGTTAAATGTAATCCTTTACTCCAAATGTAAACATGCCAGAATCCTCCTCTGACACTGATAGAATTCACAACACACTGAGATTGGAGCCAACTTGCACATCTGACCAAGGTTATGTTTGATCCCATTAACATGAAGCCAAGCATGCCCATACAGCAAGCATGCTTCCCATGCCAACTATCAAGATAAGCATTGCTTGTTTTATGTGTTAGTGTCTAATCTTATAATTTTACAAACACGTAACTATGATGCCTAACTGAGATTCTAAATTTTCTGACATAGAAAATGGAAAAAAAAAAGAAAAATCAGAAAAAGACAAAAAGGTTACACTTCATGTTACACTGGAAAAGGTAATTGTTATCTCCATAGGAGCGGGGGCTCATCCTAACTTTCATGGAGGCTGCCATGTTTGTACAGACGCCTGGATGGACAAACGATGACACTAGAGGGGGACTTTCCCATTTTGAGTTCTTGCTGTTTCGACAAATTGAGAATCATTATTATTATTTAACACAAGAAAACAGTGACAGAGCATCAAATCTCGCTGTTAAAGAAATAAGGAAGAACTGGACCCGTTTAGATGTCAATGGAGGGGTCTGGCAGTCCGCACTGGGGGCTCAAACTTGGCAAATGCCCCGAAAACCGCACAGGGAAGAAGGTTGGTAGTGTTGGATGCAGCTGTTATTGGATCAATGAGTTGATTTCCCCGATTAAACTAAATACACATCAGCAATTTCAGAGTTTGATAATAATTTTTACTTTGTTTGACTGCAAGTTTAAGAGGTTGAAAGAGAGGGGATTTCTCAGGGGATTCAGGGAAAATTCAGGGGAAGCGTCTCCTCCCGGGGAGCGTATAGTCAACTGCTAACCATCCAGTTCATCGTGCTTACTTTATTTGATGGTGAGGTTTGAGTTATTGTAGTTTTTTGTGTTAAACAATTGCCTTTGCCAACAACCACACTTTCTTCCTTTTTGTCTCGATCCCTTCCAGTCATGGACAGAGCTACCACAATGTTAAACAGATAACAACATTTGTTTTTCTACAGGTAAACTTTGACCTATAGTTTTACAGCATAAATAATGAAAAATAAATTCTAAATGTATTTATCTAAAGGAACCTCATCACTTGACTACTGAATGACATCTTTTAGACACCGGAAGGTCACTTTAGCTTTCAGGATAGCATCAGGTCTGCTGATGAGTAGGATACAACTGAATGCTCTACTTTTAACCTTCAAATAACCAACATGTTTGGCAATAGCAAATTTACTGTGTGAAATTACTACGCTTTCAGTTTACAAACCGTGGGACTCATATTTCACTGTTCATGCAGCTAAAGCTGCAGTAAAGGATGTGGGAACAGGAAGCAGATATGTGACTTGATGTCAGATTCTTGGATGTAGGAGTCTCTGCTGCTTAACCCCGTACCAGCACTGGGCTGTTCCAAGTACAGCTTGTGAGAGCAGGAAATGGATATCTTCATGTCATAGTGGGTCAATCCTGTAAACAGTGGTTGACTTGTCCTGACAGCTACCCATGGGTGTTCCAGTGGACACTGTTACTGTCCATGAAATGATTGGAAGTCCAACCCGGACCACTTGCAATATCTAAATACTACATTCTGAAGGTTAGAACCTGACCAGTAGCCTGTGAGAATATGCATGGGTATATAATCCAACAGTACATTTCACAAAGCACACTTGCAAGCGATTTGAGGATTTTACCATGAAATCTTCAAAAGATTCTTAGAAACCTCTGCAAGTAAGGGACAAGGACAAATTCTAAATAATAAATGGACTCTACTTTCAACTCTGCTTGACCACGCAAGCAGAATCCCAGACAGAGCGTTTCACAACACGAGCCAGTATTCACCTATTTTCACATATTCACTCCGAGGTGTATAGCGGTGGCCAAAGCTATAATTCAAGGTGCCACCTGCCTATCAGGAGCAGTAACCATACACATCAATAGAACAGCCACTGGGAGCCACTTGAGGTTCAGAATCTTTCTTTAGAGCATTTCAAAATGTATCCCACAAGGGTTAGGATTGAACCAGTGACCACCGATAAGTGGAAAACTTTCCTTAGCCACAGCCCCCTTGTCTATTACTTGCAACTCCCTAGGCGTTTCTGCACTAAAAACTGACTAGGTTCTATGAAGCCAGTTCCAGCATGGGCTCAAGAACACATTGTAAAACACAGTTCAACACTGCATCCACAAATTCAAGGACTTTAATAATATAAGGTATTGTAAATCATGGACGTTGAGTCCTCCTGGCTAAAGAGGAAAGAGACCATCCTGATGGCAACCATGTCAAAGCCAGCATCTGTGACGGTGTTAGGCTGTGTAAGTGTCCATGACTTGGGAAATCGCTTATAGGTTTAGTAACATCAATTAGATTACAATAATATAATGTAATGCCTTACAACTTTGTGGATTCAAAGTGAAAGAATCTAGATACTAGACTAGCCAATCTACAGCACAGAACAGCTGACCATTGAATATGTATATAGCAAATTATGTAGTGCAAAATATGACGACCTAAAGCTCGGACTGTTGAGTAACTAATGTTGTTCATCATGCAAGAAAAGGAGACATTTCAAGTTTCAGGAGCTAGCGTTGTAAAAAACACTTTTTTAGTGTTGTTTAAAGACGAGCTGATTCAACTCTGTCATAACTTTTTTTAAATATTAATGAATGTATATGTATGTGAAAATAAGAAGCATTTTGAGATTACACAGAATTGCAAATGAATCAATTTCGTTTTCACAAATCTTTTTGGTTATAATACAGTTTCAATGATGGACAGAAAGCTGCTAGAAGAATTACAATTGCAATCAATAACTGAAAGAAAAAGTAGTACCCTGTAGACCTTTTCAGTAAATCTGGATGTAAATCCACCACAGAGCTATGAATCACATTGCATATGACATGCTCTTTTTTAATTGCCTATAAACTGAGTTAAACCAGTGACTTAAAATCAAGCAAAGGTCAAAGCTTTTGATATTAAACTGGGTTGGCAATGGAAACAACATGCTTTTTAAAATTCAAGAGGGCGTATAGGCTAATCACTGCACAAGCAGAAATGACAAAAACAAATGCAATATAGGCACATGGCAATGCTTAAGAAACTGGCATTTACGTCTAAAGATCATTGTTGAGTAGTAAGACTGGTGATATAGTTTGGAATTAAGCTCTCGATATATTAAAAAATTATTTAAAAAATGATATATAGATGTCATGAAATATACACATTTGAAAGATAAATTATTGTATTTCTATTGGAATTGCATTCTTTGCAAATTTTTAGAACATAAAAATGTTTTTTCCCAGCTTGAAAAGGCAGCCATACTTCCTCCTGATGTGATATAGGTTTTCCTATGGGTGTCGGAGCCGATGGAAACAAGGATGAACTACAGGATGTGTTTCTGAGGATTTACTCAGATGGCAATGCCCCTTGCCCTGAGGCATGTGGTTTTGTGTATTTCATGAAAGAGCCAACCATTTCTTTTTAAGAAGTACAAACCAAATCCACTCTGAGCAAACCTCATCCGTGTCCATCCAAAAACAAAGCCAACAAACCACAATAACAACACATCCCGAGGAAAAATACTGGATAAACATCTTAATCATTGTCATGAGTTTGTACAAAGCTGGCATGTAGCAAGGGTATTGGGTCCGAGATAATAGCGCTTCCCTATTACCACCTCATATCTGTCCTCTGTAGGAGACCTTGCCCCAGAGTCACAATAAACAAAACTCTGATACAACCTCCCTGATGAAAAATTTCATCCCACCAAGAGATTACTCAAAAGACCAGTATCATAAAATAGGACATATTTTCAAAGTTAATATTAGAAAAGACAGTGGGAGGACCTCAGTCCATCTGTTCCCATCGGTCACACTCAAAAAGAAATCCTACTTTGAAAACACACAGTACCTAGCGTCTCTATTTCTATGGGTTTGAACCTTGAACCTCAAACACTCCACACAGTGCAAAATGGCTACAATGTGGAGACACACAAATATTGAGTAGGTTCAATTTGGCTTCATTCATTCATGCTAAACCGGGACTCTAGTCCATAAGGACTCCTGCAACCTGCATAGAACAGGCATTTATTTTCTCCTCTCTCACTTTTACATTTTGATACGTCACAAATGTGAAGAAATATGAAAAATGTCTCGTGATTGGGTTTTATAATCGATTTTAAGCAAAAATATTGCTTGATTTTGCTTCAGGTACTTGCAAAAAATACCAAAGACTAAGCGCGAAGCTCATGTGATATGATCAAATGCTCCACAACTCCAACCACTGGTTTTTACATTTTTGAGCTTCCTTTAGTTCTAGACCAAGGTCACAAGCTTCAAATAGACACACAAACCCGGAGAGTTGCACACTCGTACACATAAAAGAGACTCAGAGTCAAAGCAGCAGCGCTGTGGCATACAAAAGAACAAGTCTTCTCTCAGCATTTGCCACGTCTGGGCAACTGGACAAAAAACCATTAGAGTCACCAAACAACAACAACAGAGGCAACCTGCCTCTCTGAGAAAACAAAGATAAATGAATGTCTTACCTGTTGAGGAGCGATGGCAAAACCGAACAGTTGATGGACATGAAAAGAAAAGACAGAACAAGACTCAGTTAGCAGATTCCAGACAATGCAGAGGCAAACATGAGGATGACAACCTGCTCACATGCCAATATGAATATTAATTCTGTCGTCCTCTTAACCCTGACAGTCTAACCTTGGAAAAAAGGCTCATTACCTTCTCAGCTTTTTAAACTGGTCATGTTTAACCTGCGTTCATTCATTTGTAGGTTTTAATGTTAGTTTTGTCAGCAGTACCGTTTTATCTAGTCTTAGTCCTCTGTCAAAAGTAGTTTAAAGTAGTAAAGATAATCTTTTATTTAATTTAAGTTTGAGTTAACTAAAGGTTTTGGTATTTCAGTCTTATTTTGGTCAGAACAAAAGTTTTAAAGCAATTAAGTCTAGTTTAAGGTCAGGTCCGATGATGTCACTTAAGGGATTACAGCATATGTTGTTGGGATTTTATATTTACGCTAACCCTAAGTCCCCCCCCCCCCCCCCCCACCCCACCCCACCCCCCATTAGTGGGGGGGGGAGGGGCCCTTCTCCCCCCTTCTATGCCACCCACTGGCAGGTGCCATCGTAATGAGATAATCAATATTATCAGCGGTTTGAATGTTATGGCTGTAGGGTGTACGTAATAACTGGGCTTCAACTACTCCTACTGTTGAATGTCACGTTCAAGGCCAGGACTGGGTGTCTTTCTTCCCAGGGTGGTCCGACTAGCCTGGGAAGACATTGAAACGGCTATCATCTCTAAGTAATCTGATGTTCTTCATCCAAACATGGAATTCTCCCTTCTCCACTTCAGATGAGTGTATTTCTCTTTGATTAATGAATGTTTTACCTATAAATTAAGCTTCTCATAATTCTTGTATGCACATTAAATGTGACGCGTATATTTTGAAACACCCAGACTTTTCTTGAAACAATGTATTGCTACAAACCATGTCCAATTCAAATGCCACCACTTTTTTTGTTGTTTTTTTTTTCAAAATGTAAACCTCTTTCAAAATGGTGTGAATACAGGTAACAACGCAAAAAATTTAAAATATTTGATTCTTTAACTTCAATTCCTCTAAATATGCTTTCTTTTGAAAACCCTCTAAAGTGACATACTTATTCCTTACACTTATTCCATGAATGAAAGAAAGATTCACAAATTATAAAGAAACTGGAAAAATAAAAAAAGAAGGGAGAGTGAGCTATATACACTCCGGTACAGGGAGAAAAGGGTAAAATGTGTCAGTATGTGGCTCTTGTTGTGAAAGGGTTTGGGAACCGTCGGCCTGAAAAGAGATTCTACATTTTTATGACCAATAATAGGTGATCATTTGACATTCTCTTGTAGCTGCTTCAGATAGAGAGCACTACAGATTTTGTAAAACTGTAATTGTCACCAACCCAGATGTAAAACAGTTACAAACCATGACTAACACACCACAGCAAAATAACACCAGCTCATTCAAAAGCGGTTTCACTGCAGTCCTATTTTAAAATACATCGACAGTCTGATTGGACCACAGCTGCATGAGGGTTGAGTAACGTTTGTTACCCTGACCAGTAATTGGATCTCAGATTGAACTAAAGATTGATAGAAGATTTAGGTTGAATGGTTATGTGATAGTACCGACATCATCGGGTGGCTCCCTTTCAACAGTGCAAAATAACACACCAACCATGAATAGCTTTTATAATAGATAAATAATATTAGGCATGAATTCCCTCTAGTCAAAGGATCAAAAATGTATGACATTAGACATTGTGAAGAGTTGAATGATCTTAATTTTTAGGACGATGAACGTGCCAAGAGAGTCTAAGCTGTGCATCCTTCTGGCATATCTCACTCAATTTGATACCCCTTCCTCCCACGTTGTCATGGCAACATGCATACACACGTACACACATAGAATCAACAGATTTCCCTGACTTCCAGTAGAGGAAGGGGCCGTGTCATCAAATACCATTTAGGGCCAAAGGGCTCTTTAATTATCTCCTTGCATTCAAGCCAGAGGTCTCACAAATCTACAAGTGTGTTTGGCTGTCTGTGCGTTAGTCTGTGTATATGTGTGTTTCAGATAAGCAACGTTTAAGCAGGCAAGTTGGCTCCTCTCCCAACCACAAGACCACCAGGGGGAAAAAAATCAATCCACACAGGATAGGCCCACTAACAGGACTAGAGTCTTTGTGTATGTGTGAGTGTGCGTGTGAGCCACTTGCGTCAGAAGGTTGTTTCTCTCCAGGGAAGCTGATGAGACATGAGAGCAGATGAGTGGTGGGAGGAGCTGCTGTTTTTCACTCAGTGTATGACTATGTTGGAGCAATGACTGCAGCTAACTTCCTGTGTATAATTCTGACAGGGAGAATCTGACAGTCAATCACTCATGAAACTCCAACATTAGTGAAATGATATGATAATATAACTCTTGATCTTGTTACCATTGTTATAAACATTGTTGTATTGAGGATTATCCCTGTTAAAAAGCTATTTTCCTTTGTTCACTGTCACCATATACACGCACAGATCCAATGGAATGAGGAATCAGGTGTAAAATCTTTACTTCTGCATTTACAATATTGTACAACGGTTTTATGTAATTTATACTTGGATGAATAGATGGATTGTCTTCCGCTTATCCGGGGTCGGATGAGAACGTCCCTTTACTCAGCAACACTCTCCAGCTCATCCTGGGGGACATCACAAGGTGTTCCCAGGCCAGATGAGACATATACTGTAGTCTACGTATTACCTGGTCAAAATAACTGTAATTTAAATACATTTATGGTTGGAGAATAGTTTAGCACTAGGATTATGACAAGATAGAAGAATGGAGAGACGAAATAATTATACTCCAATCTAAAAATATATATATATTTATATGTATGTGTATTTATTTATTTTTCATATGTCTATCTATATATATATATGAAAAATAAGGGAGCAGGAAGATGACAGCAATCATTCCTTCATGCACTGATGAATAATATCGGCAATACAAAAAAAACAGAACGAGTTATGAGAATGTATATACAATACACTCAACACAATCTATGAAAACATACCAGTGAGTTTTTCTGGTAGTAGGATCACCACAGAGCATAAGACTATTTCTCTCAGCTTACATTCCAGACTCCCATGCCAAGTAAATGACCTGTTCTTTCATGAATCCTTATAAGACAGCAGTCACTTTTTGAGCAGACAACGGTGACAGGCTTTCTATACAACAGCAAAAATCTTGCATGTGGCTAAAAGTGTTAAGGTCTAACAGCTACACCATAACTCTTATTTCTCATCAATGTGTGATTTATCAACAAGCACTACATGGACAGCTCATGCACCAGCCAAATGTCAGCACTACCATACACCCAACAGCCAACAATCATCCTCCCTCGCCTCTCCAGCCCTCCAGCCTTCAAGAATAATTAAATTCACTTCTAAACCTGCTTGTTTCTGAGTCTGCCTTGCGGTCCAAATCTAACACACAAACTGAATGTAAGGCTTCTATTCTTAAAAAAAATAGAAGGATGTATATTGTTTGATGTGTATTATTATAGAATATAGCTTTTTCTACAGGCAGACAGAAACAATAAAAGTGGAATAAACAGGTAGAATACAATTTAATTTGCATATCATGAAGAATTCTGTGTCAGACGTGTTTGGTGTCCTATGTGGCTTGTTCACTTGAGATCATGCCTGAAACAGTCTTCGCAAACAAGGTGCAAAGAACTTTGTGTTTTGGTTTATTCTTTAAGATTTGTATTGTTTTCTGCTTTATGAACAAGTTCTTGAGGGGCACACAACACTAGAAAACAAATGGAAAATTGCCTGTGGCAGACGCTTCAACAACTCCACTTCAATGAGAAAGCCCCGGCAAAAAAGTAGGATATATGGTGTAGACGTGCGTAAGACTTCCAAAAATATCCTCTTGGTGCCATTACTTAAACACAAACGATCAACTATTTAGTCTTCCCAATTTAGCTTTAAAGTATTAAGTTTGGAAAAGGTTATCAGAGTTTCCCTACAACATTTAAGATTCTGTTCTACTTTTCCAATCTGCCCCAAAAGTTATTTTGTTAGATAAGAGGCACGACATTCAGTTTAAGAAATGGCAACTCCTCCTACCAACAGAAAGAAACTCTTGTTGGCCGAACATCATATGCTGACTTATGAAATAAGCATCAAAGTTTGTGTTGAACTGCCTGAGGACATCCACATTCTTGACTGAAGATATCAGTCACATGATGTTTTCACCTGCACACCACGACAAGTGTACGTGTATGAGGTCATTGGTAATGGAAGATAAATTTGATAATCTGATGATTAATACAATCCTCCTATTGGCCAAGTATTATATATTATTATTTAATTTGTATTCTAAATCCTTTAAATTTATAAATGCAAAATCTGCAAAACAACAACAATGACTGATAAACCGTGCTCAAGTCTACCAATTTATTCTATATTCACAAATGAATCAGAGACCATTGTTATTTTCTTCTTTTATTGTTTATTTTTTATTGTTTCTCATGTTATTTATTATTTTGATAATACTTTTTTCTTTCTGCTTGTTTATTTCTGACTGATATGTTCTTATCCATTCAGAAATGTATTGCCTTTCGCCTTCCCTGTTGGTCGTCATTAATGTTCAAAGGTTTTCCGATTACACAACAGTATAGAAAGGCACTAATCCTATATTTATATTACTTTGTATCAATGTTCTCCCAACTTGACCCTTTAGTTATGATCCGTTATGGCTGACAAAGGATTCATTCTTTTTCTCCCCGTTCTGAAACTGCCTACTACATAAATAACTTGTTGTATTTGTCAAATGTCTTACTTCTTTCTACCTGCCAGCCTTTTGCTCAGTCTGTCAATGTAAGACTGTGTCAGCTTTAATGGGCTGCATATACACGCAGGGAGCTGCAGGATGAGTGAAAAGCGGCGGGATAACATATATCACATGGAGGATGGAAGCAAGCTGTGAGGAACAAAAGAAACTCAGACTTTTAATTAACTAATTAATTCACAGATGCAAATCCCACTCATCCATCTGTGAGTCAGTAAAAAAGAGATGTCACCACCCGGCTGTCAGAGCAGCCACTGAATATTGACGATAATGGGAGAACAAGAGCCTTTTTCGTTGAGGTAATGGAGAGGGGCTTTATTTCCACTGTCTGGCTGTGATGCTGCCGAGTATCACTCGATTTGGGCGTTCATTCATGTTTTCTGTCTTCAAAGGCAAGAAGTAAGAAGCAGTTTTCAGTGCAAGTACAAATTTAAATGTATAACTTTTTTTAATCATCAGGAAAATAGCTTTTCTAATTTCCAATACCTTTCGGTTTCGAAACTTAATGCTGCACTGTAAAAAAAAAAAAATCCATACGATTTACTTCAAAATTCCGGCAGCTGTAGTTGTTAGAGTTTCAGCGTCAAAAGAACATTATGTACTGTTTTTGTAAAAAGGTTACAGTATATATTTTATTTTTATATGGTTTTTGAGATTTTTCTTGTATTTTACAATAACATTCTGGCAACTACAGCAGCCAGTATTTTACCATATATTATACAGATTTTATCTAGTATTACTCATTATTTATGTACCCAATGCTTTCTCCTATTCTTAGGGTACTATTGAAAGTAATTTAAGCAGCTTTCATTTTCTCATTCATAAGAAACTAAATGAGCTAGGACTCATGACACTAAAACTTTCCAAACTTTATTTCCTCCTTTCCTTGATTTCAGTGATCATGGGTGTGTCGAATAGTGAGGGGAAAGAGGAAGATGGCTTCACATGCAGTCAACACATTTAATAAGTACGTGCAGAAAAGCTTCTGTTAGCCAGATACAGGAAGGAATGCTTACAGAAGAACTGGTTGTTCTTTTTTTACTTTCAGTGCCCCAGGGTGCAACCGTTTTGGTCACACATGTCGAACACAGATATAATGAAGATCAGCTACAAGTTTGTTGGACATATTGGAGGTAACTAGTATATTTGCTGGAGTGTTGAATGGACAAACTGACAGACCAACCACTGTGTTATCCTAATGCAAAAATATCTAACCTCATCAATCCTTCAGAATCCAGGATATTTGACATAGAAATATTTTCATTACTGTCACTCAAGGATATAAGCTTTCTTTTAGTCAATTCTTTTAAAGCCCAGTTGTCTGTTTGCATCATGTAAATCATTCACTTCACTTCTTCCCAAATTGTGATCTTTTTAGGAAAGTAAACATAAGTGCAATTGAGCTGGAATAATTTGGTTTTAAATTAGTTGATATCTTTATAATGTTATTCTCCATGGAAAAGCTTTTTAAGACCCATTTTACACAAATTACGGAAAACGGTAAACATGTTGTCAAATTAAATCACTCTCGATTAAAACATACACTGCCAGATTTTAAGTAGTGGGGCATCATACGCGGCAGGACTTCATTAACGGTGCTGTGGCCGAGGGAGCAGTGAATGCAGCGCCTCACTAGATCTCTGGAGAAGAAGTTTTGTAATTTCAACTGGAGAAGCTGCTGCAGCCATTGGCATAATTCATAGTGAGCACACAGAAGAAACAAGAGTGGATGAGGAAATTATTCTGAAGACTTGGTCAACATGGGCCGTCTGTCCCTCAGCAGGAACAGGAGGTGAGAGTTTGATTTAATATCTGCAGAATTAACAGATAGATAGACACACATGATTAAGTAATGAAACTCAAAACCACTCTCAAAAGAGCCATCATAAACATACATATTTTAACTACCTTGTTTAAATCTATGGCACCTGATAGATATACGGATATTTCTCACTTAATTTACCATCTGTTTCACAATCCCTTACGGCTGACAAATGTGATTAGAATAGCATGCTAGCTAATGCTAGCTGTGTTTTCTGGTGCCTCTGTCGATTAGTCAATCATGTCCTGTTCAGAAGGTATATTTGAAAATTGTCAAGGCGATCTTGATAGTCCAAAAGCATATCAGTAGGTGCCAAACTGGTTTTGTGAATGACCCATACTAGCTTCGAGGGTGACGTAAATTAAGTTATTTAAGATATTTTAAACTTGAATCAGCTCGTTCTGCACTTTGTATGGCAACATTTCGTTGCATTCAAGCGAGCATTATTACACTGCCGAAGTGTGTGTAGTAGGTGTACAGTTTACAAGAAAGGAGAGATAAAGGGCAATAAATCAGCATCGTTTACTACTGGATAATTACACTATTTAGTTTACCTAGCCAGATGTCTCTTCCCTCCCACTGATTTATATTCAACAGTTCCTTCAGCGCTGCGTCTTTGTGTGTATGTGTGTGTGTTTGTGTGTGTGTCTGTGTGTGTGTCTGTGTGTGTATGAGGCCGTGTGTGTGCGTGCGAGGCATGATAATCAGTGTCCGCTAGGTGACTCCTTTAATGTAAAACATCCCTAAATATAGCTATATAGCTTCACTTCTCCCTCTGAGAGGCACAGAGAGAGAGAGGGAGCACAACAAAAAGGAGATTAGCTAATTAGCGTCTTCATCATTCCTGCTCTAAAAAAGGTCCATGTTTCTCTTCTCTCTGGGTGATAGCACTACTGAGGCATGGCAGCAAAAGTGGATCTCTCTGTGAGATAGTCAGAGTAAGAAAAAACACTGATGAAAAACGTGTTCAGTGTGTTCACAGTTGGCCTTTAACTGCTGGATATGTACTGCATTTTAGAGTCAGCGTTTGTCAGTCATGAGATTCCAGGGCACTGAATTCCATCAGGTAAGAGTTTCATTCTACTTATTTATGTAATACAAGTAGGACACAGGCAACAATTCACGGCAGCTCCTGCTCATCAGGAGAGGTAACCATTCACGCCATCATTCGTTCACCGCTAGGTGGGTTGTCAAGGGACACTTGAAAACCCACCGGAATTGCAATGTCGGTCGCCTGTTTACATGGCCTGTGATCTTTTCCGACAGACCATCCACACTCCACTTCATAAGGTTGCAGAATAATGCTTCGATGAGCTGTGTGTCAACCGCTTTTTCTCTTCCAGAAAGGAGTGTTTACATGCAACATTTTCTTCACGATCATGCGCCTATCTATTCAGAATTAGGCTGTCCTTGTAAACCTACCTAATGGAACAGCCACTTGGAGCAACTTGGGGTTCAGTATCTTGTTAAAAGATACTTCAACATGTAGACTAGAGGAAACAGGGATTGAACCACTGAACTTCCGATAAATGGATGACTTGCTCAACGTCCACCTGAGCCACAGCTGTCTGGTCCACTGTTGTTAAGTGCTTGAATATCGGCCGATATCGGCTGCACTCATTCAAGTGGCTTTTCCAAACAATCTCTCTTGAACTCCAGCACGCCTAGCCCATCCCCATCCGCTGCTGCCGTTAAATGTCTCTCTCTCCATCCATCTAGTGCTTTCATGTTGCTGGCTCACGCGCCCTCCACCTACCCATCTGCGCCTCGTCCTCACATATCTGTCAGCTTCATCGTTCATCGAGCATCAGCAGTCATCAGCCACAACCACCAATATCCAGACATAAAAGGGGGATTTAAAATGCTGCTTTAACAGTTTAATTATTTCACACGATGTAATGCAATCAATCATTTATTTTTTCTTCATTCCTAGTACTCTGTGATTGAAATTTTGTCATCTGTGTCTATTGTGGAACACAACCAATTGACACTTGTGAAAACATAACTCTTCAGTGTAGAAAAAATGACTAAAAGATGTTTGCAGTACTGTCTCTCTCTCTTCTAGGCACACATACACGAATGACTGAATGACACCTGACCATTTGTGTGAAACGCACAGAGGCACCAGAAGAAAGTTAACCAGTAGCAGGTTAACATGGGGCATCAGTCATGTGTATACTTTCCAAGCGAAAACACACAGAAACAGGGAAAAAGAGAATAAATTAATGACCTTGTGGTGCTGCCGATGCTCAAACCATATTTGGCCATCTTCTACCCAACCACACACACAAACACACACACGCACACAATGCAGACACACACACTGGCATGATTCTGGCTGGAAGCTGTCCCAGTAAACTGATGTAAGTATCGAAAACAGATTAGGCTTGTCCTTTCCTCCTCTTGTATGTTCCTCAGGGAATGACAGAGAGTCCAAACCATGAAGACGGAGGAGGGCGATACTTGCTATCATATCTGTCATCAAACACAGTGATTGTAGTCTAAATTGGATGAATTGGTTTATGCATTTACTTGACAGTTGAAACGCAGGAACGCCCCCTTAAAATTGTAATATATATATATATATATACAGCCACTACTGACGGTTTATGGGAACAAAATGCAGGTCTTAGTGTCCCCCTTAAATCACAGAGAAACAGAATGTCAACGGCAATAACACAAGAAAATCCTTCTAACGGAGAGAGAGATAATTTTTTGTAGCTTCAAACCTAGTAAGCAGTATAACTGCATAATACAAAGAATGCAACTCTTTTCATTTCTCTGTTCGGATGATGTAACAACTTGACATTCTGTGCTTCTTCTCTAACCAGAATAATGCTGGCTGAACTGTGTTCTAAAGGGGCCCAGAAAGGATATGGCGAGACAATCGTGTACATACAGTACAACCTACTAAAACATAATTACACTTGGCTTCAATTCAAAGGAAGGTGCAGATGCAGAAAATGCTGCCACTGGAATACCAATTCTGGTGTCATATTTTTCATACACTGGTAAGGAGTTTCCTGTTGAACAACTCATACATTTTTATCACAACATTGAAGATCTGCAAGGATGCCCTGATGGACATGCATATCTTGGACAAACCAACGGCCCGTCTACCCAGAGGCCATGCAAAATTGAATAATAGTGAAGAAACTTCTCTAAGATGCCTTGTTTCGTTTATACTGCACAAAATAATGGCGGAACAGCGCTTGTCAGTTTTAAATAGTGAGGCGTGGCTCAAAAAGCAAAGGAGGTGTGACATATTGCTGAGCGGCGCAAGCGTCTTTTGATATAGCTTACTGATATGTTGAGCAGCACTTTCTAAACATAAAAAAACAAACAATCATTCATTTTATGGCGTCTGATCTCATCTTCTGCTCACAGGGCAAGGAACTTCAGGACATTGACATCTTCTCAAACTGACACATTTTTTGATTGATATTTATCTGCCATGAGTAAGATGCTAAACACTACTAGCCACATTTAAGCCCTCCTGATTTGAGCTGCACTCGTATGAAATATATAATCGAAAAGTCACATCCGTTGCACCATGCCAGGGTATCCTGCTTATACGGACATCCATTTCATCTCTGTTATTATCGCCGCTGCCACCTCCAACTCAGGGCCTCAATGAAGCATTTATAGAGAACAGTGTGACAGAATAAAGGCGCACCAAACCCGCAATGAAAAGGTTGGGTAATAATGGATAGAGAGAGTTTTCAAAAACAATGAATCTTGGAGCATAAAACAGATATTTACAGAGAGGAACTGGATTCACTAGGCCATGAACAATCATAAAGTCTAACATTGCTCTGCAGAAACTCTGCATTCATGTTACTCTTCAGCCACAGCAGGTAACCAACCAAATTTACTATACCCTACACAAATTCTGGTGTTTAGTATGCAATGTTGCAAAAAATCTTCCAACTGATCGTGCATGTTATACATCGTGAACTGGATGCAGCATGAAGCTGTGTTTAACTCGTGAATTTGGAAGTCCTGCATCAGAGAAGTCCTGTGCAGAAAATCAGGGTGACACCAAACGATCTTTGAATGCTTCAAAACATAAGTTCCCTGACGCACACTAGACATCTTAGTGAAAGATATTGCAACTTAAAGCCGCCATTACAAAATACATTTATTAATTGGTTCAAATCAATCAATGAAATTCTGCACGGGGAGGGACTGTCCCTTACAGTCACTCCCCTTCCGTATGTTCGCTTTTTTGCAACGGGAGGAAAAGAATTTAGAGTGCAAACAGAATTAAAGCTGCAATTAGCATTGAACATGCCCTCGCATCCCCATTCCCAATGGGGCGTGTGCCAGTCACGGCCTCACTATTAGACACATCATGTAAGTAAACCCTACTCTGACTCTGTATGCTTTACATGCAAATAATTATAGTTTTTCTTTCCTTTGGGACCTTCATCTAGTTATCAGTAAATAAAAATAAGCATATTTTCTGGTATGGGGATTCATAACCCCAACAATGTTCTGCTAGTACCACTTGATATTATAGGTGCTATTTCTACACACTTGGCTCATGTTTTTTGAAAAAATAAGAGCTGAATTACGATTGACATATTTATAGCACGTCAGTACTAAAAACTCTAGGCTAATGGGTCAGTGTATGCTAAGTGATGAAATCGTCCAAAGTGAAGAAAAAGTGTGTTTTTGGCTGTATTTCTTCAAGGACTGTGTCAACTGTGGGTTCAGTGTGTACTGCAGGGAGAAATCTTGGCAGAAAAAGGGCTCAATCAAGCCAAGTCTGTCTCCTATATTTCCTGTAAACAGTAAGGCATAAATACACACACCCCATCAGAGTAAAACTTGCACATACAGAGTCTTATAGAGTTTTGGTAGTGTGTGATGCCAAAACACACAATATCAGAGTAGATTAAAGCGGAGAGTAATCTTGAGCTTAGTACATGGTTCAGAGTGAACATAGCCAGGTTTCTGTAGATTCTGTAAGCTCAGCTGCTTCAATAAGAAAGTACTCCACTCTTATCTTTTTATCTCATATTTTTTCCTGTCTCCCTGTTCCTCTCTCTTTTATAGGACTTATTCCTCATCCAAGAATTGTGCTCTCCTCTTCTCAAGAGAATCTCGTCCCCAGAAACTCCCCGGACATCTCCTGCCCTCAACTCTTCTCTTCTAGCGAAATATCTTTGCATCATATTTAACCCTGTCTTCAGGATTAGTGAAGTATTTATCTATCCATCTATCTGTATCCAAATAACCTAAGTTCTACTGCCTAAATGCATTATTAAGGAGGAAAACATGAATAAGTTTAGTCGCAGTGATCCGGTTGTCAAATCTCTGCCGTCTATGTTACTGTACAAACCAGGTTGACGCCAATAAAAGATAATATCAAAAAAATACGATTCACAAACCATATGGAGCATAGACCCAGATCAGCCACGACATTATTACTGCTGGCAGCTGCTGTTAGTAACATTGATTATGTCGTTACCACGGCACCTGTCCGTGGGTGGTGTGATAGAAGCAGGGAAAATGGACGAGCATAAAGATCTCTTGACCAAAAGTCTAGAATTGTACTGCTGTCAAAACAATATCTTCTTCATATCATCTATTCAGAGTGTTTGAGCTTGAATATTTAGCACGTGTTGCCTGTAATCATCTTATTCAGAGAGCTATGGTATCAATACCACTGGTTCTCCCCAATCATCTGTCTGAAGTGGCATTTTACCACCTTGAATTACTTTAACGGGTTTCCTCTACACACTTCCGAAGACAGGATACAGCATTCTTCGCAGTCTGAATAGAATATCTGATTACTTGATAGAGTGACAATGCACACGACAGTAATAAAAATGAAATAATTGGATTACTGTACAATGGAAGATATTCCTCGATGACCCACTCTGAGAAAAGAAACTTCATAGCCGTTCTCTCTGACAAATTGAGTCTCCCTAACCCACCAAAGTGGGTGTAAATCTCTTCAGCCAAGGATATAATTCTCAGACAAAAGCCTCAGAAATCAAATTATAGCCTGCAGAATGTATCTGTTGGTCGCCTTTAATTAAGACAAAACGGTTCGGTATATAATAAAGAAGTGCATCAATTTCTGTTATAGTTGCTAATTGTAACTCATAAATACAATGTATTATACATATGTTTACAATTTTACTGATAAATCTGTATAATCCAAACCAAATGATTCTTCAAAAAAGGCCTGGCGTTCTCAGGGATCTTTGGAATTACGAGGGAGTAGAAGATGAATTAATTTTAATTGTTATTCAATGGATTTAGAGAATAGGAAACATATAACAGCAAGTAGGACTATCCTGTGGTAGTCCTCACAATAGCCCTCAAATTGATGTACGTGTTCTAATATGTGTCAGTTTAGGAAACCCTGAAACAACCAACAACCTTTCACTACCCTACTTTCGTATCTTCTAAACATGTCAGAATGTTTAACTCCATTCTCCTCTATGCCCTCCTCTTCATATTTCTTCTCTTACCCCCTTCCTGTGTCGCTGCCCACTCCCAGATTTACCATCTTATATAAAGTCATTCATACAGGTGGTTCATTTATACCATGTGAACAATATTTAGATTTTCCTCCTGCTGCTCTCCTCTTTATTCCATTGTGTACTTGCAGATGCACCGTCTTATGTAAACTCATCTGCAGAAGAGGTCCCTGCTCATAATATTTGGACACCAACGCAGCCAGATGGAATATGCAGTAGTAGCAATGAAAAACAAAGTACCGGAGAGGAGGGAATAGATGAAATAGAGAGAAGAGAGATTCAGTAAGAGAAATTAAAAGCTAAACAGATAGAGGAGGAGAGGGTGTTAACACTAAGCTAGAAGAGAAGAAAATGGTCATACCAACAGATCTCTACCACTTAGCAGGAGAGCTCTTCATTCCCTACTCTAAACCCACGTCCCAATCAACCGTACCTCATGCAATTATACATTCTCTGATTATTTTACTAAATTTCATTCTTTCCACATTATTTTTTCATCCTGCAGCCTTATCTCGTGTATGAATGTTTCTCTGTATCTGCATGTCTGTTTATGAACATCCAGAAAAGAATTGCCTACCAGCAAGATTGTGACGTAACCACCGAATCAATTAATTGTTGAAATGTATGTTGCTCAGTTATCTTTTTAGCCCCCTCTGAGGATAAAAACATAAAACAGACCCCTGGAAGGAGAGATGGTGACTCCCTTGGTAAAAAAAAATACATGTGGAACAGGGACTAAGGATTGAGACACATCTAGTTATTCTATCATGATACTTAGCATTTAATCGTTTCTGTCTTATCAGCCAAACTGTGTATTTCCATCTGAACGCTCCTCTCTCTGTGTGCACAGTTATATAAATATATTTTGATTCCTGATTGGATGCAAAAAGTGTGTTGAGGTTTTTTTTCTTTTTGAATCATCACCAAGCACTGCAGAGTACACGCCTCCACCAAGACGAAATAACCTAAACATGTCTGTTTAATTTGCTTTACCTATAACTCATCCCTCCACAACGTTTCATGGAAATTGGTTCTGTTGTTTTCCCATTATCAAGGTCCCCTTTTTCTTTGGATTTTTTCTCTTTACTGGTCTCCCCAGCGAATCAGCTGATTCCGTCTTCCCCTGTCTCCGCATCTGCATGTCCTCTTTCACCACATCCAGAAATCTCCTGTTTGGTCTTCCCCTTTTTCTCCTGCCTTGCAGCTCCATCTCCAGCATCCTTCTACCAATCCAAATACCCGATGTGCTCATTTCTAATCCTGCCATTCCTCATCACTTTCAAAGAAAATCTCAACATCTTCAACGCTGCCACCTCTAGCTCAGCCTACTGTCTTTTGGTATTCCGAGCGAGAATTTAATGGTTTTTTTCTGGGCCCATTCCCGATCCTCCCATCAGATGTCAAGTAAATCTAAAAAGTAGTTTTGAGTTATGATACTGACAAACAAAGGAATGATGTTTGAAAATAGACCAACTTCCTCCACAGAGGTAAAAAATATGTGTAACCTTTTGCGACTTTTCCCTCAAAAAAGATATTTACAGTATAAGGCAGATACATATGTTGTACGAGGAATTTTATTCTTGTTCTAAATTAATCAGGTGCTCTAGTAAAAGTCAACACGTACACACAACTTGCATCGAGAGTAGATATACAACAGGATTTCAACAGTTTAACTCTTACAGTGACTGAATACACCGTCTTTGATAGTGAACACAAACAATAATGCAGCACCGCTGCATTCAGGCCTGCTGCCAAGCGTGGGCTCGGCTGAAGATCCTCTTTGCAGAAACACATCACTTTAATCTCCTCCTCTACTACATGTGTTACAACAGCTTTACTCGTCTTATTCCCACCATTCACTATTGCACATGTAACCTGACACATTTGGATTTTACAACAATAGCGCATTGCTTTGAATCCTGTTGGTGCATAAACACGGCTCTCCGCGATGGCGGAGAGGCATGACGAAAAAACTGTAGGATCTAAAGGCCTCAGTAAGTGGTTTGGTACGATTGATTGTTTAATGGTGTTTCTAGGCACATGCAAGTTTCGGTCAACCATGTTTCTGAACAATTTCAATCTCTCTTTTTCCTCCGCAGGTTGAAAAAAATTATATTTTTTCCCAAACACTAAAAGAAATCAGAGCTTGTGGTTTGTTGGTTGCATACGTGGAAAAGCAATTTATTTTTTCTGGTATGGACGAATACATGTTACACTTAACAATGCCCTTTTGCAGGCAAAAGACTATACATTTGTATTAGTGTATAATTAGATAGTTAGGCTTTTGCTTAAAAATATTGTCCCTTTACACAGTTTGCAGTCATACGACAAATGATTGGCTGAACAACATATAGAGGTTAATAACGTTTTAGCGGGATGAGTCTGTAATGGCAATGTTGTGCTAAACTAAATGTTAACACCAACATATTCATGTTCAAAAGTGTTTGAGAAGAAATAGCCATGTTCGGAGACTTACCTTCGGCTGAAATCACACGTCCTTTATGAACTGCATTCTGGCTTCTAAATAACTATTTAATCTTTGCTCAATTTAACTTTTTCAAATAGTATTATCATTTTAGTGGAGTTAATTCATTAATTGAGACTTCTAAGTTTATAAGCCAAAATTCTATATCAAATATTATATACCATATAACATATCTTATATGGTATATTTTATCTTATAACATATAAGGTTTTACAGAAATTACAGAAGATCACAGTAATCATTTCATGGCTTTCTTCAAATCGAAAATTGACTCAATCCGTTCTGTCTTTTCTGGTTCCTCCACTCTACCTATCCAGTCTGCTTACTCACAGTTTGAGATCTCCCAGCCTCTAAAGTGCTTCCCAGAAATCTCACAGCAGGAGGTTGAGTTTATCATCAGGATGATTAAACCCTCCACCAGTGCCCTCGACTCCTTTCCTACAGCCCTAGTAAAAACTAATATCTCTTCCATCAGTCCCCTGACCACCGCTGTAATAAACCAATCCCTCCAGGCCGGCTTTGTTCGTTCTGCCCTAAAAACTGCGTAAATCAGACCACTCCTCAAAAAACCCACTTTGATCCAGAAGTTTACCAAATTGCAGGCCCATTTCCAAACTCCCAATCCTCTCCAAAGTAAAAAAGTAGTTGCTGTCCACCTCCAGGACCACCTCAAAAACAACCTCTTTGAAACCTTTCAGTCTCGTTTCCGTTCCGCCCACAGCACAGAAACAGCTCTGCTTAGAGCTGGCAGCAGATGCTGATTCCCCTTCCCTCTGATTTGCCTTGATTGGTCTGCTGCCTTCGACACTGTTGACCATGGAATACTCCTACACCGCCTACATCACACCAATGGACTCTCTGCCACCGCCCTAAACTGGTTTCAATCCTACTTCACTGACAGAACAGAATACATTTCCCTCGGAAGTTCAAGGTCCCGGAGATCATATGTGGGGTCCCCCAGGGATCATTCCTTGGCCCCATTCTCTTGACACTGTACATGTTCCCCCTTGGCCATGTCATCAGTCGATATGGACTCTCATTCCATTGCTACGCTGATGAAAAGCAAATCTACATGAAAACTGACAAATGTTCCTCTGCAGCTTCTCCCTTGTCATCATCATCATGTCCCTTGTCAACTCTCTGTCCTTTTTTTGGAGGAGATAAAGGTGTGGATGAAAAACAGCTTTCTCCAGTTGAACAGCTCCAAAACCGAAGCAATTTTAATTGACACCCCAAATCAGACCCACATATGACGCTCAGAGCGTTTTGTACTTATAATAAAGCTGTTTATTCAATTCAAGAATGCTAATGTGAGTTAGACAATGTGGTTTTGTGACATACATTATACATACAAGAATTCTTAACAATATTTAAAAAAAAATATATCTAAATATATTCTATCTTGGGGAAAGCTGTTTGGGTTTTTCATAAATCTCAGACACATGTCTTAAAAGAATTGTTCTCATCCTTAAAGTAATGGCTTCAATCGTACTTTAGTGGGCAGCTTTAGAATCATTGTTTATTGTACAAGAGAATTGGGTAGCTGTTGCTGAATGTGACAATTTATTCATTTACAAAACACAAGTCTAGTGCCAAGGAGGAACACATTTCTCAAGAAGTGCATATCAAATTCAAACTGTGGTTCCCTACCTGGTCCTTGGATTTTAAATACCATTCTACACAATATCCTTAGTGCAGAAAGAGATTTACAGAAATGTGCAAAGTTAGAATTGCTTGTTACTTTAGCACCATTTAGCAGCAGAATGAACGTATGTATGTGGTTTCTGTGATTCTTTATGATAGAGGATAGTGATGTACATATTTTTATGTACGTATATATTATATTTTCATATTCATACGTTATCCCTGTTTATTTATCGGAGGAACCTTGACAAGAGAGCTTGTTTTACTTGAACCTTTACCGTTTAAATAAAGGTTTGATGATGTTGACTTTGATCATGATATCTTCTGTCAGGAATAAAAATTTGGTCTAGCATTTTTGTCAACTGATGACAAAACTATTCTTGTTCCCTCATGATAATTGCCTCGTTTCTTACCGATAAATAACTTGGGAACAATGCCTTTCAGAGTGTTCCCTCTAGCCTTCAGTAAAGAACACAAACTCACACCAAATCATTGCTCAATTCCACTGCTACAGAACCTGCAGCTCCTGGCATTTGTCACTGACGTTGGCCCTGTTAAAGGATCATTTATATGTGGTGACAGAAAATAATTTATTCCGAGCTGTGAGGAAAGATCAGAGAAGACCTGTCTGCATTCTAAATCAGGCTTTCTTAACGCAGTTAATCTGCACATAGATGAGATATAATAGGATTGAAATACTTTGGTCACATTTTATGAATGGATTAGCACATCTTTCACGTGCATCATCGAATATCAGAGCAAAAAGTATTGTGGGTATCACCGAATAAGAATAGTGAACTCTTTGTGCCAGCAGTTTATGGAATGAGCAGCTCTGCTTTTTCAAATGATTACTTAACTTCACCCTTGTTCCACTCAATGTTCTGGATGAGTAAACCTATAAATCGGTTGACTGAATTACTACCTGATGCATCCATGTATGTGGCATTCGTTGATGACTTTGCGTAGTTGTGATCTGCAGGCATGTGTACGCTAATCTATCTGATTGTGGCACCGCAATGATTTACTAACAAACTGTTCTGCCCGCGGGTGAGTTGCTTGTTGAGATTGCAGTGTGATCATTCATTCAGTTTTAAGTAGAGGTGTAACAATCGATCGGCCTGGCTGATCGATCGGCACCGATAGGCAATCTGACGATCAGCACCACTTGAGGCCGGTTGTATGCATGTGCCGTAAACGCACAACAAGCATGAGCTACCACGGCTCCAAACTTCTCACAAGAAAAACCAGAAAACACAAAGCTGGCAATTTGTAAACCCAGGAAGGATAAAATAAAGCATCCCTGCAAACCCAAAAATGTTCGGCACATCAAACTTAATCACTCACTTCAAAATGTATCACCCCAAAGAATGTAGCAAGTTGAGCTAACGTTAGCAGAGAGTCTAAAGCTAGCAGGAGCTTAGAGTCAGCCACGAGCCCGATATATGGATGTATGTATGTATCGGGGGCAGCTCTAGCTCATTTGGTAAAGCCTAGCTCCCCAAGGGCTTCTAAGAGGCTTACCACTGCTCCCTTGAATGATCGGAAGGTTGCCGGTTCGAGTCCCACCGGGGTCTACATGTCATTGAGGGAACACTTTATCATCGCAGTATGACACCAAGCCAGTTAAATTTCAGGGATATCAATCTGTCAATTTAGGAAGCACAAGTGATTGTGAATCAGTTTTCACATGTTTTGGTTCAAATGGAAGTGACAACAGTTGCAATTGGAGAGGCAAAAGCATGACAGTCCCCAAAAAGGGAATGGTTCTGCAGGTGGTGGCCACAATCCATTTCCCTCTACTTATCTTCCCTGACTGACTCATGTCACTACTTGTGACATGAGTCAGTCCATGCAGCTGCACCGACGCTGCAGTCCAGCTCCTCCATCATGGCATATCCCTGCGTGCAGTTGCAAAAAGGGTTGCTGTGTCTCCCAGGACAGTCTCAAGAGCAGGGAGGAGATATCAGGATACGGGCAGTTACAAGAGGAGAGCTGGTGAGGTCCGTAGAAGCACAACAATTCAGCAGCCAGACTGGTATCTGCTCCTCAGTGTGAGGAGGAACAGGAGGAGCATTGCCAGATCCCTACAAAATGACCTCCAGCGGGCTAATGGTGTGATGTTTCTGACAAAACTGTCAGCATGAGAGTGGCATGAGGGCCGAAATCCTCCAGTGGGACCTGTGCTCGCAGCCCAGCACCGTGGAGCCCAATTGGTGATGACCAGAGAACAGCAGAATTGGCAGGTTCTCCATTGGTGCGCCGTTCGATTCACAGATGAGAGCAGCTTCACAATGAGGTCATGTGGCATGCGTGACAGAGTCTGAAGACGCGGTTGAGAACGTAATGCTGCTGCATCATCATCCAGAGGACCTCGGCTTGGTGGTGGGTCAGTGATGGTCCGGGGAGACAGATCCTTCGATGGTCCCACAGACCCCCACAGGCTACCCAAAGGCACCTAGACTGCTGTTAGATACCATGATGAAATCCTCAAACCTACTATCAAACCTTACACTGGTCCGGTGGACACTGGATTCCTCCTGGTCCAGTACAATGCAATGGTCGGACTGTCTAGGCAGTTACTGGAGGGACGAAGGTATTGATGCCATTGACTGGTCCTCGTGTTCCCCGAAACTACATACCACCTGAGAATCTCTGAGACGTTTGTATCGCTGCATTAGACATAACCACCCATGACCACAGACTATCTAAAATAAGAAGTCAACGAAATCAGTTAATCCGTTCAATTAAAACCAAAATGCTGTTTAATTCCTAGTGAATGCTATTAAAAAAGGTGTGTCATGAATATATTGAGTTCTTCTACCATCAGTAGGTCCATTCAGTGGTTGTCAACGCCAATGTTTTCATCACCTTGTTTTCATCTATCCAGTTTGGAAATCAGTGTTGTGTTCCGCATAATGACTTGGCATAGGTTTAACGCTGGATTCCTTTCCTGACGCAACCCTCCCCATGTATCCTGGCTTGGGACCGGCACTATGAGTACACTGACTTGGGAGTCTTTGTGGTTGGGTATTTGTGGGTGTTTATCATGTTCATTACCACTAATGTTCACTACCATTAGAAACTGGGTAATACTCAAACAATAATAGACTCAATAAAATGTGTAACTGTCAAAAGAACCAGTAATAACAAATAACCATCATCTATCTGTTATGGTGATGATGCCAAAACCTAAGTGCTTGAATTCATGTAGTTACCGGTGTCGTTACTATGCAATGAATGTTTTTTATTTATTTTTCATCTATTTAAAACATGCATGAATGGTAAGACAACAATTTAAAACATTTTTCACTAGTAATACATGGACTGGCTCGGAAATCATCTGAATCTACATGTACTGTACATTTTTATTTTCAAAGCCAACTTGCCAATACCCACATAGTCATTTTACCAGACCTCAGGAATGACTCAGAAATAATCTGTTTTTCTCCAGTAAGGTTAACCTTAAATAACTACTGCAGTTTAAGTACCATGCCAGTCCCTCTGCAGGTCGAGTGATGCTATATGATATGACATTAAATACTAAATATACTTGTGGCAAAACCTTTATTCGACACATTTTATATCGCTTAAGTGGGACCTACAGCCTCCCTAATAAAATGCCTAGTGCTGTGCAACCCTCCTCATTTAGTGTGATTTGTCTCGACAAAAAGCTCTAATCCAACTAAAACATTAGAAATGTCATTCAAACTGCCTTTTTTCCTTCAGCACCTGTTGTCATTGAATGCCAGCTATTATAAGCAACAGCATTAACGATATCAACACATGGAAGCACAAAAGTTATTAGTGTTCTTGCCCAAGTCCACATCCTTAGACCTGTAGCTACACCTACCATACACTGCTTCATGAACTCCATCCGATTTATGGCTTTCTTCTGTGGCTGGACAATAAAAAGCTCCATAACGCCAGCTGGTCCGTTTAGGCGATGTGTGAGAGAGAGATTTTGGTGTGTGCTCATGTTCAAAGTGAAATTGGAAGCAACTGTCAAACTTTTTAGACACAGAACTGGGCTGACTGGTACGGAAACTGTGAGCAGCACAACATTCTGTGTGTTGTAGGCCTACTGCTATCTCCTGATTTTTAATTCATAATCATAAAACAAACATAAGCCTCCATCTACTCCAGAGCACAGGGATCACCTCGAAATTCCTATTCATGTTATCCATTTGTTTGTTATGTATACACACACACACACACACACACACACACACACACCACAAAGGGGATTGTTGGGATCAAGCTCGGCTCTTCAAATACAGACTGAGAACATTAGCGCAGTGTGAAAGGCCGGCAGCTGCATGTGTGGATTGAGAGAATTTCATAAGCTTGGCACAGTTGACATCCCCTCCATCATTGTAATCCTGGGCAGCCTCACTCCTAGATTACCTATTTATTCTGGCTGCTGCATCATGGGAGATGATCCTAGCAGAGAGAAAAGAGGGGGAACTGTGCCATCTTTGAGGCCCAAGAGAGCCGTCATGTGGACAGTTTGCCTAAATGTATAAACCGAATTATAATATAATATCTTAATACCAAAAGTTCTAGTGAGCCACAGATGTTTAACCTGTTCCACTTATGTGCTGGTTTCTAATCCTGTCCATCCTCATCACTTCCAAAGAAAATCTTAACATCTTCAACTCTGCCCCCTCCATCTCTGCATCCTGTCTTTTGGCCGGAGCCCCCTTCTGTGAACCATCGAGCAAAGCTGCTTTCACCCTCGCTGCACTCACTTCTTCACTACACTCTTTGTTGCTCTGCAAAGTTGACCCCAAGTACTTCACCTTCTTCACCTCTACTCCTTGCATCGTGATGGAACACCTGCTTCCCTTTCATTCACACACATGTATTCTGTCTAACTTTAACTGATTTTCATTCCTCTTCTCTCCAGCGCATACCTCAACCTCTCCAGGTTTTTTTTATCAATCTAATCCATGCTCTCACTGCGGATCACAATGTCATCCGCAAATATCATAGTCAATGGAGATGCCTGCCTGCCTGACCTCATCTGTCAGCCTCTCCATCACCTAAGTAAACAAAAAAGGGCTCAGGGCCAATCCTTGGTGCAGTCCCACCTCCTCCTTGAACCATCTGTCACTCCTACTGCCACCCCACCACTGTCACACTGCTCTCATGCATATCCTGTACCACTCTTGGAAAGTTATTTGTCACGACGGACTTCCTTATGGAATACCACAAATCCTCCCTCTGCACTCTGTTGCACACTTTCTCTAAATCTATAAGGACACATTGCAAATCTCTCTGGTCGTCTCCATATTTGTCCATCAGCACTCTCAAAGCAAACATTGCATCTGTAGTGTTCTCTCGTGACAGGAATTCATACTTCTGCTCAAAAATTGTCAACTTGTTTCTAAACCTAGCTTGCATTATTCTTTCCCAGATCTTCATTGTGTATCTCATCAACTTTACACTTCTGCATTTGTAAAAGCCCTGCACATTACCGTTGCTCTTCAAAATCAGCACCAGTAGACTTTTCCTCCATTGTTCAGGCATCATCTCACTCTCATAGATCATGTTGAACAAACTCGTTAAATACTCCACTGCGGACCATTTTTCCATTCCTCCTCTTCTTCAGCCCTGCTGCTACTTAGTCCTTATTAATCCTTTCAACTTCCAGATTTACAATTCTCACATCTTCAATCTTTCTTTCTGTCTCATTTTCTTCATTTATCATTTCTCCTAACTGTTCCTTCCATCTTGCTCTCACAATCTCTTTAGTTGATGGTACATTTTCATTCATATCTTTAATCGACGAATCCTGCTGCACATCCTTCCCCTTTCAATCCCTCTGCCTCGCCAATCAGTAAAAGCCTTTATCTCCTTCCTTAGTGTCAAAACCGCTCGCACAATTTGTTAAAGGTCCCACTTTAAGCCTTTGATTTGTCACTTTTCCCTCTACACTGCGTCTCTTTCTATTCCTGGTTTACGAAATCTAATATTATTATTTTAAAAAGAAATGCTAATAAAAATGTCCTAACCATTTTTATATCATTGGTTGGTTTACATTTGCCAATAGAGTTTGTAACACCCAGTGTTCTGTTCGTTCTCTCTCCGACTCCCCCTAATATCCGGGTGAGAAGGCTTTGAGAGAGTGAGCACAGGCAGCTGGCAGAACAAGCAAAGCCAAAGTCAATGCAGCAGAAAAGTCCACCTTTCTCTCCATGCAGAAGGCATTAATCACATTTTGCCTTGCACCAACTCGTCTTGCCACCAATCAGCCGCTGTGTAAGGGCACGGCGATGCACACCGCTGTACGCTAAGCCACAAGGAGTGTGTGTGTGTGTGTGTGTGCGTGTGCGTGTGTGTGTGTGTGTGTGTGTGTGTGTGTACGTGTATGTGTATGTGTTTGTGTGTGTGTGTGTACCGACTGATCAGATGCGGGAGGAGCTGCTATTTCCAGCTATTCCCCACAATAAATTTGAATCATTCAATTCATGTTCTTTTCAATGTAACAATGCTGCAATTTGGCAATAGTACAATCTATGTCCCTTTTTTATTTAATGGAATTGTACTGTCCAGAGTTGTGGGGGAGCGAGAACTGAGCCTGAACACAAAGCTCTTGAAGAAAAAGCAGTTCATGGTTTAATGCGTGTTAAATGGATTAATGCACTTTAATGGATTAAATGCACGTTACTAACTTGACTTCTTCCCTGGAGTCTTTGTGTTTTCTCGCCCTGTAAGGTCACATGGTTGGTGATTGCATCTGCTGCTGTGGACCTGCTCGATGTCCACTGATCACAAGACACTCATGATGATGATTATTGTTGTTATCATTATTATGATTATTGTATCTTGCTTGAATTATAGCTTGACTGCACCTAATCATTGTCAGTGTTAGTGGTTAGTTTCATCCATTTCGTCTCTATCAATAAACTTTCAAAAAACATGCACAAATACATTCGTTATCAATAACTTGTCTTGTCCAGTGTCCCAGGGGCTGGAGCCTATCCAAGCTAACATAGAGACAGAGAGACAGACAACCATCCAAGCCAGCGGGCAATTTAGAGTCACCCAATTCACCTATGCTGCATGTGTTTGAGCAAATGCAGATGAAGTGAATGCAGAGTATAGACGGAAGACTTCATGTGTATCGATATTAAATGTTGAGCATGAATGGGCTTTTACAGTATATTGTCTCATAGTCAAACATCATCTGTTGTATTTTCACTCAAGTCCACCTATTTTCTTCTGTTAACCAGCAGGATCTTTCACTCTCCTGTGTCTCTGAGACACACAAAGGAACCACAGAGATTGCTGTTTTTCTGTCCTTTCCAGCTTTCCAAACTCAGACAATGCAACTCTTGCGGACGTTCAACAGTGACGCAAGCAAGTTGGTTGAGTCAGGACATTTTCTTACCATGTTGAGCCAGAGCCAAGGCCAAGTCACAAGTTCCTGATGTATCACTGTCTGCTTCAGACATGCAGGCCTGATGACATATTGCAGAGACTGTATCAGTGAGCACACAGCTAAGACTGCAGACTTGTCATTACCTACACACCCTCTTAAGATAATCCAAACCCGGTAATTACAGCCAGGATGACTATGGCTTGTCTGTGAAGGATATCTGGCAGTAGGCGTTGGGCACAGTGCTTGATCAACAAAGATTTTTAACGGTTTCCCTACAGGTGTGTGCAAGTTAGACATTTTTGAGCAATAACTCCTATCTGGATTACTGTCAAGTTCCCATACTGCACAGTCATGAGAAGCAGGTCAAAGTGTAGCATGCAAAGCATAGCACTCACAAAAAGTCAGGGAGTGAAAGATATATTAGGTGCTGGCATGTTTGAAAAGTAGAAGTTGATTCCGGCTAATTAAAAGTTGTAAACTAATTAATCAGTTTTGGAAGTTTTACAAACTATAGGTATCAACAGAACCAGTCAAGTGAAATTTCTTTGGGGACTATTTCATGGAGCTATGTTCCTTGAATACTCACACCCTCATACATTTTTACAGCTAGCTCTATCATTTCCAGATTTATTCCTTGTTTTAAGTTTAATTTTGAAGTCTCATTGACTATTTTTTTAATCAAATAAGAATTGATTATTAACACATTCAGTAAATCAGTTTAATCTTTTACTTTTCCAACAGACTGATGTCTTCTGTCTCTTCAGTCAGTCCCGTCATTCTATGTGGCACCACCTCAACAATAACTAATAATAATAACTGAGCCGATTCCGACATCTGTGTAAATACAGGACAAGACAGGGGTCTGATACAAGCAGAAGATATGAAAAGAAGCTAGTAGCAGTTAACTGCTAACTGAAAGAAAATCAACGACTGGCACACTATGGCTTCAAACTTTTGCAAACTGCCACGTTTTCATAAATTTCTGGTTGTTTAATGTTAATTTTGTCTACACGTGTGACACTGTAAGGTACGCAAAATAACAAAAAACTAGAAACCACAAGCACTTCTCACAACTGTCTTTGGTTCCTATTCATGATAATGAAAAAATGGATGATGAGATGGAAAGGCAGTTTGCTACAGCAATGTAATGTGACCATTGAATTGGAATGTGAAGGGGAAGAGGGAGCAGAGGTGGAAGGGAAAGCTGTCTCTGTGTGGTATTTGTATGAATTATGTTCTAACCCTGTCTTAAGGTCATGAGCTCTGGGGACTTCAGTGAATGAAAGAATGAAATATTGGATATAAGTGGTCAAATGAGAGCATAGGGTGGCTGGGTAAACCAGATTAGATTGGCTGTATGGCTTCGATAGAAATTTGACTGAACGGAGCATCAAAAGGCGGTCTAAATGGGAGACCTGCATGACGTCTTCCAAGCAAGTTCAGTTTGGAAGGCATTACATATATTGAACCAAAATAACACACCCTATTTAGCCTGCTGCCATCTGACCAACCCGGGCCCTGGATAAGTAGGAGAAAATTAATAATTGGATCAAAGAATTTCCTTGTTTAACATGCAAGATAACTGATTTTAAAAATGGATATTCATTACTTTGGTAAATCTAGAAAAAAACATTTTTTCTTAAAGCCTCTATTACCCAGCTTTAACAAAGCAGGCTTGATGAGTCTTTATCCTTCCCCTCTGTCTGAGGCAGCGGTGGAAGTCGTAGCATCCCTGCAACAGGCGCCTGTATGGACGGCATTTGATGCCATGGAGGAAAAGATGTGACGTTTTGAAAAAGATATTATGTATGCTGCTCACAACCAGAAGTCTTAAAAGCAGTTTGTGGTAGTCGGCAGGTGACTCAGAAGACAAAAACGACCATAAAACTTTTTATTTAAGAGACAGCGTAACATCCAGGAGCCCCCTGACCTTCGAGGAGAGGACGAGTTCTGTAAAATCATTTCATAGAAAGTGCTGCTCGATGCATGCTTAAGAGATAGCAAAAGATGCCGGCACCGCTGAGAAATACATTATACCCCTGAAAAAGTGTTTAGACTAACACAAAGGTTTATTCCTTTCAAAAAACAACATTAATAGAAATATTATCATGTGGGAAGTCTGTCTAATTACAACAACCCACTTATGTTTGCTTATGTTTGGTACAACAGCCCATGACCGTCGTTCAACAGCATGTGATGTGAAGAGAGGTTCAGCTACTGTGTCACAGAGCAGGAAACAACACCTAGATCTATAATAACCCAAAACCAGTAGTGCTGGTGTCTCACCAGCTCCAGGGTGGATCATGTAGTAATCATCTCTGTTAGCTACTGTCAGTCTGCAAATACACCTACTGGAGATGATGAGCAAACAACTTTCTATAAATTGTTTTCAATATAGTCAACTATACGTAAATTAATTCATTGTTATCTGATGAATCATTATTATATTAAAGACCTTCAAACAGAGCACGCTAAAATCCTTTTTCAATCCTTTGGTGTTCAGCTGATGTAAAACATACTACATCATGAGGGCGACGTCACTATAAACAGAAAGTCAACATTACAATGTAACTATATATTTATAAACTTTATCTTTATTTATCCATCTTAACGATGAGTGGGTTGGTTGAGTGTTTTTTATTATATTTATAATGTTTCCGATCTATGTGTTTGTAGTGTGATGCCTAAAGTTATTTATATAATTAGTGTAGTCAAACATAATAAATGTAGGGCATGAACCGCATATTTATGAGACTTTTAACTGGCTTTGTGGTTGTCGATGCGATAAACAGGTAGTACCTGACACTACTTAAATAACTTGTATTTTTTTTAATGATCAGTTTTTTAAAATCAATAGATTCATTGATTAGTCATCATCTCCATAAACAAAACACAAGATATTAAGTAACAGGTTCCCAAATTCAAATCCATAATTGTGCTCTGCAGGGAAGACTTTTTCTGTAACCTCCATGACTACCTGCAACTCCTGAATGTGCTGCTGATCAGCCGCCCTGCATGTGTCCTTCCCCCCTGCTATATATAACCATCACTATCCTCCATCATGCGTGAATACAGCCCTCCCAATCTCTGCAGCTATAAATCACTCCCTAACTCCTGGAGCCCCAAGCCCTGCCTCACAGCAAATCTCAGTCTCACAGAAAGGCTGGAATTTAATAAACCCTGCACTGGAAACCTAGCTTATGACTGGGAGGTCTGCGAGAGAGTGTGTGACCCACGGAAGAAATACGTGATTGGATGCAGCCAGATAGCTTGTGAATGTAGTCACATCCAATCGAATATATTAATGATATCTAAAGTCAAGAAAAGTGATGGTATCTGTGTCCTTAATCAGCGAACACACACATGCTCAAACACGAAGCTAGACTCAGATGGCAGAATGAAATGTGCTCTAGTGCTCACACACATATAGATTAACTCTTACACGTGCAGACACACACACACAAAAGAAGCTGGTAGTGAACATCAAAAAACTCATGCCAGGCCCACACACACACAGACACACGCAGACACACAGACACAGACGGGGAGAGTCAGAGGGACGTCAAAGGACGAGGCCGCGGATATTTCTCCCATCATTTGAGACTTGAGGAGGGCAGACTGAGCATTAAGGGTCTCACACACCTCAGGTAGAACTGGAACTTACACACATGGGTATTCTAGCAAGGATCTGATAACTTTATGAACTGATGTTGTACATTCAACAAAGCGTATTTTTTACCATAACATGACAGACTCCAAAGTCTGACAACCACTTTGAGTTGTCCGGGGAAGACGTGTCTCACAAGCCCAAGCGAGGACATTTTTCAGTTGGGGTAACTGAATGTGAGGGAAATGATAGATATTTATTTGAAATCGTTGTCATATAGATCAATCTGATTTGATACTGACTTTGAAAAATGAGTGGTTACCTCATTTTATTTATTTTTTAATCAAAATTGAGGAATCAGATCTTTCTTGGCATGGCCAAAAACAAATAAATAATTAGATAGATGGATAGATAGACACTGTATTGAACCTTTACAGGAAATTGTTCTGTCACAGCAGTCACGTTCATAGTCACGAAATGGAAGAGTGATAAAAAGAAATGAAATAAATAGGAATAAAGTGAAATCTGAAAGCTACAGTTGAGGGCTAGGTATATAACAAATATCTATAAAAAGGAAAAAAACTCTGCAAATGAGATGAATAACAATAATAACAGTGCAAATATTGGTGTGGCGTTGTGCATTGGGAGGAAGAACTAACATAAATGATTAACAACAACAAATATTAAATAACAAAACATTTTTGCAAAAGAAATGTTTTTTGCTATAGTTTATGCAAAAGTAAAGATTGTCAGGCAGTATCTTCGCATGCAGATGCTACGGTGTCTGTGCATGAAACTGTCTGATCGCAGCTGGCAGGAAAAATTTCTTGTTGTCTTGTTGAAAATGAAAAAATAAAATCAATAGACAACAGAAACGGGAAAATAATGGTCTATTTTTCCATTGATTGAGATCAGACGTGGTCATATTCGTGGGCACATTGTACAATGTCAATCCTCACTCTGTATACTATAGGACATTGCTGTTTTGTAGTATTTTCAAATCAAGTCGATTTTTTCTTTGTTTGAATAGATCTTCATTCATCTAGATCTTGGTAATAAACAAAGGTTAAACGAGAGCTAACTGAACTGCGTTTTTAAAGATGGGACATGTTATTTCTCATCTAAGAGGATTCCACAGTTCTACGTAACTTGTCGGGGGTCAGGAATTTAACCTCTTGTGAAGTGGTTAATACACTAAGGTCATTAGGCCATGTGTTTGCAATTGAACTACCCCCCCACCCCCAAAAAAGAAAAAAAAGAAAAAACCTTAACCCAAACCCCCGCCCAGCACAATGATGGATAATTACAGTCACTGAGGACGCAATAGGTTTGATTACCTACTGAATCATCAAGGGTCATTAGCACAAAATATAGAGAGAGAGAGGAAGAGAGTGAGAACGAGTGTGCGTGAATGAGAGGGAAAGAGACGAAGAAGATCCTTCATAGTAGGTCATACACATAATGTGTCTGTTGTTCTTCTCCTCTGAGGTTTCTATGCTGCCTTGATGAATGTCCAGTTTGGGTAGCCACAAGTATTCAGAGCTCTCTTGATATGTATGTGCTCCTTTAATTTTCCGTCTGCCTTCATAGGGAAATTCTCAGTCTAGTGGTGTAGGGTTCTGATAATTCCCAGCTTGTGCTCCAGCTGGTGGTGAGAGTCAAACAGCAGGTATTTGTCTGTGTGTGACTCAGCAATGACTGGGCAGCATATGACTAAGTAAATTGCCAACAACAGTGATAATGCCATACAAGAGTGTTGAATAAGGCACACAAGATGACAAAGGTTTTTTTGGGGGGAAAAAAGGCTCCAGAATCAGATGACTCTCTCATCGATTTAACCACCAGGGGTAGCTGAGCAGCGAGGGTGGTGGGAGCCTGCAGTAGAGGGTAGTAGAGGGTACTTTTAAATGGTACAATGATTACCACCTGTACCTGCTCTTTCATAGAGCAGAAATACGTTGACAATTTTCACCTATAGCACACAAAAACAAATCTTTGGTAACAGTTCCCCAAAAATGTCTTGATTACTGTTTATACGAGAGTGTGGAAGAATAGCTGTGGCCTCCTAACACCTATTATACTGTAAGAGGTAGATAAAGTGAGAGAGGCTGAAAGACACAAAAGTCGAACAGACCCTCTTGGGGACAATACATACACTCTTTAAAAATTAAATGACAAACCTCTGGCGGTAGTGATTGCAAGGAATAACTGTAAGAACTAACTGATAAAGATTTCTCTGTCGTAATTGTGCTCCTGTACTAATATTTGCGCTATTAAAATTCCAATACTGCTGCACTAAATACCATTCTATAGCTACTCTACACTAGTGATATCAGTTTTATGAAAATGTAAAATTAGCCTGTTTTAGTTGTGCAGGTGGACAGATAAGGAGGGATGTCAGCAGTGTGTAAATGTTTTAATGTAAGCATCAATGACAAATGTAAAGTTGGCAGTTTAAACACTGCTAAATTGTGTAGAGGAGGAACGAAAAACATCCTTTAATACCGTTTGAAAACCATGCAAATAGCTACAACCAACTTGGCAGCAAAAACTGGCAAAGCTGTAGTAAATGTCCAGAGTCAACCCATGCTTTCTCAGCAGGGCTGCACGACTCTGGCTAAAATGAAAGTTGTGACTTTTTTTTTGCAAAGTATTGAGTCACATGAGGAAAGCACTTTGTGGTGGTTGTGGTAAAGGTGAATATATTAATCTTTGGTGCTGCTAGTGTGTCAAATCAATACAGACCGTGCTCGTGTTTCTGACTTTATATCATCTCTGAAACCAAAGTGACTTACAAATCTCAGAATGTTTGACTTTTATCGCCTGAAGCTTAGAGTATGTCGTTGGACTCATCTGGTTTTTGCCTACACAAGCGGGATTTTCTTCCAGATTCATTCTGTCTTTTAAATTTGGATTTTTCTTGCGAGTGTACTCCAACCGTATGTCTATCCATTCCTGGAACTGTTATACTTCTGACCAGACGGCCCAACAGAGATTTAAGTGGACACCATATGAAAATCAGTGGGACTTCCCTTTCGTCTGTAAAAGACATTGCTACGACCCGCTGCCTGACAACAGTTACCTGTGTGGTAAGACACCCCACCCATCCCTGTCACAGAATATTTGCCCTCCTTCCCCTTGGCATAAGGCAACACGCCATCCGTATTAGAACAACCAGGGTCTGAAACCGTTTAATGCCAACTGGAGTCAGATTAATTAAACCACCTGTAACCCCAACACATACTCAGATAAACTACCAGTGCAACAACCTATTTACCTATGTGCAATATTAATATTTCTGTGAGAAACTTCATTTTCATATTCAACTATATCAAGTTTTCAGATGTCTATGGCAATATTCCATTTTGGGCAATATCCTAACCATGTGCAATTATACGATACAATGAGCAATTGCATTCTAGTTTTAGTTATAATTGTTAGCCACTACACATAAATGGCCCGAACAGGAGCTCTCAAGCGCCATCTTCAGACCAGGTGAACCCCCAAGAGTGTTCCAGTGGAAGAACACCCGCGCAGAGGAAGACATGACGGAGGGGGAGAAGGACAGGCAACGCATACAGCCATATCACCCCCACCCATAAAACATTGAAAGAATTCTATGTCACACACAAGATCAATGTCTCACTGACACTCACAGATGAAGTATGTGGAAATGTGATACTTACCACAACTGCATGTTAAGCTAAAACCAGTAATGACTTGGATCCAAAAACTGTCACCAGACTCCTAGAAAAGTTACACCTCAATGCTGTGAAGCACTTCACTATTCTGTTACTAAGAATACCTAGAACTGCAGACAAGGCTTCCATATGATGCCACAACTGACTGGAACTGCGGCACACAGTTCACACAGGAAAGGTGTGAAATGTGGAACTACTACACCGAGCACACGAAGGGAGAGCACTGATTTGTGTGACAAAAGGCCGAGGCAGAGGCCACTTCAGTTTAGTTCAGACGTTTATTGTTCCTCAAAGGGCAATTTGATTTGCAGAAGTGGTCAAAAAGACAGAAGTAATACATACAATAAAACATGGGAAAAAAACAACAGCAACACACAAAATACAGAGAAATGTATATATATATATAGAATTCAACTGGCAGCAGTGATAATAGGCATAACAATAATAATAGAAAAATAACAACAAAGTACTTCTGAACAGTGTAGTCAGGATTAGAGCAGATTAAGTGCATTCATTGCACTTAGGAAATAGGAAAAAGAAAAATTATCTGTCTTTACCATAGGAAGCCCAGGAATACGACCAGACGGGAGAAAAACCAATTCCTCCTAGAGTGGATGGTCAGAGCTCGCCAAGATAGGCGGAGCTTTACAAATAATTTGTCTGTGAGAAACAAGCCAGAGTAGTAAACTGTAGAGACACACCAAAACCTACCAGACAAGGTGGCCAACGCTGAACTCAGTGAGTTAGAGGACCATAGATACAGTCAACTGCATTACAAAGACCCACGCCCCCGATTTAAGATTAACACCAAAAATAGATGAATATAATAAAGTGGCAAGTTCTTTAAACCTGCTCGATGGCTAGCTAATCAAATATACTGAAACTGATAGTCCAAGATATTAAATCTGTTATTCAGACAAAAGCCCAACTAAAACAAATAGCTACAAATAATCATCAGAAGAGATGAATACCTTCAAACCTTCAAAAATAGGCCACAAAAAAATCCCAGACCCAAATCAACCATAGCAGGACATCAGCAAAGGACCAAATTCATGGGTTTCATGAACAATAATCAAACAGTAGATTAAACAAAGGTTACCAAGATGAAACAAAACAACAGCAGCTAACCAGCACACCCCACGTAAGCTCTTCCTTCAGGCCAGGTGAACGTCACGTGCAATCAGGGTTCCAAGAACCTGAGCAGAGCTAGAGAGGAGGGGGGGAGGGGGGGAGGGGGGCACAGCCAACACATGCAGCCATCTTTAGGAAAGTAATGCTTGGACAAATGCATGGATTTAAAAGTCACTCCCTCCACAAGAGAACGCTCACTCGCACTGACACTATGAAGGCAATGGCCGATAACAACGCACACTAGGATGTTTCACGCTGACGTCCTAGGATGTACCCGATTATCCTGTAGACAAGCAACCCCCTCGAAAAGAGATTCTAAATGTCTTCACCCTGTACAGTATCCGTTTATGGTGACTGTTTATAGCAGTTGCATGTGGTGAAAAGGGCCAAACGCAGAGAAAGGTACCCATGTACATGTGGGTAGGACTTTAATAAGCACACTTAAGAATCAAAGGTTGAGTGGCTTCCAGAGTAAGAGCTTCTGGTTATGATGCATCTTAGTCTGGGATTTTTAATCGTGCTATTTTCTCATTTTGGCTACCATTGTTTAATCAGTTGTTTGTCTATCTTCTTCTATCTGTTTATTGTTATTAGTTTGGGTATCTTCCTGTGATTGATTTGGGTCAGAGTTGGAGTGCTGCCCATAGGGCCATTATATTACCATCCACCCGATAAGCACTTAAATAAATGTATGTAACTCCAAAATCACAAAAAAATTTGACTATAGTTATCTGAGGGTCACAAAAGACACATAAGTCTGTGGAGGACATAAGATATAACAATGTAATAACATGATAATTATGTTATATTGTAATAGTTTCAGCCAATCACACCAGGCTGACACTCTATGTCTAATTCATCATTTAGCTTTAAATTACAAATGATTCCTAATAAACAAGTGGGTCACTCCATGTTTTCCTGAAGTGGATGGCCAAACCATGCCGGTAAATTGCTGTAAAATAGTTTAATTAGAAGTTAGAGCCATGTTGAATCTTCTTTCACTGACTAAAAGTGACTAAGCTCTCAGCTTGGTTCATGAGAAATTGCCATCCTTCTTTCCAAGTCAAAAAATCCTTTGACCTGGCATCGGTCAGTGCTGTGGCAATTAGTTAACTGTTTAGACTTAAACACCTTGGCAATGATTCAAAAATCTTGGTAATCAAGAAAAAAAAAGCTTTGAAAGGCATTTGGAAGGCATTGCAGCTGCTCTAAGCACTGATCAGAATCTAAATTAGAAACATGCAACATGGTTTGTAATGAAGATACAGCATTCAAAACAAGCACAAGTCCAGTTACAACTCTTCCTCATACACCGATGGAATGTTGCTTGTCCTAAATGAAGACTGCCTCAATGTTTATTTTAATCAGTATCGTTTCAAACTACATTTTTTTGTCTGAAGTGTTTCAGTGTGACAGCACTTCCTTTCACAAAATGGAAGCTTATGGAATGGCATGAGCAATCTGACCCCGACTCTGAAGGCCTCCGGACTGACTGACTGTGGACCAGCATTCAGAGGGCAGCAGATTTCTTCAGTTCTACGAATGTAGGGGGAGCAGTGAGGCCAAGAGTCCAATAATGGCCTGATAGAAAAGTGACCTAACAAGAATTTGTGAGGAATTATAAGGATTTGAAGAAATGGTGATGATGTAGACTTATATTCTGAGCGTGACTATGCCCAATTGTTTTGAGTCAATGCTGCTCATTCTATTCTTCTACTTTTGTATAAGTCTAGAGTTGTGGCAGCCTAGTCTGAGTCAGACAAAACCCTAATAACAGCAGACCTTGAGTACATACCCAGCTCAGACTTCACCGAAACTTCAGCCTTGTTTCCGGTTTGCTACATACTAGAACATTTATACTGGAGGTAATTGGATAAACTTGCGTCAAATGGACATTGAGTTCTGATAACATTCCATGGCCTTGCTCAGCGACCAGTTTTCTCCACAAATCGAAAAATTTAATTTGAAGGAAGATAAACGCACAAAAAATAAAAACAGGTTGAACTTAACGCTTTGATCGGTTCCAGTTACAGTTGGATTAAGTATTGAGCTAGATTTTCGATGGCCAAGATTTCTTTTATTAATCAGGTATTTATTCATTTGACTTGAAATTTCAGTTCAACATGTTCTAATTTGTCTCACAGTCAAATATAGTATGTTTCTGTGGGGTGGGATATCTGCTGTGTGTTCGCTTCTTTCAAACAAAAAAACGTAATAATTAAATCTTCTTTAATTAAATCTACTATCCTTTAACCTCTAGAGGGAAAGCTACACATACAAATTCATTACGGGTTATTTGCCGTTTCAATGGATACAGTACTGAAAGCAAGTTTGTGGAAATTTAACTTTGGACGCTTGGTTTTAGATAAATGGTCAATCAGCGGTTTGGAGGAAGAACATGTTCATAGTTGTAAAACTTTCTTCTGATAAAACACCTGTTTTGGTGCTAGCACTGACAGAAAAAGTTATAGATTGGAAAAAAAGCTCTACCTAATGAATAAAATATGAACTATTATAGTGGAATTATATACATATAAGACAGTTATTGAAATTAACCAATTTCTACATAAACGAAAGTATAGTTGGGTAGTTACAGTCAAAAAACTATGTTATACTCAAAAAAGGCCCCATACAGATTGAAATATGAACAATTGTGAGATATAACAAATATTAAAGATATCCTTGAAACGGTTCATATAAAGAAACTTTTGACTAAATTCTGCAAATTAATAGTGAAAACCACATCCTGTTGTTGTTGCTAAGTTAAAAAAACAAATTGATGCTTTAAGTCATTCAGAAGTGATTTGATCAGTGAGGAAAGATTACCTTACTTTGCAACAATTGGCGTTGTAAACAGAAACAGGCAAATAAGATTATTAAGTTATTCAAAGAACACCCCATTGGGTAGTTCCTCTACTGCGTCACCGCAACTATTTAGTCATCAAATACTGACCCAACTGTATTTCATCTTCTGTCCATGACCTTCTGAATTCATCATGTTTACTTATTTTGTGGGTTAATCAGTCCCACTTTTGTGGACAATATTAAACCTTCCTTCAACCTTACCGATTCCAGCAAGCTTTCTGGCAACACCCACAGCTGTCCACTAGTCCACTAGTCTGACTGCCAGCTCAGGCTGTCATAAACATGACATTTCAGCTGATAAGTTCTCATGCAAATAATAGCAATTCAGGATTTAATTACCCTCTTCTACCCTTTTCATTCCACCATCAGAATCACTCTAATTACAGTGTAATGTTTCAAAAACATCTTATTAAGTAGAGGAGTAACGAAGAAGAGCATGGTTTTAATAATAGCCCATTGCTTGGATGGAGCAGCAAGATTATTTCAGTGCAAGAACTGCAGAGAATATGTTATAGTTTGTTAGCATTAGCAGTTTTGCCCACAAACTTCTTACTGCGATTTTGACAAATCGCTTCATCGGAGATGCAAGGCTGTTATTTATCATGTGGATTAAAACCATTAACAAAAAAAAAAGCCTAAAGCAATGTGGTGCTTGGCTTTGCCACTAAATGATCCATGATGTTCACATCGATAGAAGCTCATTGAAAAGTAAAGCTCCTTAAAAGATAAACAGATGGAAGCACTAAAATATAATTCAGTTGTCCACTCGTGGTACAGAAAGCGCAACCAGCTGACATCATTTAAAAGCGCCATTCAAACATCGAACGGTGTATCACAATGACAAAACAGTCTTGAAATACGACCTTTCTGTTTCATCCAGGTGTTTTTATCCACATGAATGGAGGCAGAGGTACTTATTATGCAAAAAGATTGCAGTTAACTCATTAACATGACCGTGTTGTAATTGTGACCAACTGCCAGCTCTCGAGTAACCCTCTGTGTTTGCATGAGAGTGCTTATCGTGTGATACTCTGCTTGTATATTTACATGTCTCTATGTACACATATGTGCATACATACCAATGAGCAGCGATTCTGTGCTATTTATAGAGCAGCTATATTAGCTCATCCTATGTGTCAGCTATTGCTCTCAAAATGGCCACAGACATGCACGAAGCAACTGCAGGAAAACTCGGGGACTAAGTAGGTAGAACAAATGAAAGTGACACAGACGGAGAGGGAAGAGTCTGTGTTTATCAGCCATGGGTGTGAAAGGCTGCAGGGCCTTTTTGTCGTCAAGCAGGTCCACCAAATATACATGCGTGCAAATGTACACAAGGAGCTGCAGTCCCTAATAACCCCACGTACAAACACAAGTGTTCACAAGCACAGAAAGCCAACAAGTAGAGCCTGTTCAGTGCAGCTGTACAGGCTCTGAGTCACACTTGCTTGTCAAACTTGCTTTCCAGAGAAGGTTAATATCCCTACAACAGAGTATGTGTGTATTTGTGTATGTGTTTGTGTGTGAAGAGAGAGAGATGAGGTGAATGGTGTGTAAGAGTCAACAGCAAGGAGAGAGAGACTAACGCTGAATGCATGTGGAGAGAGGGGGACTGAGACTTGTGTAGATTCCTCCACAAGGGCAGAGAGGTAGGTGTTGATAAGAGCTGGGGGATACCTCTGCGCGTGCTCAGACCTTCACCCTGAGACAGCTGTTCGTAGTGCCCATTTCCCTCTCTGCATCTGCATCTTCCCATTTCTACTCACTTGATGAAGCAGCGAGCTCCCTCGAACGTATAGCCTTCCTCCCATCCTGTCGGTAGATCTGTGAAGGCAGGACATGAGAAGAGAAGACATAAGATGTCTCACATGCACTACTGCACAGCGATGCAGCGTCTCACACAAATAAGCTCATGTGTAAAATATTCCGCGCGCCCTCCCAAATAACCACAGCAGATACGCGAGGAAGACTATTCATCCTGATTGTGTGTGTGCACGGCGCCCAGTCCGGCTCTGTGCTGGTCTGCACTCAGCGGTCAACTATGCCTCCCCGCCCGTTATCCCCTTTCCTGTCGCGGCAGATGTATTTTATTTGGGATAAAGGCTGCATGTCACGATGCACTGATGTTTCTACAGGGCGGTGCACACGCGCGTTGAGCAGAAGTGAATCTCAGCATCGAAACCGCCATCAGCTGAAAACGTCACTGCAGGGAATCAGCTCCTACATCGGTTCACGCCTACGTGACAGAACTTTTAAAAAGAGTGCTGCCGAGAGTCCAGGTGGAGCCAGGGGGGTTGGGGGGCGGTGGGGGTGTGGGGCGCCGTGCAATGGTCAGCCAGCGGAGAGCAGAGGCGGAGGAGGCTGTTGCTTTGCTGCAGAGAGAAGAAATATCTACACGGCTCTCCCCGCAACTTCTCGCCCCTCTTTTTCTCCCCCCGTGACTCGCAGACAACCTTCCCCAAGCGCCGCGTGCGCGAGCTCGTGTGTCTGAGGGTTTTGGGTGATTCGAAGAAAAGACCGTTGACAAGATGTTTACCTGGAGTCTTCCTGTGGCCCGTTATCACAGCCTCTCCGGTAACAGGATGCAGCCAGGTTGTACTCTTCGCTTCCTCGCTGTCGGTGGGAGAAAATGGGGGAGAAGGTAAACAGAGGAGTCGAAGAAAGACAGACAGAAAACATGTGTCGATTTAGCGAAGCGTGTCCCTGTATCCGCGTGATAATTACTTATTGAAGAATATGCGTCCATCCCGAGTCACCCCATAACTCCAAGAAGACGGTAGGCAGGAGAGCCAGTCTGCTGGAGGATCCGCCATGTCTAGCTCACAGCTCCTCTGCTTACTACACACAGGGAAGGGTGCGCGGCGCAGTGCCAAGCGCGCGCAGGATTCCACGTGCACGCTTACAGGGGATGGAGCGCGCCCGGTGGATAAAGACTCCAGATGGTTTTCTGCCAAGTGACGGGAGGAGTTGGTCGGAGCGTGTACCTGAACTTATCCCCATAAAACTTTAATATTTGTGGGATCCTTGATGCATATTAATGTTTAAGAACTAATTTATTGAAATTATCTGGTTTTACCTTGAATGTCAATTATAAAAAATTACCCGAACCAATACTGAGTGGGAATTAAGGTGTCCCAAAGTCAGGGGATAATAATGGACCATGAAGACCATCTTCTTCATCCTCACATTGAGTTTATTTTAGTTTTGCTTCCTCCAGGCTGGAGATTCAGGGTGAAATAAAACATTCCCTGTTGCCACTATAACTACTTTAGGCTATAACTGAATGTACCTGTGTGCGTGTCTCCAGGTGGGGGCTATGATCCAACATATGAATTGTGGGGCAGATTAAATTATGGATCAAGTTATAACATGTTTTCCACAGTGAAAGAATGACATTTGGTGTACTACTACAGCTACAGGGTTGGGGTGGTATTGGGTATCCACACTCACAATGTTCACACTAAAACTTAATCAAGGATTTTCAAACTAATTGATGGTAAGCATGCTCAGGACAGTTATCCTCTTTTTCAATGGATCTTTCTACCTCTTCAGCTGAATTATATCCCCCAATAAGGGCATATGATGGAAAAGTCATTGCCGCAGCGTATGCCCCAGATAATTCATGTTAACACGAAAAATCCAAAAAAAAACAATTAATGGATCATTTTAAAATTTCAGATCCCCAGACCTTCGTATTAGGAAGAAGTGGATCGCTTCGGGGAAGGGTCATCTGAATATTAGTGACACTAAGGGGAGCTTTATCTGAAAAAGTTTCAGCCTTCATTTCTCATGGTCCGATTTAGTCAAAATCCAAAACCCTGCCTATGCTGTTGTGCCTGACAACAAGAGTATACCGAAAAGTCCCCAATACCCTGCAGTTCACAAGCAATCCCCCTGATTGATGTCATGCAATTAAATGTGAGGTTATGTCCACAGAATTATCTGTAGAAAAAACTCCCCCTAGTGAGTGAAATATTAGAGTAAAATACTATATATACAATATAGATTTTTTGGAGGCGATTCATTTGGAGCAGGATTGGACAACATTGATCCAATGGTTAGGAGCTTATGTCTCTCAAATGATGTATGTAATATTGATCTCCTCAAATCGATTCATATGCACCCAATTTAGCATCCGCAGCCTGTGGAGATGACGATTCTATAATGTCCCCAATTTTTTGCGGATATAATTACATTCTCCAACAAGATAATAATTAGAATAAAATAATTACAGTTAACAAATTTTGTATTGTATTGTATGTGTCGATTTATTATTATTAGTGTTTTTTTTACCTCTTGGTCCTAACTGCTTTATTGTTAGTCATGTTAATCGACTGACAATATTCGTCTTATTACAGGATTATTAAGCTAGCACTATTTGTATTAGAACGCTTCAGTCTCCCTCTGGAACAACGTGGTAAATTAAGCTGTTATTCACTATATGTTAACGCAGCAGTCTCCACCTATGGGTGCCAAGATGAGGAGTGACAGTAGTTGGAACTTAAAAGTGTTTTGAATTATATTATAGATATTTAGTTGAATCCTTGTTCCTAATCAGTACAATTAAAATAAACTGTATTCAGGATAGGAAATGAACAACTATATTAACAACAATTACTTCAACAAATAGCGATTTAAATTATTAATGAAATGAATAGAGCCCAACTCATACATGAAATGATTGAAAAACAAGTACAAACAACCCATTAAGCCGCGTTGCTCATATCCTCACACTTGTCCTTTATTCCTGCTTCCGACACATCAACTTCAGGACAAAAAGTTTCTCTGCTGCTTAATATATCCCACCCACTGACAGGTGCCATGGTAACGAGACAATCAATGTCATTCACCCGTAAATGGTTATAATGTTATGGCAGATCAGTGTTTAACCGGGAATTTCCCACCTGAGCAACACATTCCACAGTTAAACTGCCCTCAGATTTGTTCGACGTGACACTACAGCTGCAGGCTTTTTTCTATAATAGGTAACAAGCCAATATTCAAAGATACAGTAACATTTATCAATAGTGGAATAAAGTAGTTAAAACGAGGTTCATCATTTTTTGAGCCATATATACATATATATATATAATTGTATATAGACACACACTGAAACGATCATGGATGAATCAACTTTATGCATAATGACATTATGCTGCATTGAAAACAAAAATACATCAAATATCTCAAATAACTGTAATTACTAGTTAGTATACGTTCATTTACCAGTCATGTCTTTAAGTGCTTATGTTCACTGCTGTCATTGGGTCCACATCCCCTCATGAGAGATATATCTTCTATATCTTTGCACATTCTACACTACTATATCCACCAGCTGCAACACTTTGTCAATTTGCTGTCGTTCAAAAGGGCGCTGATCCAACGGCTGTTTTGGTTTTTTTGTTGATTACCAGAATAAGAGTGCTTTCTTATATGAATAAACTGATTACAGATTTTTAAGTTTCAGCAGTGTTTTAATTTCAGTGTTGGCTATTCACTTCTCCAAAGACTCTCTTTGCTTCTGTACCATCAAGTCATTGTTGGTAGAGAGTCAGTGAATTCATAACTCTGAAAAGGGACTGTTGTTCCATGTGGGTTGAATCCAGAGCAACTGGACTTCTGTTTTGGCTTGAAGATGTTTCGTCTCTCATCCAAGAGTCTTCTTTAGTTCTATCTTGCTGGTGGGGAGTGAGGGGTTCTGATTCAATCCACGTGGATTAGCATGACCTGGATGAATGAGAATCTAGACAGACGAGGTCTGCTGATCATCACCTACTCCAAATATGTCCACTTGAAGAAGTTTAGTAACAGTTAAATACAGAATATTTATGTCTCTAGGACTCCCTGCATGGTTATGACCGTAATTAAGCCTTTATTAGTATTTGCTTGGAAAAGATGTCCACAATGCCACGACAACCCACGTTTATTATAATTATTTTTGTGAGTAATTGTTGATGTTTGTATTCCTGCCCCCCATGATCCTGTGACAAAGCCATCCAATTACTAAGCCCCTGTGTTAGATGAGGAGGCAGGTCCTAAGCCGATTAGAGAGAGGATTTCCAGACCCTCATTCAGGCTGTGGAGGTCAAGGAGTGACAAACAATCTATTGCGTAAACGTCTGACAGGAGTAACGTTATCAATGCTCATGTGTGTAAAGAGGCAGGTAAGTGTGTAGATTCATCCAGGTCATGCTTATCCTTGAAGATTGAAACTGACTCAACTGGACTTCTTTCTAAGTTGACAGCCTCTCATTGAGAAAACAGGTCAGGTGTCTAGATGGTTAATTCTTCTAGAGTCGCCTCTTAAGTCAAATCTGTCCAAACTCTGGACAGAGAGGACTCATGTTTGGAGAGATTTAGATCCCTATATAAACTCACATTGTAGCTTGAGATTAATGATGAAGAGGGGTTGTAGAGGATGCCGTTGGAGTTGTTTCAACTGGATACAATCCACATCCCAAGATCATGTTGAGTGACTGGTGGTGGAGTTGGTGAAAGTTATGGACTTGTGAACAACACAGCTGTGGCGACAGAACAACCAATACATCAGAAGCGTACAGAATACAGACACGTATGGACAAATGTGTTAACGGCTAATGTGATTAATTTTCATAAAGCTTAAACAAAGGGATACATAATAAATATGACATCAAAAATATTGTTTTTTAGAGTAACATCACTTGTTGAATCTGGTTCTACTGAATGTTTCATGCAAATCTGTCCACATCAAATCATTTTTTTCTTGTCCTACTTATTTCTCTTATGGGGAACTTTGTTACCTTATGGGTGCCTTATATTTTTCTTAACAAGGCTAATATAACTATGAATCTGTAGTACAATTCAATTTTATATCATTCTTTCAACTCATTAACTTAGTAGAGCCTCATATATTTAATGCCACCAATGCCAGTCATGAATATTTATGTTTTATTTATCAATACAATACTTCTATCCAGCAGACGAAGTTTTCACCGCTGTGACAGTTGAGTGTTTTTGTCGTGTCCCTTTAACGGCATACTTACCTATGAAGACATAAACATACATTATCTCAACAATGTGATAATTCATGAACTCACACCACAAAGTTGTGCCCCATTTCCCTGAACACATTTCCCTGAAGCACGATTCCTCTTTTTCACTGCATTATCATCCCTCACCTCATCAGCTACACTTTATCCACCTCCTCCTCTTGTTCCAGTTTCTCTGCAGCTCTGTCTCCTCTATTCCCTCACTCTCATGCAGACAGATTCACTACCGTTTTATTTCAGCTTCCCAGCTCGTGCAGGTACCTGCACTGCAGCCCACATGTCTACATTATCTCCCACTCATACTGGATCCAGAGGGATGTGACATTCGTGTTACTATGTCCCACCACATACCACACACACACCACAGAGTACGTGGTGTAACTGGGTGAACATGTTGGATGTTTATCTCTCTCTTTTTGAATCTCTGCATTCATCTCTGAAACAGATTAACGTCCTCTTTCCGGCTCAGCTGTATTTCATTTATCTGACCCTGATGTTTACACTTTAATTAACTACTGGCATGTCACTAATATTTTCAGCAAAAGCAGAATCTGCTTTCATTTCTACTTCACCCATTGAGCCTTATCCAAGATCCGGGTAACAAAGTGATGTCTCCATCGCTCACACTGGCAGAAAAACATGCTTTTCTTTCATTTTTCATCTTGATAAATCACTCTTTCTTTCACTGGTCCAAACTGCAAGGGAGATTCTGTTCAAAGCTACACCTACGCTGTCGTCCCCGACAGCAAGGAATATGTCCCAGAAAAGCCCCCAGTCCCCTGTGTAGTTCGAGCAATGTTCCTGAATGAACCCCTAAAATTAAGTGTGAAGTAATGTAAAAAAAATAAACCTGTGTTTTTTGTAAAATACTCCCCCTTGTGAGTAAAATTTGAACTATGGAATAATATATAATAAATAAAAGATATATCGCCTTGAGTTGCTTCATATGCAACAAATTTCGACAAAATCGTAATGGGCATGTCGGAAAAACAGTGTTTTTGATAAATTTTCAGATTTTCTCCCCCTGGTGAATAAAATATGAAATACTGAATGTAATTTAGTGAATATGAACTAAAATATGTATAAGAATATACTCATATATGAACTGAATGTAGAATGTGATGGTAAATATTGTGAAATGCAGAAATAGGATCCACTAATGTGTATTTGGTACTGATTGCTAGAACTTCCATTAAATTCACAGAACAGCTTCTGTGTGGAGGAGTCAACACATCTAACCCATCACTCCTAGTTATTTCATTCTTTTTTTGTGGTAAGGTTTGGCTCAAATCTTTTACAATAAAGTTTGAATAATATCTATGTTTCATCTTTCAAGTAAAAGTTTTTAGAGTTTAGGAGCTGGGCTGCTAAAAAAAGGTTCTGACAGACTTTTCATGGTAATTATAGTACTTAGTTGCAGATAGTGCCAACATTTAACTTTGGCATATCTGTCATTGCAACAGAATGTCAAACATAAAATGTCCATCATAGTTGTTCTAACCCTGGGCGATATTTAAAACATGTTCAAATTAAAAGCGATAGTTGAAAATCTGTCCATTGGAGGTACGCCTCCTTACAATTTGTATTAGTAATAGTGGATGTCAATCATCAAAGCTGTAATGCTGATCGGTTGGGATTTGTTTTGCTGGAGGTGGCCAGGTAATGTCATTTTCTAAATGTAATGACTTTCACTGAAAAACTCCATTATCTGTGAAAATTAAAGGGTTTGTGTTAAAACTAAAACCTTCCAAGCTTTATTAAATAACCTCAAGCTGTATTGTTCTTTCATTTTTACGGTACCATCCAATTGAGAGTCAGAGGGACACAACGACACATTTGGCTTCTCTGAAAAGCAACATGATGAATTATAGCCTTTCCACAGCATGTGAAAAACTCCACTGCATGCAGCAGACTTTAGCACAGACTTGCAAAAAGGATCATTCTATAAAGAAGAGTGCAATGGGGTTTCTCCTGAGAGCCTCGCTGTTCCTATCATTAAAAAATATTTTCTTTGCTGCACACAAATGTAGCGGAAAAAAATATACCATCCTCAGTATGTGAAAAATATTTTGCAAAAGTAAAAAATACACATGAATTCAATCAGCTGGTTATTTATTAAATACCCCATAGCCTAAAAGCTGCATTATTGTTGTGAAAAGACTTCATTATCAAATATCATCTGCTGTAAAGTCCATCCATCCATCCATCCATCCATCCATCCATCCATCTATCCATCCATCCATCCATCCATCCATCCATCCATCCAGCACCACCTGCTGATAACAGGAAGAACCCCGTTTGTGACAAATACTCATAAGAGAAAAATCCTATTACTTAAATTGACCGCTCTTTAGCGGTTTTGCCTCGCGGAATACCTTGAGGTAAAAACTTAAGTACAAGAATAAGTAAGATACAATTCGTTGGACTTTACTAGGTATAATGGTCCTTCTGATAATATCTTATTCACAAGATTGTTGGTCATATTTCCGGAATGTTACTGTCCATTTCATATTATATATTATATTATATATTATGTGTTTCTTTGACGTTTGTCATTACATGCACACCAGTATGCCGGTTATTGTTTGGTTTTTAGAAAAATCCCGTCTTCGTAAAAATGTATTTAAATATCAGGCTCTGATTTCAGTAACCAAAACAACATTTTATCCCTGTTTTGTGAAACATGAATATTGTATCTGGAGTACTCTCAAATTAAACAGGATACTGTTGCATGTGATCCTCAAACTGGGTGGAGAACAGTGAGTGATAATGTGTTCAGTACAACAGTAGCTCAATTGTTTGTCAGAACTGGTGCTCCCGTTGTTTCCTGTGATCTCATGCGACTTTGTCAAAGGCCGTAAAATGACTCCTGTATATTTTTTCTTCACCAGGTGGTATTGATCTCCATCGTGACGACCACACGCCAAGCCCACCAGTCAATGCCGCATATCTTCATCTCGCACTCCCCTGTACAATATGTTGGCTCAAGCTACTGTGGCGGAGAAAATGACAGACTGACAGCAAACTGGAGGACATGTTTAATATCGTCTGTCACTCTCGTCTCCCACATCCTGCAGAAGTGTGGCCTTTGATAGCAATACAGCCTGTATAAGCTGTGATAACCTCATTTTAAGTCAAACAGGTTAACTTCAACCTCTGACTGACCTAACCTTATTTTAAGTCAGTCAAGTTGATTTAAGGTTAAGCTAACAGTTAAAGAAATGCCATTAATTTACCATGTTTAAACATCACAGACGGATGTGGACATAGCACACATTAATCACTAACCAGGACACCAGTATGTACACAGGGATAGGAGTAACCAAATTTCTCTGTACTCTAGTTAAAACTCATATCTCCAATATGGTCACAACTGAGATAAGCCTTATAACCAGGATAATATGTCTATGCAAACCCTGACATTCAGGACATTTTGAGTTAGACGAAGCAGTGTTAACATTTTAGCGTTGGGGAGCTGCAACGTTCTGAAAAAATATTTAAAAAAACAACCACAAATGTCACTTCATGCTCAGTTCCTTTGATTAATTTGATGTTCCTTTGGGGGTGGAGCTGGTGGCTCAGTGGGCTGAACAGAGACGCTGAAGTTCAAGGAGCAGGAGACGACCAGCTACAGAGTATTTGAGAGATGCACAGAGAGTCTGCAGGAGTTGGTGGTAGATTTAGAGGCTGGTACTAACTGGTACATTAATGGAGAATTTGCATGTATTTTTCCTAAACCTTGGGTACTTTTGTGCGTTGGGAGAGGTTTGCGATATCTCTGAGTGCTTTTCCAGTTAATTGTGCAATCATTTTCAATTTCAATTTTTAATCTATTTGACTTGCCATTAAAGATAAAACAACCTTTTTATGTCACTAAATACCTTTGAAGAACAGTTGCTGTTATTAATATTCACATTGCCTATGTCATGACTGCGTTCAGTCTTTTATGTATTGGAGTTTATCATCCTGATCTGTGCTTCCTGTTTTATTTTTTAAATGAGTTCATCCAGTGTTTTTTTTGGTAATCTTCACACTTCCTGTCGGGTTTCCTTTATCTGTTCTGCCGTTTATTCTGTTTATGGTTTGTGTTTCATTGCTATACTCCTTCTTAGTATAGTCTTTGTTCACTTGTACTCATTCTCCCCCTCTGTGTCTACATCTCCTGTTTTGATTCTATTCTTCTGTGTGAGTGATCATGTTCCTCACCTGTGTTCCCTCTCCAGCTGTTACATTGTGTCGTGACCTCAGTGTATTATGTCTGTGCTCCCCTTTCCCCTGTATGCCTTTTTGCGGTTCGCCTCAGTCACACGATTTTGAAATCGTTGTTGCTTTGTTGGACCGCCTCCTCGGTTTTGACCCCTGTGTGTTCATCGATTTACTCATTGATTTTTGATTTTTATTAAATATTATATCACTCAAACTGGCCCTGACCTACCTCTGCCATCTTCTGTATGCGTCTGGGTCCAAACACTGCTTCTGCTATTAATCATAGCATCCTGTGTCTTGTTGTTATTTAGCGTAGTAGATCTGGTCTGATGCATCATCTTATATTTCTCTCTGAGAGGTGATAACGTTTGATGAATATTTGCAGTATTTATTCAACCTTAACCTTCACTTTCGTGCATTCTGCAATCTGTTTCTTTTTCTGTGAATTATTTTTGATTAAATTTAGTTATTCAAGTCATCTTTTGTTGATTTTACTTTTGTCTGCCATCTGTTTATATTGCCCTTTTTTTTAAACTAAAGTGAACAGTACAAACTGATCAATATGAACTTATCAGACAGAAATTTCAACTTCGACCTCAATGCATTGTCATACTGATTTATGCTGTTACTGAATGAGTGGTTGTGTAAAGAACTTCAGCAGGCTGCCGTGACTATTGCTCAGTGGGAAATGTTCCAGAGACCATGTCTGATTAATTACCTCACTGCTTGAGTATACCAAAACATTGTTGTTTTATTTGCTAATTCCAGCTCTGTGCTTAGCCCAGCTCCTGAGTCGGTCAGCCACCAGCTACCTGGATGCCTGCAGCATCAGCATCAACATCAGCATCAGCATCAGCATCAGCATCAGCATCAGCATCAGCATCAGCATCAGCCACCACTTTATCCCCCTATTCAGTCCAAGCTTAAGGATCAGCTCCCCCAGATCTGCTCGTCTGTTGTCATGGATGGATGGATGGAGTAAGAGGAAGTATGAAATGAAACAATAACACACCCAAACAAAACCCAACAAGGAGTCCCCTTTCTTTGAGAACTATCTAGCCTTTGAAACAGATGGTTCCAGGATGGGAGCAAGGCTGCACCACTCTACATCCACACCGCTCATCCGCCCATCCAGCACTGTCAAAGTACGGTCACCCAGTCAAGCTGAGTCTGAGTCTCAGCTGTCCCGCCCTACAAGGAGTCTGTCACTTGGTTTCCCAGAGACTCTATTACTCTTCCCAATGGAACTAAATGACCCTGTCCCAAACAGACTTTATAACATGGTCCTCCAGTGAATGTGCAGCCCAATTCCCCTGCTACGCCCCAGCTCCACCATGACACTATATTGTCAACTTCTCCAGAAATACTACTTCCTAGTTTTCCAGAAAAGCGATATATTATTTATTCTCCTTATCCACAGGAAGAACGGACTGCTTTTAGAACTAAAGTTTAAAGTAAGAGGACTTTGCATTTCTTTTAATACTGTGCCAGATTTTTTTTTTAATGTAAATGTTGATAACAGAGTTTGTTAGTTCCTTTGAGAGGATTAGCAGCCTGATTTTTTTTTATCACCTTTGTTGTTCCTCATCTGGCTGCAACTTCAGAATGTAGTGTTATTTCACCAACCTCCAGTAGATAGCAGCAGACCTCTGGCTTTTACTCATTCTGAATTTAAGACTTTTTTTATGCGGTTTCGAATCACAATTTCCTTCACCGTCGGGGGTTTAATTCATCGTTTTCCAAATTTTAAACGTAAATAACTCCATAGTTAAAAAAAAAATAATTAAGATTTTTAAAAATTATTTCAAGGAAGAACAAGATTTTTAAAAGACGAATTGAATTTCCAAGTAAATCCTTGTCTGGATTACGTTCCCAAAGTCCAAAGTTGATTTGATGTAGCTCCGCAACCATCTGGTGTCAGTAGACAGGTAAGAACTAAAATAAATTATTTTGAGTGTCAGTAACATTCTACTTGTTTGAGTTATTGATCACGTGATCGTACAGTTATTGATTGTGATCATACACCAAAAGTATAAAATAAAAAAATAAGTAAAAATATTCCATCCTCATTTGATTTCCTCTGGATAAAAAAGCTCCAACATCATTATATTACAGTAACATCATGCTATACATTCAATACACTTGCTGGGACATTCTCTCATAACTATTGCATCTAGTTGGATAGAAATACCACAAAATACATGTTATTGTAAAGTTTTTTATAGGATAGGAATAGGAGGTATCTCTATTTGTCACAGTTGGAAAGCCAACGTACCCAAAATGTACCAAAAATAGGACTTTCATCCGAGAGAAGGATTTTGGGTGTGAAATACCAACTCTTTCCACACACTCTTTATACTGACAGCCAAAAGTTGTCATTTTTTATATGACAACTTTTGGCTGTCATGTAAAAAATAGGGTTTTATTAAAATCTAGCAATGAGCAGTAGTGTGATAAGAAACCAGGTAGAGGCACATCAGAAGCCTGTTGGGTAGTACATAATAATAATAATGATAATACATTTAATTTATAATGCACTTTACATTTGGATCAAATGTCAATGTGCTAAACATGTTAGATGTTACATGTTAGAGCTCCTTTCTATCCACAGAAAGGTATGACACAGGAAGTTAAGCACTGGGCTTGTAAACCTGCCAAGGTCCTCTCTAATCCATAGGTATGTGCTGTTGCTGAAAAATATGAAGAAACTCACCCTGCAAAGCCGGAATGTATTTTTTTGCGCTATAAATGTCAAGCTTCTGGAGTGACGGGTTCAACACTGTTGACTTTACTCAAATAACACAATACAATATTGAGAAGGGCAGACTGAGCAGTACACTGACACTCCACTCACCTCATGCATATTGATGTTACCTTTTTCTTTTAATTAAAAATAAAATAAAACATATTTGACAATTATATAACATATTTGTCCATCCCTTTCCCTTTCCCCCTCACATTACATCACCACCACCAAGTATAGTGTGTTATTCTATGTATCTATGATATGTTCACTCACAGTTAATGTATGTTTAGAGAATCTTTCGGCATGTTTAGAGCGTATTTATGTATTGATTAACTGTTTAAGAGATTTTAAACAATGACAAAAGTGACGTGAAATAAATTTCCGGTCTACGTTTCCCCAAAAGTACCCTGGTATGCTCCTGAATTTCCCGTGAACAAATGTTGAGACAAAATCATTATTAGATGAAATATATAATTTTATATATTTATTTATCGCATAAAATAATTCCCTTTAACATATTTAGCGCTGGGTGTTTCATGAAGTAAATGATCGATCGCAGAAGAAAATCTTTCTGTCAGGCAGTTCTTTGGACACCCGTGACTCCTGACAACAAGGCAGGGGTCCTTCAGTTAGCGCCAGTTTAGAGTTTCTAGCGCTCAGTGGGATTTTTAAAGATGAAGGTGAAAGCACTAGTTTGACATAATATCTAATTTTTATGGGAGTTTTACAGCGTACATAAATCTAAGTTACACTACGGGTGGGTTCGTAGAACTCTTTTCGGTAGTGCCAACGGGCTCAGCGGGAACGTTCTGGGTAAGTTTGTGTCGTTCTCCGAGCAGTTAAACAACTGAATGATTGGATAATTATTGTTAAGTGTTTCATTTAAATATTGAGTGAAGAAATAAGCGGTAAATCACAATTTTTTTAGAAATTAAATACCCTCCCAATGCAATAATTAAGTAATTATAATAGCGATGTCCGAATAAATGAGAGGACTATAATGCCTCATCACCTCTGCTCCCAAACATCTTCATGATCTATCTCTGCATCCATTCAGTCTCCACAAATGCGTAATACATGTTACGTATTCATCTGTCTTTAAATGGCCTAACTCAGGCTTTCACTGTGAAATCATTCTAGTTTAGACAAAATACCTGTTTTCTATTGTTTTACTTGGACAGTCTTATGATCTGATGTAGATAGAATACATAAACATCAATCAACATATATAACTGAAGACTAATTTAGCTCAACTAACACAAGGTTTTAATCAAGATTTGGCACCAAATTACAAAACAAAATTAGCCCATTCCTTAAGTGCAAAGGCCTTTTTCTGGGGTTTACTGCTCCAACTCCTTTCTTCAAATCCCATCAGAAATTGTCTCTGGGTTACAAATCAGTCATTCCGAACAGCAACTCTAGAATGTCACAAGACGCCCATGATGATGATGATTATTGTTGTTATCATTATTATTATTATTTTATAGTATTTCCCCATAAGCTATCAATATATGTTACATTAATATTAATGTTATTATCAACCTGGGATCCCTGCTGCCGCGGCCCGACCATGGAGCGGTTGGAGAAAGTGGATTATAGCTGATGTCTTTGCTGCTTTTCCCCATCTGTATCTCCCTCACCTGTGTCTCTCTCTTTCTCGCTCTCACTCTCTTTTTTTTTCCAAACCCAACCGGTCATGGCAGTAGGCCGTCCACCCTGAGTCTTGGATCTGCCCGAGATTTCTGCCTGTTAAAGGGCAGTTTTTTCTCGCCATTGTCGCCAAGTGTTTGCTCAAGGAGGAGTTTGTTGGGTCCTGTAGATAATTATATAAAGAGTCTGGACTAGACCTGCTCTTTCTGGAAAGCACCTTGAGACAACTATTGTTGTGAATTGGCGCTATATAAATAAAGATTGATTGATTGATTGAATGTTCATGGGTTTAGTCCGGAACCTTGCCTTGGTGGGCTTTGAGATACGCTTGTTTGATGTTATTACAGCAGATTAAATAAAACTGTTATATGATGGGGTTTGGATTGGGTGTAGTAATTTTGTTTTCAACTGTTGCACAGTGTGATACAATACTTGTTGAATTGAATGTGAGCCTTCTTTAAAAGAAAAAAAAATAATGATCCCATTGAAACTTCAATTTTTAACTGTCTAATATGTTTTAAACATGGTACTTAAATGCACAGTTGATATTTATTCGGTGTGGTGAGTATTGTACTAATACACAGGGACTATGTAGTTATGTATAACTATGTATTTTATGTTCAGATGTCTATCAGTTGTTTTATTATAAGCTTCCAAACTAGTGTGTACGCCACACCACAACTTATGTCTATCTTGTATAATTTATTTGTCTCATTCTCTTGTAGGTCAGCAGGTCATCTCTTACCAGCACGATTACAGCTCTAAGATGGAGAGTGAGTAACAAAGGATTTAATTTACATGAAGGTATAACTTTATTAATCTGTTACGACATTAGCCAAACTGTATCTCCTGTCTTTTTTCCAGGTGAAGATGATCTGGACATTTTGACGGCACTCCTTGTTGAGAGTGAAGGTGTTGGAGAGGATGCTGAAACTCAGGAGCAGGTAGACGAGTTGGATGGCCTGTTTGACAGCAACGAGGACGGGGAGTTCAGAGATGGTGTCGAAGAGGAACAGGAAGACTTGAAGACGGAGGATTTTAAGGTCGTAGAAAATGAAGAGAAAGAAGTAGCACAACAGAGCCAGGGGGATTTACAAGGTTTGTGCCGCTGCTGTTTTCTAACCTTCTTCCTGTCGATAAACAGTTAGTTTAGCTATGTAAATGGATGTTGGTTGGTTTCTTCATTCTTTAGACGAGTTAAAGCGCATGCAGGAACAGATGAAGCGGTTGCAGGAGCAGCTCGTAGCCTGCCAGACGGTTTCCTCCTCTTCAACTCCAGTCACTACTGCCGAGAGCTCGACAATTATCAAACCCATTAACACTACTCAGGCCCAGGCCAGACCAACCACTTCCTCTCAGAAGACAAAAGGTAAAGTGGCTTTTCACACCAGCAGGGGTAAAAAAATCCAGAATTCTGTTTTTCATGGAAATACAAAAAAAAAAGAAAAAGGTGAAGACAAAAACAACCTGGTTCCGTTTTCTTCATCAGTTGCAGTCAGAGCACAAAATGAGAAGATCCAGGAGTCCACGGACTTCTTTGATCAGCTCAACTCTGCCGACTCCTTCAAACGCAAACCCAGGGTAGCTCATAATCCAAATGCAGGCGTGTCAGGTAGGACTGCTCTCACACATGCCCTAACATCAATCCAGTGTCCCCGTCACTGGATGAGGTTTAGTTGTTTTGTTCTCCTCAGATGACCGGAAGCCACTGGTTGAGGTAAAGATAGGCAGCTCCTTCCTGCCAGTAGAGAGCAGTAAATCCACCTGTCCTCTGCCTTCACCTCAATCAAAAAAGAGTAGACCTCTATCAGTGGGACAGCCGACTAGCACCTTTGTTCCTCCGTCTCCTAAAGATTGTAGCATGGAGAGGTACTCAGGACTGCGGATAAGGTCAGAACCAAGAAAACACTGTTTTTAAGACAAACGATCGCCTGACAGAATTTATGTTTGTCCAGTTTTTCAGTCTGTTCTCAGTCTAGTTTCAGTAACTCTAACTTGTTTCTCTCAGGAAACCGCGTATTTCCAGCTGCGAAATGGACCGCAAGATGGCTGATCGTCGTTTGATCCGCCTGTCTCAGGTGCCTGAGCGCTTGACAAGGGAGAAGCTGGAGGAGAGCGATTGGGTGACCTTTGCAGTGGTGGTCAACAAGGCCACGCCCCAAAGCAACAGCAGTGTATGTCTACGTTGTCCTTCCTTTCAACAAGACACTTAACGTTTGAAAAATCGGATTATCTAGATCTCAAAAAATGGCTTATGTTTTTAAAACTCTCGATGAAGCTGAAAAGGATCAGTTCTTCTGTCACATGGCTCCCGGAAGGTTCACCCGAAGCATGTTTTCTCTTCAGGGTCATTCCCTTATAGTTGGCAACCTGACCTCCAAGACACACGCCGTATAAGCTCAAGACACACATCAAATTCCTCTACAGAATAATCTAGAATTTCTGTTTTCAATATTTGTTCTGAGAGATCTATTATATGTGACGTGAGTAATGCTTCTGTCTGCAGGGAAAAACCTTCAGCATCTGGAAACTGAACGATCTCCATAATCTGGATGTGTTTGTGTCCCTACTGCTATTCGGTGAGGTCCATAAAGAGCACTGGAAGACAGAAATTGGCACCGTCATTGGCCTCCTCAACCCCAACTCCATGAAACAGAAAGATGGATACGACTCTGTGAGTTCTTGGGATGGACATTGATTTTTGCATACTGATAGATTACTAACATTTATTGGAAAGACGACCCGTTTCGTCACTTATAATATTTTTACCGGCGCTTAGTAGTAATCCAGTTCTGCCGCCAGCAGTTGGCAATAATGCAGGTACAGGCTGTTTGCAACCACAATGTACAATTATTGCCTAACAATGGCGATGAGTTGAAGTTATTGTGTAATAACAGTGATGTGATGTAAGTGTTGTGTAACGGTAATTCTTTGTTATTATTATGTAGTAACAATAACATGTTTTTGTCTATCGTGTAATAGAAACAACATCTTCATTCATTTTTAAAGAATAAACTCCTTTTAACTCTTTAATAATGCTATGCATTATCTGTAAAAGGCAATGACATGTTGTAATGATGATGTCATAACAGCAACTTGTTACATTTACCGCAACACTTTGAATTTATCACACAATACTAGCAGTAACATGTAGTAATTTCTTGTGTATTAACGGCGACTCATATCTATGGTGAAAATAACGGTGACTCGTAATTGGGTTATAATGGCAACACTTTGTAATTATAGTGTAATAACATATTTTAAATGTAATAGTAACAATAGCATGTTACTATTGTGTAAAAACAATATCATGGCAAGTCACAATAAATATATAATAATGGGAATGTAATAATCATTTTGTATAGTAGTTTTCGTGTAATGTCCTATAGTTATATTAACAGCAATGATATTGCAAATATAACATATTAACAGTTAATCTTATGAATCAAATAATAGCAACTTGTTGTGTTTATTTATCTCGACCATGACATCATTTACAATAACAAAAGCATTTAATTCTTATTAATAACCACTACATGATGAATTAAATTTTTATGTAGTAACGGGGGCTCATATCTATTGTATTATGATGGGGATGTGTTATAATTATTGTGTAACAATAGTGACACAACTTTGTTATGTAATAATGGTGATGCCTTTGGGTCATTCGATATTAACAGCATTGGGTTTTAGTTATCTTGTAATAATAGCCATGTATTGTCGTAATTACTAGTGTTTGGTAATTATGGTGCAATAACAGTCCCTTGTTTTGCGTGATGCAAAAACAGTGATGTGTTGAAATTTTGTGTAAAGACTGACATATTGTAATTATTGAGTAATAACGCAATGCTTACATGCAGGTGAGCCTGACGGTGGATCACCCTCAGAAGGTGCTGCTGATGGGTGAAGCCCAGGACTATGACACCTGTAAGGCCACGAAAAAGAACGGAGAACCCTGCTCACAGATTGTCAACATGGTGGGTCATCGTCTGCTGAGTTGCCATTGCCGTGTTGTCCTTGAAGCAGTCATTGATCATGCTTCCTCTTTGCAGTATGAGTGTCAGTACTGTCAGTACCACGTTAAGGCCCAGTACAAGAAGATGAGCTCTCGGAGGGCTGAGCTGCAGTCATCATATTCTGGAAAAGCTCCCAATAAGGTGAAGACGAAGGGGAAGGGCGGGGGCCTGAAAGAGCGTCTGTGCCAGGATGGTTTCTACTACGGCGGAGTTTCCTCTGCTGCATGTGCCGCCTCATTGTAAGTGATGTTTGACAACCCATCATTTATTCTCATTTAATAAATGCTATTATTGACTATATGGCGATGACTGAAGCTCTTGTGTGAACTCCTTAAGTTGCTGAAAGAATCCATGACTGATGCCAAAGTTCACAGCCTGTCCACTGTGGACTATGGCTGAAGTGATTGGCTCTATAAGTATGTGTGTAGTGAGTGTGTGCGCACTGAATGATTTTTTTAGGTGTCTTTTTCAGATCTGCGTCCAAATCGAACAAACCTTCCCAGACGACTCTGGATGGGCTGTTTGTGAGCGGTGCAGCTCGGCTAGCTGATCAGGCCAAGAGTTTGGGTGGGCTCAAACACATACTGTACTTCATATGGTCTTTCGTTCCTCCTGATAAGTTTTATATTAAATGTATTTGAAGGAAAAACACTCACTACTTTTATCAGGTAAATGTCAAAATATTATGCTTTAATCCTTCTTCATTTTTCATTCACCCCTTAAATAAAGGTGTGAAATGAGATGCAAAAAAAAGTCTTTAGTGCCTATTCTTATGACCTTAAATTCAGATTATTCACAAAAAATTTAACCTGTAACTTGAATAAAAAAATAGAAAAACATTACATTTTTAACATACAACAGATATTTTCTCTAAAACATGCTGGCCACAATTATCGGCACCCTGCATTTAATATTTCGTGCTGCCCTTTTTTGCCACACACATCTGAGACTATTCCTCCATACAGAAACTCCATCTAATTCAGATTCTAAGGTCGACCCTTCAGGCATTCTAAGGTCCAAATCCCACAGAACTTCTGTGGGGTTACCTAACTTTATGTCAGGTGACTCTGATGGCCATGGCTAAACCTTCATTTTGTGATATCTGAACCATTCTTGTTTTACACTAATTATTAGGTGAGTTTTGGATCATTGTTCTGCTGGGAGTCCATGGAACCATGTATTTTTAACAAGATGAACATGGCCTTTGGAGGGAAAACAGCCCCACAGCATCAGAGGTCCCCCACCGGACTTCACAGTGGGTATGGGGTGTTTATCTCTGTGGCTTTCTTTCTTGGGATTGCCACCTCACAAGATTTCCTAGTTATGCAAATAATTGTAGCATCCATTTTAGAGAAAAAGTATATATTTTAAGTTAAGAATGTAATTGTTGTAATTATGCTATTTGAGTAAAGGTTAGATATTTGTGAATAATTGAAAAGACAGATCATGCCTCTGGACAATGAATACATTTTTTTGCATCTCATTTTACTGATTTTTTTCATAAAGGGTCACAATAATTCTGGAGGGCACTGTATCGACTACCATTTAGCGATTGGTGAGGATTTCTGAATATCAAATTATTGATTAGATTCATCCTAAACCTCTGATTGGTACGAACAACCATTTTTCCATACCATGTTTTTCCCTTGTTTTTATTGCCATGTGGATGCAACTGCTGCAACCGCTTTTATAAAAGATGAACTTGCTATTACTTCTTCAGGGTGGAGGTAATGTAGCTTCAGTCTGAAGGCAACCTGTTTTTAACAAATGAAGAGCATGCTTTTACAATTGGATACGACACAACATTAGAAACATGCTGCCAAATAAGTAGTCATATATTAGATGTTCAGAATAAACAACAAACAATAAAGATACTTACATTTTTTAGAGTGACATTCGAATAATATTTTTTTATTGGAATACCCATCTCTAGTACTAATATATACAGAACAACTGTTTGTAGATGACGTTCCTTGCTCAACTCAAGTGTTCAGTAACTGATGAATGACTTGATTTAAAAATAACAGGAAGAAAGCAGAAACCGTAAATGTCTTATGTGTTTGTTTGTTTTTATTTAGCGATGCAGTCGGGTCAACTTTCAGGTTGTTCCAAAGAATTCAAGAGTCTGATGTCAACGCCAACACCTGGAGTGCTGCAGCTGAAGAAACATCTGACGCAGAACGGCAAATCAGGTAAACGTCTAGAAGCGTCCGTGACGCATACTCCAGCACAGGACCAGTCAACGGTCATCGCCGAGTTCTTGAAATTTTGTTAGGTCCTCTGAGACATCAGAGTGTTCTTCCTATCGCAGCAGCTTAATCCGTCTTTGGAATAAAGATGGCACCATGTGCTTGACCCGTCCCCACGTTGTTTCCCTTCCTCAGCTTCCAAAGTAGCCGCTGGAGTTCCGTCTTCTTCCATCACAGCCTCAGACCTGCTGAAGCAGCAAAAACAGATGCAGAGGGACTTCTTGCAGAGCCGCCGTCGGAGGTCCGAGGACATCCACAAGAGAGAGCTGCAGAGCCCAGCTGGACCAAGATCTGGTGGTTCATCCTTACGAGACCAGTGTGGTCTGACATCACCCAGAACAGCTTCTGAGGTCCCAAAGGGCTCCCAAAGCCCAGCTGCTCCTCCTGGCCCCACCCTTGGCCGAGGCTATTCCGAAGGGGAAGACATCCTCTTCTTTGACAACAGCCCACCGGCACTGCCTGCCAACAATGCCCTGAACCTGTCAGCCTCCAAGATGGCTGCTCTGAGGAAGCTGAGAGCCAAGGGGGTGGGACTAAATAAGGAAGACCCTAATGCCTTGAAGAGGAAGAGGAGTAATGACATCGAGATCAACGCCCGGGTGGAGAAAAATCTCAATACAACTGGGGGTAAATACACACATATATAGACAGGCACTTTATATGCTTATGGAGCATTAATGCTTTTCTTTCTCAGTTTTCTTTTGTTTATTTTCCTCTTTTGCTGCCCATCAAATCTTATTCTAGATATTTTAATGATGCATTTGTTTGTTAAAAGTAAAACACAAGAGCTCTCTGCAGAATGTGAAAACATTTAGAGTTTAATTGGTTGCTTGTTTTAATGTGTTCTTTAACTTTGTAGCGGAGTCGGCCAATGACGTGGAAGAGGAACAGGCCCAAAAGAAGAAACGACATGAACAACTCTACGTCCAGTCAGAGGAATTTCAGAAGATCCTCAATGCCAAATCCCGCCATGACGTTGTGCTGCAGGCGGTATGAAAGTTAACTACATGCATCTCCTCACATGTGTTTTATTAACACAGATTCACAGCCGGGAACATGAATATAAATAGGTTCAGATGTTGTGACTTTGTGTAAATTTATGCTGTGAACTGCTGAGGTGACGAGTGGAAACTTTTCAATGGAGGAAACTTACACGACCATCGGAGGACTCTTAAAAGCAGACGGCACTCAGAAAGGACATCGAGGACAGCATCATTAAAACTGAAATACAAACTGCTCATAAACGTTCACAGAATTGTCACGCATCACTTAAACCTTTATTCACATTAAATAGTCATTTAAAAAGAGTACAAGGATCAAAATGTTGTAGACATGTTGGCGTTATGCCATTAGTTCTACACAACGGACCCGTGTTGGAGACACAGTAAACAGTTATAGATCGAAACGTTTCTTTTCATGTCCTCATTGACCTTAAAAATCTAAACAACCGAACCAGCAGGTCTGAAAACTGAAGTTCTGTGCTGCTGCTGCTTCCTCCTGATGTGACCGCTGGGCCTCGAATCAGGGATCCAGGGCATATTTGACAGGAAACAGATGAGATGGGAGGCCCCCAGTTGACAGGAAGTAGCCAGCATGTGAACGCCTAATGATGCGAGGAGGGTGTATCTAAATAACTAGTACATATACAACCTGGTAGATTTAAAGTTGTTTCTGTTAACCCCTCCCCTCAGGCGGAGTACCAGATCCAGGAGCGTTACTTTGACCCTCTGGTGAAGAAGGAGCAGCTGGAGTTGAAGATGATGAGTGTCAGAGAGATGAAGTGTCGTGCTGTGACCTGTAAGAAGGTAAGAAAAAGTCTTTCGGTTTTGTCGCTCTCCTTTGGCTCAAACTTGTAAGGGAACATGTTGTGACCTACCTGCATTTTCACCGAGACCGGACCTTTGAGATGTTGGCTTCTGTTGCAGTGATCATAAACCCGACCCTTTGTCTATTAGTGATTAAATAAAGGTTTCTCATGGTTCCTTGCTTCCAGTGTAGTTACACCTACTTCAAGCCAGCAGACCGCTGCGTGGAGCAGAATCACGACCTTAAGTGGCATGATGCCGTGAAGCGTTTCTTCAAATGTCCATGTGGACAGAGGTCCATTGCTCTGGACAGACTGCCAAACAAACACTGCAGGTAATGCTCGCTCTCAGAAGATGGTCCCAGCTCGTCTGCTGCCTGAGCCACTAGAATAACGATTCTAACTTATGTCTTACTGTTGCAGTAACTGCGGCCTGTTCAAGTGGGAACGTGACGGGATGATGAAGGTAAAGTCTCTCTTAGATTGTTTCAGACCGATGTCTATGAAATAACACAGACTTGATCATGTTTCTTTCCATTTTTCAGGAGAAGTCTGGCCCAAAGCTTGGAGCTGAGCTTCTGCTGCCGCGTGGTGAGGAACATGCCAAGTTCCTCAACAGTACTAAGTGACCTCACCGAGAGGGTTTCAAGGAAATTACACGTTTAAGGGAACCTGTTTTTAATGTTTGTTTTTTTGTCATCATGAAGATGTGAGCATAATATAAGACAATTAAAGTGACTTCACATGTACAGAACACTATTGTGATTACTCCAGCGATGCTGTTGTAGATCTGGTATCGGAACACTCATTTAAAGACATGATGAGAACATGATCGGTTTGCTAAGTGTCAGTCATTTCAGAACAGAGAGGCAGGTGTGATGAATAGAATACACGATTAAATTCCCTTTAGATGCTTCAGTTTCAGCTTCAGGTGTCGAGACTGAAATGGTATTATAACACAAGTGTCCCCAGTATTTTGTAAAGACTTTTTAGCTGCTATGACCTCTTGCTAACCCTAACCCTATAGCCAGACGCCAAATTCTGTCAGCATTACTGAAGAATCTAAGCCCATTAATCGTTGGCAGAGGCCTCCTGGTCTGAAATATTCCAGGATGCAGGTCAAATGACTGACTACCCTGGAAGACTTTGAGATTTGTTTGATACCAAAGGTACATCACAGATGGCAAGATGTTTTTTTCAAGGATTTCCTCGCTAGACTAGCGAGAAGTACGATACAGATCTGTTCCAGTGGATACAAACCAGCAATCGTAGTCGCTGAACTGTATTTTAAAGTATTTTTTTATTTATGGAAGATGGAATCCAACTTGCTCTCTGATGCCACAGATTTCTTGCTCCTGAGGAAGCAATGCAGCTTCAGACGTAAAGTAGCCGTGGGGGGTTGACGGTTCCATCACCAGCCCCTGCAGTCAACATGTCAAAGTGTCCTTGAGCAAGATAATTAACCTTAAAACTCTCCCGATGGCTGCTGCGTTGGTTGTTGTTTCTGGTGGCGCTTAGATTGTATCTGCCATAACTGTGTGAGTGTGTTTGAAATAGTACCTATCTAGTGTACTTTGAATGTTCAAGGAGACAAGAACGAAGAAAGTCCAATCCAACCTGGGCCTCCATGCTTCATTCTTCCTCCTACAGAAATACCACAGATCCATAGGCCTACGAAAGTTCCTCCACAGAACATCCAAAAACCTTCCCACCTAGGTGTTTCCTTCAACAAAACATGGTTCTAAGGGAACTAGAGCAACATTTCCTATGATTTTGGGAGATTGGTGGTGTATGTCCTGGAGTTGGAGAATTCAGCATTGATGTAAATTTAGGGTTTAACGGGAAAAAACTTTGGGACTCTGAGGCAAGTGGGTCTACGGGGTTGGCCCAGTGTTAACATGTCCTTATCTATGTTTTCATTCTTTCTTCACCCACTGCATGTTAAAGATTTCCTCACTGAAATGGTTAACCCTTCCGGTCTGATGATGTCTGCTGCTTTTTGCTTCTCCACATCTATGTGCATGTTACATCTAACAGATGGTGAGACTGAAAGGCATTCATGGTATGGGAATCGGGACTTATGTCATTTTGTAAAAATAAAGCTACAAACTTCTGACAAAAAAATGGTGAAAGATGAAAATTATTATTTATTGCTGCTCGTGCAAAAGGCTAACTAAGAGGCTAAACATGAACAAATCTGTTGCAAACTAATTTTCCACTGGGCATCAAGTATTTCTAATTCTTAATCTAGCAAAAATAAAAAGTATATGCCTCCAATTACTGTTAGAAAGTTTGATGTAGAATGGGAAAGTTGTAATTTTGATGACATGGCATATGATGATTTATTTAAAATATAGACGACTGCAGGAAGTGTTGGTTATCAAATTCATTATTATTTGCTCCAATGAGAGTCCATAGCCCTACCCTCCAGTCCCTGCACACAGTACGCAGAGGACACATCAACAGATGATTGTGTGATGATGTACACACTGTGGGTTGATTGTATCCACAGTCAGAAGTGTTAACATCATAGCAGGGATGATTACACACCGCGTGATTAGTCACATTTCATGTTTGTATAAGTAATTGAAATTGAGTTTATTTTGACAACTGTGTGAATATATATATTTATGTATTGGATGTATGTACTTATATACAAATATATAGCATATATATATATATATATATATATATATATATACATACACATTATCCCTATTATTTCCTGATTTCATTCTTTCTGGAATTAATCATGATGCAAAAAAGATGTAACATTTATGGAGTGGTGCTCATAAAAATCAGATAACTATCAGCCGTAGTTGGTTATTCTGTTGACTCCATTATATGTGTATGGTGCTGAATTATAAACAAGTTACTTCATACTCAAAAAAAGAAATTCCCTTTTTTAATTATCAATTTAATTACAATTCACACATTTTTGAAGTTTACTTCTTATTTTTCAACTAAATATATGTTTAATTCTGGCTGGTAACTAAAACAGTGTCACGGATTCCTTTTATACAGAGAATTTAATTTCAGTCAATGCTTTGTTGGTAGATTTGTAGGCGTTAGAGGAGGTGTGCAGTGTAGTCAGGATTTGAATGAATGAACTTTCAGGGAGAAGAGTTGGCTCAATTAGTATAGCAGCATTTTTATTACATTACAAATTCGATCACTTTTATCACATCAATCATCTGGCAGCATGAGATTAAGGCCTCTGTGGACTTTAATTAATGTCAGTCAACAAACAAATAATTAAATAAAATTAGTTTCATTATGCTCTCTCCAAAAATAACTGAAGAGCATCTCTTCTTATTCCCCTCAGAGAGCGGGAGGTTCAGAAAGCTTTCGCAAGATTCTTTTCAGAGGGGATGGAGGGTTAGGGTTAGACTCAGATGTTCTAATCTGAGTCGTACCTGAGCTATTCACAAGTCCTCTCACATCAATCCAAAACTGAGTTTATGATCATGTCTTTTAGGTTCTCTGTGAGGTCAGCATGCTCATAATCACATTTCTAAAATGTTACAAGAGTAAAACTCGTTTCCTCTGTTCCGACAGTGAATTAGTCATAGTTCAATTGATTGAAAATGATTAATATCCGTTTTCCATGGTGTTTGGCTCGGCCAAAGAAGTCTTAGAGAGAAATCCTTTCTCCCTGCACCAGACGGCCTCGGAAAGCCCAGCTGTCCTGCAGAAGAAAAGTTAAAGGGTCAGTCCAACACAAAAAGATCGTCTTTCACATTCCTTTAACCTGCAACTCAAACTATGTTATTTATAACATAGTTAATCCATGGAGCAGCAGGGGGTTGTGACGGACACACCGCATGGTAACAGACCAGTTAGAGGATTAATCAGATCATGTGACACCTTGTCCTGATAACTCCTGTTAATAGAGGCTGGAGCAGCAGTCAGTCGGGGGAGTTCTCTCTGGGTTTTGTTACATTTCCCCTCTTCCACTGATGTTATGGACTCCTCCATAGGCTGAAGTTATTTGTTCAGAGTTCTGTTGATTGTTTTTGTTACTTAATTGATCAGTTGTGTGTCTCTGGGGCTTTTTGAATAGGACTAAACCAGGCTTAGAAATGACAGCGACACTCTAAACTGGTTTGTTTACTGCAGCAGATTCACAGAGTGGAGGGAAATAAATACAGGCGCGGTCCCTCTCTTGAAATGATGGAAGGTCAAAGACTAAATTTCAAGGTCACATTTTTAATCATTTTTGACAAAGCCACAGACGCTTGTACGTCCTTTGTTAATGTTTTTCTATGCATGAGATAGTAGTGAAGAGTCAACCATTGCAACAACAAATACAGCAACAGTAGAAGAAGCTGTGATGTAGCTGGTGTATAGAAAACGGCCAGCGGGTGGCTCCGGGGGGCTGATAACGTGTGGCTGTTCCCTCCTGCTCAGCCTCCCTATGTAATCCCTCCACGCATATCTACCTGCTGCAGCAACTGGGTCCAATCCCCCTACTCAGGTAGAGGAGGGGGAGGACATGTGGACGAGCTGAGAGTGATATGCTGAGAGGAAGATGAGCAGTGGAATTCTCCGGTGAGATGTTTCGCTCTTTTCTTTTAATTTCACTTTTCGTCACTTACAGCTTTTTTTTGTAATCCTGGTATGTCTAAATTGTCAGGATTTTTATTGTGTTGTTTTAGTCTTGGCTGGGGATTACCGGGAGTCCAGTTCTTGCCCTTTTCTTTTATTAGGATTTTTTCCTTAATTTTGAGGTGAAGGGGAAACACTGGGAGGGACCGTCCATTGTGTGGCTGGTCCACTGTTTCCCTTCTTTTGTTTCTTTTAGGCGGGGTCTCCAGTCCCTTTTTTTCCAGTTTCAGTTGCACTATAAATTTTGGGAATCAATAAAACTTGGTGAGTGAAATTCTGAACCTTGTCTGGCGTCCTCTTTTCTATGCTGCAGTCTCCTCATACCAGTCACACTTACTTTTAGGGAAGCCATAACAGTGGCGGTCTAGGAAGTCATGACGAGTGGACATTTTTACCCTTTTCTTTATTTTTTATTATTAAACAGAATGTATTCTTTGTTGGGTCCATAGACATCTGTCATGTTTTCCTTCATGTCATTGTCACACTGGCCCCAATGATTTCTGATCTGTTTCGTCAGTCAAATTCATATAAATTAAACCTTGAATACGGAAAAACGCTCGACTGTATCTGCCTTTAATGTTGAGCATATTTGAGCCTTGAGTGTCATCTAAGAGACATTTGTTGTCCAAATAAAATTGAGAGAAAATAATCAAACATGATGAATATCCGTTATGTATTTTCAACCTTTTTGAAGGTAACACAAAAGTCCCTGCATTATGATATAAGATAACACTTGTGATAGAAGATTTTGACCAGATCCCCCTCAGAACAGAGGACAGATCTCATCACCAGTGACAAAACTTACTTACTTACTTTCATACTTTTGGTACATTTCAAAGGTCTTTTCACTTCTGCTTGAGTAAAGAAAGAGGAATCAAACCCAAGTAAGTGTAATTTTAACTGAGTACTGAGTACATTTTATTTTTGTTCTGGGAGCGTGTCTATCATAACACATCCTGTCACTATCAGCTGGATGGTCACATGACCTCTGCTAACTGGGCCCGCACGTGTTAGATCACACAGGAAGCTGGTGATGTGATGTTGTGTCCGCTGCAGCTTTGGCCGATGCCCAAAAGCAAAACGTACATGTCAGTTCTCTTTTCTTTATCTGACTAGAGATGGTAGATTCAAGAAACTTTACTTTTCCTCGGGGCAATTTTAAGCCAAATTGAGTAGTTGTACAAACATGCAACACAAACTGTACAGATCAAAGGATAAACATCACCGAGAATGTAGAAATAAAATAGTAATAAGATAAAACAAATACTATATGAGATGATTAAATAAAATGATGATAAAATAACTGTTGCACTGATGCAAATATTAAACATTATGTCTTCGCATGTGAGGTAGTGAGTCATTGGGTGATGGACAGCAGCAAGAACATGAGATAATAAAGTGTGTGGGCCAGAGGCCCTTGGAGCATGACCCAAGGATGAATCTGTGTGAGGGGGGAGGAGTTTTGTGGGGTGACAAGAGGGACAAGGATGGCTAGGAGTTGAGAGGTTGGACGGCCTTGGGGACAAAAGGCTAGTCTTTCTCCTTTGTGTTCTACAGTAGTGACAACCGCAGTAATAGATCAGCCCATACACCTGAATGTAGAGTAGAACTGGGCGTACAAATAGTATTTAAAATAAGTATTTAAACATCAGAGATAGTTGAACTTTATCAAACGCTGAATATATTTGTAAATAAAACAGATATCGTATGAAATGTCTGACCTTGAAAGAGAGGTCGTTGCCCACACCGTACTTCCTTGCTGCAATCTCGATCACCTCCTTCTCGATATTTTCCTGTGTTGTTCCCTTTACCTCGATGTAGTAGCAGTCAGAGCCGGCATAGTGGCAAGAAATGGCCTGGAGATACAGTCACATGTTAAAACGCCATCGTCAAGACAGTGTCTTCATCAGCTCCATTCTAATAGCCTTCTTTGCTACAAAAGCATATACACATCCGTTGGAATGATAAATACTGTATATACAGGTAACTTGGCCAGGATTCATATAGACTCCAAATACTGCACCCTTTACTGTTAGCACAGCTCGTCAAGGAGTTAGCAGCTCCAATATTGACGGATTATAAACAATAATCTGTCAATATTGTTGATGATGAAACAAAGACAAAAAAATTAAAAACTTATGGGGTGAAATGGGTTAGAAGCCAGGCGGGCTCCACATAAATATGCAAATCATGCCATAATCCATATGTTTCTGGATGTATTCCTTAAAAAGACATCAAATCATCAGACCAGACACTTGTATCCCTGCATTCTGATAAATGTAACCTATTTACCATTAGATAGTAGGCAAAATGATATGATAGAAAAATTACTAAAAATATTGGCCTCAGCTATATTGACTGAAATATTAATTCAAATGAATAACCTGATTAATTAGAAAAGACAAAATGTAAAGTAAAATGACATGATTTTTTTGTAAAAAAAATAAATAATAATAATTATATGACTGAATATTTTAACTAATTAGTACATTGTAATGTGTATATGCGAAGCCCCCCCATAGCTCCTGCAACAAAGAAAAATTCTGGTGCCACCTCAACGCGGCGTTTTACTCTAAAAGATTTTTATGCATTTACTAAAAAAGACCGATAAAAGAAGCTGTAGTGTCGCAGCGGATCAATATGGTCTTTAAAAATGTGGCCGGGGTTTTTAAATATTTTATTAGACTTTATATTTTCACGAAGATTGATGAGTAAATTCTGCACAAGGCTGGAACCAGCTTGGATGAGCATCTCACTCATTTGTGGAAGGGTGGTGGCAGTAAACTGAATCTGACCAATCACAAGTCACATGGGGACAGACCGACACGAGACCGCCCTGATCGTCTTGTTTTCCGACAATCTTATTAATTTGAAGAAAATCTTTTTTTATGTAGTTTCAACGATAAACGGAGGAATGACGGACTAAAAAACTGTAGACGGGACTTTGTCACCCGTATAAGTTTGTCCTTTACATAGATATTCTGCTATAATCACTTTAATGTTTCAAAACAGGTGCATTATGGGCAGCGTACCTTGCGGAAACCTTGCGACCGATTCATACCAGATCCATGGATCAGCAGGGGATGGAAGAAGACGGTGTCACCCTTCTCCATCTCCAGATGCACTCTAGGATGCTCCATGTTGTAGTCACGCACTCCATGATACATCTTGTTCACTCCACCCTGAGGAGTATGAGACACTGAGTGTGTGTGTGTTCATATGAGCAGCTGTAGCTGCACCTCTTGTAGAATATGACATGTTTCTGTACCTCCCACTCAGGATAGACGTGCTCCTGCAGCGTGCTTGTGTGCGTTCCAGGCAGGACGACCAGACAGCCGTTCTGCCTGTTCACAGTTTCCATCGCAGTCCAAGCACAGACGATCCTGTCTGCCGGGCGGAATGGAAAGTAGTGCAGGTCCTGGTGCATCGGATGACGAGATGTCTTCTTACCTAAAACATCAGACCTGATTAGTCGCTGGGCCTGGACTCATTTCTAGAGATTGTCCTGGTTTAGATCCAGTCACTTATAATTTTAAAATTTACACGACTCCATCGAGCGCAAACGTTAATGGCATGTCAAATAATTATTAATTTCCTGTCAATATTTAGCTTAAAAGTGAAATATTAGATACATAGCCTTTTAATTTAGCAGCTGTGTTCCTAAAATCATCCGACTAGACATCAGCAGGGACAAGAAATTAGGGGGTCATGATTTGGAGTTAAGAAAAACTCAACTTTTGAATTATCAAAACACGCTTTGACTCCAACAGGTCCCTTAAGTGGACAAGAGGTTCTCCAGACAAACAAAACTACAGTCTGTAGTTTAATTAGAAAGCCATTAAATAAATCTGAACCTGCATCTGGAGGTTTGTTGATCAGCATGGTGTGCATGGCCATGATGTTGGATCCAGTGAAACATTCCACATACCTCAGAATCTAGAAAAGTAGAAGTCTAGATCATACCTGAGGGGTTAACTGTTTTTATAACATGGAAAACGATCAAAATGTGGCATCAATGTGAAGATACATGGCTTAGAAAAAGTAAGGCAACACTCAATCATCGCAGTATGACACCAAGCCAGTTAAACTTCTGGGATATCAATCTGTCCATATCGATGGTAAATGGACTGCGCTTTTCTAATGTGCTCGACGACTCAAAGCGCTTTTACTACACGAGACAGCATTCACCAATTCACACAAACATTCAGACAGTGATGATGGCGGCTGCCATGTAAGACGCCACATGCTCATCAGGAGCCGTTCACGCCATTCACGCCATTCACGCCATCATTCACACAGCAACAGAACAGACATTGGGAGCAACATGGGGTTCAGCATCTTGCTCAAGGACACTTCTAAATGTGGACCGCAGTGGCCGGGGATCAAACCACTGACCTTCAGATAAGTGGACAACCACTCTACCAGCTTGAGCCACCGTCATGCTTTAGGAGGAACAATGACTGTGAATCAGTTCCGCATGTTTTGTTGCAAATGAAAGTGACAGCAGGAGCGTCATGCGTCATGCTTTTGCCTCATACATATTCAAAAGCATGACGAACCCCAAAAAGGGAATGGTTCTGAAGGTGGTGGCCACAATCCATTTCCCTCTACTTATCTTTCCTGACTGACTCTTCTTTAGTTTTGTGTTCTGTTATTGTCTTTGTCACTACTTATGACATAAGGCAGTACCTGCAGCACACTGACGCTGCTCAGGTAGTCCAGCTCCTCCAGCATCGCTTATCTGTGCGTGCAGTTGAAAAAACTGTCAGCAACAGACTGCATGAGGGTGGCATGAGGGCCCAACGTCCTCTACTGGGACCTGTTCTCAAAGCAGAACACCGTTGCTAAACTGGTGTTCACCAGAGAAGAGCAGAATTGGCAGGTTCTACATGGTGCTCCGTTCTCTTCACAGATGAGTACAGGTTTAAACTGAGGTCATGTGGCAGGCGTGACAGACTCTGGAGACGCTGTGGAGAATGTAATGCTGCTGCCTCATCATCCAGCAGGACCGGTTTGGTGGCGGGTCAGTGATGGTCTGGGGAGACAGATCCTTGGATGGTCCCACAGACCTCCACAGGCTAGCCAACAGTACCCAGACTGCTCTTAGGGTACCAAGATGAAACTCAGGCCCACTATCAGACCTTACACTGGTCCCGTGGACCCTGGGTTCTTCCTGGACCAGGACAATGCCCGGCCTCATGTGGTCAGAGTGTGTAGGCAGTTCTTTGAGGATGATGGTATTCATGCCATTGACTGGACCTTATGTTCACTAAACCCGAATCCAACCGAGAACCTCTTAACTGTAACCTTGTATAACTGTATCAGACGCCACCTCCACTGACCACAGCCTGTCCAGGAGCTCTGATCCAGGTCTGGGAGGAGATCCCCCAGGACACCATCCTCCATCTCATCAGGAGCATGCCCAGTGTTTTCAGGCGGTCCCTTTGGTATCTGGGGCTCAAACACACTCCTGGGTTACATCATGAGTTGTCGTGATGAAATTCACAGGAGTTGGATCAGTCTGAGATTTCAGTTTTTCACTTTGATTTTTGGTTTAATTTAGAATCCAGCCCCTAATGGTTTAATGATTTTGATTTCAATTGATCGTTCTTGCAGAATTTTGTTCTAAACAAAGTACGCAATGTATATCATCAGAGACAAACAAGGACAGGATGCTGACAAGCCTATGATCTGACAGTACCTCTGGTAAGGTGCAGTACCGAAAAAGTTCAGGAACTTCTTGAAAATCCTGGAGTTTTGTGATCGCTTTTTGGTCTGGGACAAACTCGGATTTAGCAATTGTCACGTCCTTCATGATCACCAAACCAGGCAACTTCACATCCTGCCTACAGAGCTGTTCAAACTCTTTCCTAAAGAGCAAACATTGATCATAGTCAGCAACTCAGAATATATAGGTCATGTAATGTTATCCAAACACACAGCAACTTTCATTTAAAATCTAGTTCAATAATGGGTGTCTCATTTCGTCAGAAATTACAGGTGCGCTATTGTAAGTGTTTTTATTATGGATGTCAGGTTTTGTGTCTCTACTGTGACCAGAGTTTTTGGTGGTTACCTGAACATGTCGATGTCTTTTTCTGAAACAAGATTCTTGATGAGGATGAATCCATTGTTCTCATAGGATAGCCGCTGCTCTGGGGTCAGCAGGTCAGTATCGAGAGTGTATCTAACAAAAAACAAAGATTGCATAAAACAAAATCACCCTTTATTGTTAATTTTCTCAATTGAATATCAAAAAGATTATGAAAAACAAGATATTAATAGTATGATAGTAATAATGTGGAAACAGAAGAGATCAATGAGCTCCTCCCACGCTGCAGGAAGGAATCCTTCAACAGGTATTTTCCCCCATGCAGCCCTCACCCTGAACAAATCTGGATTGGAACTCATCTCCACCTGCACTAATACCATTCACACTTGAGACTTTGACATCATCCGACATTAATACCCAATCCTGAATGATCATGCTGTCCCTGCAGAACACTGCATCACTATCATTTGTCACGGGAACGGTCTGATTCTGGTTAATCTCCAGAATCAGTGTCCATTCAATACCTGGGCTTCAGTTGGGGTCTGGTGCTGAGGGTTGGAGCAGATGTCTGGAGAGACAGTCAAGGAGGCAGAACGGGATCATGTGTGGAATCAAACTGATCGACAGTACTTTCCTAAAGGAGTCAGGATTTCCATAACGAGCAGACTGAAGCCCACATTTAAACGCTGAACGTTATGTTAGTCCTCATCAATAATATTCAGATGTATTAATTTATAGATGTTAATAATATTCCTATTTACACACACACATAGCAGACCCTATTGAATTTACATTCTGCTAAATAAACTTTACCAGCAGCTTCTGCTCAAGCTCTACGCTTACCATTAATAATAAAATAAAATCAATTAGAAATAAAATATTATATGTGACGTCCACAGAGGCCCAGACCTGCAGTGGAGCCGCAGCATTTCCTGCCGCTACTATCCGCCGCCCTATGCGTATATTTCGGACAGCCGTACAGCCTGTTCCGCTCTTCGTAGCCAGTGCGATGGAAGTAAAGGATACGATCTCGGGGGATCTATCAAGATGATTAATTAAGAGTCTCAATCTCTCTGCCGACCGAGACATCTTCCTCTCGAGCTTTCGGCAACCGTTATTCCGGAAAAACACGGTTAGGAAGACAGAGTGGGACAAAGTGCGGTGCTGACGTCACAGCAAGAGGTTACCTTCTTCAGTGGACCTATGACACACTTTTCTGTACATAATGAATGTTTTAATGCTGGCATTAATCACAACACAATAGATGACCTAAAAAATATTATAATATTAAATAGGTTATAACTAAACTGATCAATATTTATTTTCTGTATTATCAATCTTCCTCTTCTGTTGAATGTTCCATTCAAGGGTCACCAAAGTGGATGACCTGTTTCTATTTTGCCCTGGCATGTAAATCTTCATCATCTCCATCTTTGGCACCCGTCATAGAATATATCCACTATCCTTCCTTCTCACATGTTCAAACCATCTCAATCTGGCCTCGCTTACTTTGTCTCAAAGTTGTTGAGATGGGCTTTCCCTCTAATGTGGTTGTTTCTAATCCTGTCCATCTTCATCATTCCTAAAGAATATCTTCAACTGTGCCACCTCCAGCTATGCCTCCTGTCTTATTGTCAATGCCAGCATCTCTAAACCATACAGCAGAGCTGCTCTCCCCTTCACTCTTGCTGCTACCCTTCAGTTACAGAAAGATCCTGACACTCTTCTCCACCCACTCCATCCAGTTGCAATCATATCTTCATCTCTCTTCCTCACTCCCTGTTGTGCTGAACTGTTGACCCCAGGTACTTAAAATCCTGCACCTTCTTAACCTTTCCTCTTTGCATCCTCACCATTCCCACTACATCTCTTTCATTCACACACATGTATTCTTCCTTTATACGTCTGACTTTCACTCCTCCCATCTCTATTGTATACCTCAACCCCTCCAGGTTGTCTTCCAGCTGCTCCCTGCTCACACTACAGAGCTCAATGTAATCCATGAACATAATAGTCCAAGGAGACTCCTACCTGACCTCATCTGTCGGCCTGTCAATCCCAATAACAAACAAGAGTGGGCTCAGAGCCCATCCTTTGAGTAGTCCCACCGCCAATTTAAACCAATCAGCCACCCCCACTGCACACCTCAAAGCTGTCTGCTGCTTCTGCTGTTATACATGTCTTGTACAACTCTAACATACTTCTCTGTCGACAAAGACTTCCTCATGCAATACCACAATTCCTCCCTCTGCACTCTGTCATACTTCTTCCTCTTCATCTTTGAGCTGTTCCCTTTAAGGGTCACTACAGTGGATTATCTGCTTCTATCTAAGGCGGACACCCTGCTGGCTAACAGTACAGGTGATGGTTTTTAATGATCCAAGAAGCCCCAAGCGGTTCGGAGATCAGTTTCATGTTCTGCAAATTGATGTCGTAGGGCGCTCTCCTTAAATCCAAAAAGACATAGTGCAACTTCTTCTGGCCTTCTGTATACTTCTTGATCAGCACTCTCAAAGCAATCATTGCATCTGTAGTACTCTTTCTTGGCATTAAACCATGCTGCTGTTCTCAAATCATTTTCCTCTTTTCTTAATCTAGTTTGGGATACTCTGCCAGATCTTTATTATGTAGCTCGTCAACTTTATGCCTCTGTAGTCGCAACAGCTCTGCACAACACTCTTGTTCTTGAAAAATTGGCTCCAGTACACTTTTTCTCCATTCCTGAAGCATTATATCACTCTCTGAGATCATTTTGAATATCTAGTTAAATACTCCACTGCCCTCTTTCCTAGACACATCCATACTACCACCGGTGTCTCTTAGGGCCAACCGCCTTCCCTCTTTTTTTAGAGGTATATAAACATATATGTTTGTTTGTGTGTGGTTGCCTGCGTTGTCGTTGAAAATTGTTTTATTTTGAAATGAGACAGGAAGTCGTCAACTGCTGGCTGCGTGGGTTTTGATGGCGGTTGGCTCGTTCTCCTCCTGTCTCCGGTTTCGACAGCAGACCCTCCTCCAGCCTCTTCAAACCGCATTAACGTTATTCAGGGGTCCGGCATCTGTCCGTCCTCACCCCTCACCCCCTGGTGGGTCTCGGGGACATCGGTTATTTGCCGGTTCGAGCGGTGCCGTCACCGATCAGAGGGCTGTTAAAGCTGCCTTGGTGGGCGGATAAAGCGGGGAGGAAATCCGGGCCCGGCTGATCCAGAGGGGCAAACGACCGAATCCACCTTCTCAGGTAAAACATTCTGTCCGATAATGGACTTAGTGACGTTTAATGTGATCCGAGTGTTCATGACAAAGCCCGAAGCAGTTCCAGTAATTGGTACCGGAGAATAATACCGATATATTCACCTTAATATATAAACATGTGTTTACAGCTGCCTACAGTTTAACCGTTTTAACCCAAAAACGGACTCCTAACTGGTACAGAAAACCTCACCATACAGGATGTGGATAGTTCAGTTTGTTTACATTACGTGTTCTCAGCCACTGAACCCCCACCAGGGATTTTAGGGGTGTTACATAAAAACACAGACAGTATATTGAACTATTGTTTCAAAGGCAACATGAAGGATCGGATTTATTGAAATGAATATTCGACATTCCTGCGTTTTTAGTTTTAATAATTCAGAAATGTCTTTAATGAATATCTAGACTTGCAGTAAAATCAAAATATGTTTCTATGACCGGTTAAACACATCACCTTTCATCCCAAAGATATATGGTCAGAGCAACGTGATTCAACACCCATCATATATCTCATTTCTTTAGGTCTACTATTTAACAACGTATTAGGTAGATAACACCACAACATGTTAATTACTGGACTAAAGCATGTTTTACAGTATTTTTTTTAATCTTACCAAGTTCTTCCTTTTACTAATGGCCGCAGTCTCTGAATGATTGAAGCCTCAATGTCAAGCATCTCTTGGCCTTTGTAGATCCTTTAGCTGCATTGACCTTATGATAATGTGATGCAATGCTAGACACCAGCTTCTGGCAGCATTCCTGTAGAATTGTATCCCATTCCACATGGGCAAAGGCCTTGAATATTCCTGGGTTTCTGTGCTGCAAACACCTTCTTTAAATTCAACCAGAGATTCTCTCTGGAGTTCAAGTCATGTGATTGTGACAGCTCCTGTAGAAGGTTCCAGGACTTCTTCTGAATCCAGGCTTTTGAGGCCTATTAAGGGTTGTTGTCCTTTCGCCATGTCCAATGATGCCCAAGCTTCATCTTCCTCACAGATGGCGAGACGTGTTCGCCATTCAAAATGACCATATATCTGTGAGGATGGCGAGAACAAATCCATTTCCTGATCCTCGATGGAATCCTTCTTCCACTCGACACGCTGCAGGTTGCCAGCATCAGAAGACGTTAGGCATCTACAGATTTGAAATGAGCCTGCCATGAGACTTCCATGCTTCACTGTAGGCAGGCTGGACTTTTGAACATCTTGTTCATTCTTCCTCATTCAGGCATACAGATGATCCATTGATTCTAAAAGTTACATTTTGGTTTTAGTGCTCCACAAAACATGGGCCCTGAAATGCAAGATTCTAGAGTTGTTTTTTTAATCATGGAAACAACGAATTAAGTGAATTCTGGTCTCCAAACTAAGACTCTTAAAATTTTTAATATAACTTACATTATGTGACTAGACTTGATCTAGACTTAATCTAGTCTGACTAGATTTAACCAGATTCAGTTTCAAATGTATATGTTATTACTGTGTAAAGTCAATTTTTAATCCTCATATCATCACTTTGTGCCAGCATCAGACGATTGATTATATTGACTCTTAATGCACCCGTGATCACTTCCTCTTTGACCTGATCTACTTCCTCCATCTGACATCAGGAACAGTGTGTATGACTATTGACCCACTTCAGATCTATGCTGTTAGAGGAGGGTGACACAACCCCTGAGAATGAAGTCATTAGCCTGACAGCCCCTCCAAGATTCTGGCCATATAGCAGTGCTTGTATTGATCTATGTTAAAGTTAAACTGGACATACACTGTACGATTTTGGATTTGTTGTTTGATTTCAACTCCCTTGTGCGAAAAATTGTCTGTAAAAGCTGTACAGTCTGATTGTAAGCATGACTTGAGTGCAAACATAACCCTGTCAGCCCTGGGAGTTTGCTCTGGCAACTGACAATTGTCAAGGAAGAAGTTTGTTTGCTAACAAACTGCAAACAAGACAGAAATTAGTTGCCATGATCATTTTTGACACCCTGTGTGCTGAAATCTTGAGAGTCATAGGTAGCTAAGGTTACTTGGACAATTCAGCTGGTCCATTTTTGCTGTGACAATTGGAGGTAAGCTAGGTTTGTTTTACTGTACAGAGTTTAAACTTTATAGCCAGCCTCTGACAGCTAAGAACCTTTAATTTTCTTCCATGCTTTGTAGTTGCTACCAGCCATAAACTGCAATTAATACTTAATGACTATTTCTTATATATTATCCACATGACGCGCCATGTGCCATTGTAACTCACTCGCTGAATAGCGAATTTGCACCTGCACAGTGAGGAAAAATGTGCTGACAATGACTAATCAACTTGTGCCATGTGAAAGCCTGACGACGGCTCTCCGATATTTCTGACATGTCAGAAATCCATTTGACCATCCGACAATTGCCCAGAAGCTGGTGATTGGTCTTCGCAACCCCAATTCCCTGCACATGAACCCCAACGGTCAAGAGGCTCAGGGTCGGGCCAAAAAGGTGCACAAAGTGTCCAGTGTGTGCCCAGCTTTATTTGTCGAACATCAGAAACATGCTCCTGTTAGTTAACAAGATCACCTTTAGAAAGATTGGGGCCACCTGCTTGAGAGGGGTATTCCGCCAATTTTACATTTTAAATTCTTAAATCAATTGACAATGTAAGCAAGGGGTATCTGACAGAAAGCCACTAGGTGGGTTTACTTGGGAAACTTTTCTCCTATCCGAATTAAACCTTTCCATATTGTAATGTCGGTCGCTTGTTTACATGGCCTGAGATCTTTTCCGACCGGGTGTTAATATGTATCGACTCATCTAATCGGAAACAGCTTTCTGACAAGCGCAGACGATCCACAATCCAGTTCATAAGGTGTCAATTATGCTTCGGTGAGTTGGGTGCCAGCCGCCAACATGTGCCCAGAAGAATACGACAAAGAGGGCATGCGCGGAAGGGATTTTTCATCCATCTATCCGTCCAAATATGTAAAACACATTCAAAGTTTCAATGAGGAAATCACTTTCCGAGGCAGACCAGTAGTGTTTCGAAGTCGCGACATTTAAAATGTGTTGCGGTGCTAAAAAAACTTAGCCGGAGTATTACGTCGGGACACTGGGCAAGCGCAGATTCAACTTAAACAGAAAGCTTTCCGATAAAGCATTTACATGCAGCTACTGGCTATCAGAAAGGCTTTCCGAAAGGACTTAGAACACCTCTTTGCAAAGGAACGAAATCTTATTCGGAAAGATTCTTTCCATTCGGAAATGGTTGTTTAGATGCAGCATTTTCTTTCCGATTAGGCGTCTTTTCCAAATCTAATCGGAATTAGGCTGTCCATGTAAACCCACTCACTGCTGCTTCAATTTTGATCATTCAGAGACCACCTGCTTAATGCAAGTCCAGCAGGAAAATGGGATGTTGGGGCATGTTCCGTAGAATACTGCGGTGACCTGACAGGGCGGTAATGAATGATCCTCCGATGGTTCCCATACTAAACTTCCAACTTTACCAATTTAGTGTTGGCAGAAATCTTCTTCTTCTGCCACTGGACATTGAGTAAGTCTGCTAATCTTGTAAATAAGATTCATGAAATCTCACAGGAACATGTGGTACATTAACAAACTGGGCCGGAGGATGAAAGACTTAAAATAGGACATCAAATCTACATGCACTTCAAATAAAGCTCAGGTTAAAGAAGACATGTTGTGTAGGAGCAAAGATAATGGCATTTAAGGCAAAATCAGTGTGTCGCGCCGCTGATACCTGGTACATCATTGAATTAACTGTTTTAATTTGATAAAACCTGAAGACAGCAAGCGGCAAGTACACATTTTCTGAAAACAGAATTTACATAAACACCATCAGGTTCTGATATTTTACGCTCTGTCCGAAGTAACCCAATCAATCAATCAAGAGGATTAGCAAGTTATCCTTTATTAGACCTGTTTAGGGAAAGTCATTCATATCCATATCCTTGCCCGTTTTTTCCTGCTTTCAAAACATCAATTTCAGGACAAAATGGAAATTTGCATCCAAATATATCCCACCCACTGACTGTTCCCATCGTAACAAATAATCAATGTTACTCTCACTTCACCTCCCAGTGTTAATAATATTCTGGCTGATCAGTGTATGTTTGCAGGTAGATATAAAAAGTTAACTGTTTTGCAAATCATGGCCATATCCGAGCATGCTTTGCAGCAAAGTTGGCAGCATTTACTAATGATGAGCCTCCAAAACACTGTTGCTAGTGGCAACCAGGCCAGTAACGTTCTTCCCCCTCTCCCGCTTACATAACACTGACTTGCCTGACTTGATTGATCAGAGAGGTGTGAGTGTTTCTTGCTGTGTTTGTGTGAACATGCATGTGTGTACGTAAATGTTTCTTAGTTTTTATTTGTTTTTAAGAGCGCTTCATCATATGTGTGTGTTGAGTCAGAGGTAATGTTTTATGGCTGGATGTGTTTGTATTGGAATGTGGTACAGCAGCACGTATGAAGGTTATCCCTGGTGTGCATAAAAGTATTCAGCCTTTTTTCAGCTCTTTGTCCTCATCAATTCTTTGTTGGACAGAGATACTCTCGGGGAACGCAACCCTCAATGCACAGTATAAGCAAAAGGCGCAACTTTCCAAAGAACATGTACTCCAAAGATGTATCCTACCAAAGAACATGGTCTCCAAAGGTGTGCCCTTCAAGGAACATGGGGTCTTGGATCGGCCCAAGTGAGGGCCGAGGTATGGAGGACCCCCGAATAAGATGAACGAAGCTACAACAAACATTATGGACGAATGTACCCAAACTCCGCCGAGTATTTATGGGCCTGAAGCTTCTCACCGGTAAACATCTCAGTCATCATCACCTGAGAGGTCAGAACAGATCGAGGTGTGGGTTACTCTCTTCATTGAGTGGGTTACTCAATGCTCGAATACGAGTGCAGCGATCAGCAACTCAACCGCTAAAACACTGAAAGGAGGATGAGAGGATTTGAGCTGTTTGTCAGACTCACACATGAACACACTTCTGTGAATGAATAATAGCATCAGTCTCTGCTGTGAGGTCAAAGAAAGAGGAAATGATCATCAGCAGCTAGGAGGGATACCGACGCATCAGCTGGTATCTGCTCATGCCTGGTACATCATATCTGATTTATTTTAAATCATTGAGTTCAGATGAAGGTCTAGCACTGATAAGAAAATACGTAACATCAGAAACCAGAGTTTTGTAGAAACACGTGTTTCTCACTGCAAGCTCTCAATGTTTACCCCAGGCTCCTGGAAAGGAGGTTCTGACTGAAGGTCGAACCTTGGTACAATACAGATTTCAATGGACCAGCTTTTCTCTCTTGTAGGCTTGCTTGCAGGGTCTTGGAAATGAGCTTATCCAGTCTACATGTGTTTTGTGAATGAGGAAGCCTATTGCCTTGTCCCCAGTTGAGTCCTGTGGGGGCTACTGAGGCAGTATGGCGTACTAGGGGCATTATACAAAATAGGAAGCACTGAGTTTGTTCTCATGTACAACATTCTCTATGCATTCAATATCACCTTAACACTTTTAGATTCCATTAAATAGAGCTGGTCAGTGTTATTGAGGGTGGTGGATAGGAGTTGTGTGTATGTGTGTGTGTGTGTGTGTTGTGATGTGTGTATGTAGTACAAAGATATAAAAACAAGATATCATATCAGTCAACTTCTTCTGGTTTCAGGACTGATAGTGTATTGTTCTATATTTCTCATTAAAAAAAGTAATCCTTCCAGTATTCCAGATTTTCGTAAAATGTATCTGTAATCTGATTGTAATTGAATTAAGTTACATAATGTTTGTATTTGAATCACATAAAGACGTTCCCAGTATTCCTTTACTCCTTAAGTCATACTATTCCTAAAATATTATTATATTTTTATTGTTATAGCGGTTAGACACTTAATGATTTTATTGAAATGACAACTGAGGCTGCCAAAGATCATTTTTCATTTCTTTTATGCAAAACCTATTTTTATCCTTGCTTCAAAACTGTAAAGATCTAAGTTTTTCTTTGAGAGAGGATTGTTGTTTTTTTGTATATTCTATTTCTGCACAGACCTATAAATGACTCATTTATATACTGACGGAATTAAAATGCAAGCCCATATTATTTGCACACTTTAAACAAACAGTGAAATGAGATGCAAAAAATGTCTGAAAAGCTCTGAATCTCCTTCTGTAGTGTGTGAGGAGGTCCGAGAACACATGGAGATCTGTGAACATTCCCCCACACAGAAACTCCCCAACTCCTTCAAAGTCTGAGGACACTTTTGGACTCTCCTCTTCAGTACATCCCACAGATGGTCTGTGGGGTTTAGGTTAGATGACCCAGACGGCTATGGCAAAACCTTTATTTTCTGATCTGTAAACCATTCATGGGTTGATTTTGAGGTGTGCTTCAAATCCTGCTACTCACCAACCACAGCCTACTTTAAGTTTCCTGGCAGTCTTTTGGGTTTTCATCCAATGTCAGCTGGCACTGATAGGAGTCGATGGATCTATGTCCACGGCCTTTGTACAAAAAACCCACCAGACTCCACAGTGGGTGTGAGGTGCTTTTCTGTATGGCTTATTTTCTTGATAAACCACAGCCATCTTTAATGTTTGTTGCGAAAAAAATCTATTTTAATCTCAACCGGCCATACGCCTTGTTCCTTCGAAAGTCGCAGTGGTGTTTGGCAAACTTGAGGTGCTTCATCTTGTGTGTGGATAGCAGCAGAGGCCTTTTTCTCGTCTAAGAAACTACAGTATATATTGGATAATTTCCACATTTTGTGGGTATATAACTTTATCTCTGAAAGTTTACGGGGCCATCATTTCGCAACTGTTGGTCCCATTATGTCCAAATATGGTGCATATTAATTGAGTGAATGAAATCCATTTTGTATACATCGTGTTTAGCTCTAGTTGTCCATATTTTACTCAATAAAGGGAGAATTCTTAAGAAAATCCCTGTTTTCAAAAATAACTCAAAATCTATGCCATGTATTTTTGTCAAATTTGATATGCACATAGACTTCAGTGAAGAACTGGATTGATTTTGGAAAGGTCAGTTTTATATTTCTGACAATAGGTGCAGATGTAGCTCCAAAAGTTTTCGTCCCATTTTTTCTCAGCCGTTTGTCCCATTTGGTCCAAATTTGGAACATATGAATGGACTCGAGGAGACTTATCCTGTTTATATACACTATCAAAGAGATTAAGGGAACACTTAATCATAGCAGTGAAGGAAGCACAAGTGATTGTTTCACATGTTTTGGTTCAAATGAAAGTGACAACAGGTGCAATGGAGAGGCAAAAGCATGAGAAATGAGGTACTGCTTCATTTGTGAAAATGAGGCAGTACCTCATTTGCCTCATTTTCATTTGTGAAAATGAGACAGTATCTGCAGGTGCCAGGAGACAGGCTGATATATGATCCGTGTCCGTAGAAGGACAACAACCCAGCAGCCAGACTGGTATCTACTCCTCAGTGTGGGGAGGAACAGAAGGAGCATTGCTAGATCTCTACAAAATGGCCTCCAGCGGGCTAATGGTGTGATGTTTCGGACGAAACTGTCAGCAACAGACTGCATGAGGGTAGCATGAGGGCCCAACGTCCTCTGATGGGACATGTGCTCACAGCCCAGCACCGTGGAGCATAATTGGTGTTCACCAGATCATAGCAGATTTCGCAGTTTCTCCATTGGTGCCCCGTTCTCTTCACAGATTAAGAGAACGGGGCACTCTCCATCTGTGCCCCGTCCCCCGACCATCCAAGGATCTTTGGATGGTCCTACCGACCTCCACGGGCTAGCCAACAGTACCCTGACTGCTGTTAGGTACCAGGAGGAGGCTCAGGACCACTGTCAGACCTTACACTGGTCTAGTGGACACTGGGTTCCTCCTGGTCAAGGACAATACCCGGCCTCATGTGGCCAGAGTGTGTAAGTGAATCCATCTCAGAACCTCAACTTTATGTTCGTATCAGACGCCACAACCACCGACCACAGACTGTCCATGAGCCCTGATCCAGGTCTGATACCCCAGTACACCGTCATCCATCTCATCAGCAGCATGGCCAGTGTTTTCAGGCGGTCCCTTTGGCAATATGGGGCTCAAATTCACTGGACCTGGATCAGTCTTGGATTTCAGTTTTTCACTTTGATTTTTGGTTTGATTTAGAATCCAGCCCTTAATTGTTTAATGATTTTGATTTCCATTGATCGTTCTTGCATAGTGTTGTTCTAAACAAATTACGCAATACATATCAGTAAGATGTTCAATTTGAATGTTTTCTTCATCGAGATCTGGACCATGATTTAATTGTACCCTTTATTATGATTTACTCTAATAGTTAATATTTTACCAACTAGGGGGAGCTTTTTTTTTTTTTTTTTAACTTTTTTTTTTTACACATGACATCCTAATTGTTGGTTGTTTGTTAATTGTTTCTCCAACTTTGGTGCATATGATTTGACTCAGGAAGATCTATCTAGTAAATCATATTGTATTCTAAAAGTTCATGTTTTACTCACAAGGGGAGCTTTCTTTAGGGGAAACACTGTTTTGGACATTACCTCACATTTAATTTGAGGTGTTCAATCATGAGAGTTACTTATAAAAAATAGGGAATTTGTGACTTTTGGGGGACATTCCCTTGCTAGCAGTAATTACAGCATAGCAGGCCTAGCATACTTCTGTGTTTCGTAGCAGACCAGTCAGATCTGCAGCTGACACACTAGAAGTTTTTTCTCACTTTCAGCTTACTCATACCTAGCAGTTTGTTAAAATGTTTAAATGTTGCGACTGAACATTGAAGTCAGTTCATCAGTAGGACATCTCATCAGACTTTTCAAAGTCTCTCCAATGAAACATCATAAACCTTCCTTTGTTGTTTCTTGTTACAGCTAGTTATCAGGAGACATTTTTCCTTCATGGCTGTTGGTAAGTTCCTATTTATATCAACATTGCAGCCTTTTATGCTTTTACATAAAAACACAGTGTTATTTCCCTCTGGATCGGTCATGCTGATGCTCCTTTTAGCTTCATTCAGCCAAACAAAAGGCCTTTGAGTAGAAAGTGCCCACTGCAGCGGGCACCATGGCTGATGCTGTTTGTCCTCAGTGCTGCACAAACGCATGCTTGTGACTGTTCTCTGCAGGGATTGATTGAAATGGCCCTAATGACTGTACTAGTCATTTTGATTTGTGGCTGAAGACATTTTGGGTTGATACCGGAAGAAATATAATCTCGACATGGAACTTTCCAGAAACATCTATTTACTAGAAACATGAATGTAAAGTCCGGACCTGGAAAACAGAGTAATGCTGCACAGAACCATCAGAAAGATGTGTAACTGTGATACAAATCAGATGGAAAGTTTTATCCACCTTGTATACTTTACACTTATACTTTGGAAGTGACCCCCTTTGTGTGGGTTTAAATGTTATTTTGTCATTGTTGCCAAATAATGACTTCTATTAATACATTTATTTGAGTTTGACTTAACAGTAATTTTGATTATTGAAAATAAAATAACCACAGATAATAATAATAATATATATGTTTTGCTTAAATTACCTAATATTATGTAGATAAGGGGCACCTTTGCGTTTCTCTTCATTCAAGCGGTGGAACTGAGAATATAAGACTAAAGCTGTGGAGACATACAGGTTTCATACAGTTTTCATGTCCTGTCTTTTATAGGTTGATATTTTATCCTGGCAAAAAGACTCAGTGGTTGTATACTTTTCAAGACACTTTTGGAATTAATATTTTTTTTGAGTTTTTTTCCAGCATTACAATAGAGTCAAGTGTGGATGATTGTAAAACTACATCATGTGGACACGTGTAGGCCATGGCTAGCAGCTAGCAATTGTAGGCTGTCAGAATCTTGAAAGCTGGTAAATCATCCAATGTAAACGTTCTTCGCTTTATGGCCAAGTAATTCATACGATCTTAAGCCATATACTCATGTCTCCAGGACTCTGTTTTTTCCATGTAGTGACTATCAGTATTGATTATTAAAACTAAACTCTCACGATATCTTGCTTTAGCAATTTAGTCTAGTTATTTCACAATGCGTATTTTCAGAACCATGGGAAATGTGACATCCAGGAGGGGAGTTTATATTATATCATTTAAATCATAACATTATGTATTCTTTGTGTCCATAGTAGTATGTGCTGGTTTTCAGGAAGTGGATGGCTAGGAACCTCGCTTGCTTCATTAGGAATTGTAAGATCAATTTACCTGCTTGGTAGAAGATGAAGATGAAGTCCGCCTACACTGTTCATAATGTTTGTTCTCTTTATGTGTGTGTGTGTGCGTGTGTTTTGATGGTCAGGATCAGTACATGCACTCATCAAAAATAACCAAATTGGGTCTGAGGAAGAAACACATGTGGTTAGACTTAATTGCTACATGTTAATTTCTCATAGCACTAAAGACTATAAACAAATATAACACTGATTTTCTCTCTATGCCCTGTCCAGTTCAAATGTCCTCGGGTTCCTCTCTCTGAGAATTGTGATCAAAATATCTATTTTGAAGGTGTTGTGATTCTCATATTAGTGGCTCTATTTTCAGCAGAGTATCACTAACATCATCTGCCGTTTCCTCGGGAGGACCGATTTCTTTCAGATAAAGTAGCTTGAGTGAGTTTTGATGTGGTGATCAATGCTTCTGCATCAGCAGCAGCTTACGGTTCTGTGGTGTGATCAAATAAAGTCATATATTATGTATTAAATTTACTTCATGTGTTATACCATATACACTGATCAACCATAATATTCTGGCCCCTGACAGGTTAAAGTCAGAACAGAATACCTGTGGATGGGTGGGATATATAAGGTAGCAAGTGAATGCTTTTGTCCTTAAGTTGATGTCTGGAAGCAGCGGAGGCTTGTAATGTTGTCAGATCCCATAGAAGGGCTACTCTCACGACGTCTAACTGCTGCACCTGGGCAGAGCCATGTAGCATAGACCCGTGAGCCTAAACTGTTGCAAATGTTTTTATTACTGTGAGAAGAGGGTGAAAGATCTACGAGAGCTGACTCATTCATGGTCAATCATCCACCTGTGCTCAAGACATCTTCACCTTGCTAGCCTAGTATTCATCAGGTATTCATCAGTTGAACACTGACAATGATTTGCATGTAGACCAGGAAAACCGAGATTAATTTCACTGAAAACTGTCTTCAGGTTTTCAGTTAAATGATACAAAATTCCAGCAGAACTCATCCCTCCGCCACGACCCAACAATCCCCTTTAATTCAGTGAAGTCTAAATTAAATATTGCAAACAGGATTTATTTGAACCAAAAAAAAAGAAGAACAAACCTCAGGACCTCAACTCTCTCTCTCTCACTGTCTCCCCCCCCCCCCCCCCCCCCTCTCTTGTTCTCTCTCTCAGCGGTGCTTTCCACGCCTTCTGTCGCTCTGCTGATCTCATCTCAAACAACACGCACAAAAGCCCCTTTATACCCCCGAGTTTGTTCGAACAAACTTTTTCCCTCTTTTCCCTCATCATATTCCTCCTCTTCACATTCACACTGTCCCCCACAAATCTAGAAAATAGATGTTTTTCTCACTCTTATAGTAAAGTCTGAAAGAGTGGAGAACAGACAAAGGGAAGCAAGAGAAGTGAAGAGAACTTTATGTACCATATGTGTTTTTCTGCTGGTTTATCCATCAGGGTCAATTTTCCCTTTAAACCCTGTACACAATTTTCACATATATATATTTAAGTGATTTAACAACGCAGACTAAATTAACTAAATTCCTTCTAAATTCGAATTTAAATCTGCAGTTCAGCAGCAATAGCTTGAGTTTTTTTTTCTAGTTGAACATTGTACATTGTTAAAACATTTGCGTTTGTTCTTACACATTTTTAGTTTATTATTTTACCAAGGTAACATTATATGTAAAGATATAAATTTGTCCAAGCATGCAAATCAAAACACGCACATGGTGATATTTAGGTCATCAATGACACTTTTTGAAGGTGTGGTGATATTTGAGAGCCTGCCGCTCACATTTCTTATTGTACTTCTGTAACAAAGGCTCAAAACTGTTGCTGCAAGGGTGAGACCTTTTTAATACCAGTGCTACCTTGATATTATATCCTATATCAATGCTGCTTGGTTCTGTGTCCATTCTGTATCCCTGCGTTATTCATCCTGTATTCAGGCTATATTAATGTGCTATCATGTGTACTGGTACGGCCCAGTGTTTGTGTGAATGAAATGATTTAGTGAATGAAAATTGGAATAAAGGTGTTAGTTATTCGTGAGTGGAGACATGTTGGATATCTCACAGTTTTAAGTGCAGACGTACACGACAGCGACCGATCATGTAAGCGCCTTTGATTCCCTTCATGTATCCGGCGTTTAATGTTGTTTGGGTGTTAAACCTTTGTCTCTTTCCTGCAGGCCGTGTGCTGCTCTGCTATGGAGAAGATGAAGCGGATTAAGAAGCGTCTGTCTCTAACCCTTCGCTCCAGTCAGACTATTGATGAGTCTCTGTCTGAACTGGCTGAGCAGATGACCATTGAGGACAACGGCACCAAAGATAATGGTAAGGTTTTGAAATACTTTTAACATTAATCATGGTACAATTTAAAATAAAACTTAGATCAAAACTAATAATACTTATTTCTACTGAGGGGCTCTGGGTTATAACAATCTACTGCTCCATCAGTCAATGTTTTTGGGGTGATAGGACATAAAATTTATGTTAACGGAGCTGACATCCATCCTGGACAACACCTCACCCCCTACATGAGACTGTGGGAACTTTGAGCAGCTCCTTCAGCGATAGAGTGCCACATAAGATCTTTAGTCACGACTGCAGTCAAGCTGTTTAATAAATGAGTGTGAAACTGTGTTGTATCTGAAACTCTCAAACATTCATTCATCCCCACCTTGTAGTTGTTATACCTGACAGTACCTGAAGGCAGCGTGCTTTAAGACCTCAGAGCCAATATATTACATATTTACAAGAATGCGTGGGGACTCCTTAAAGGTTGAACACTTTTAAGATATGCCAACAGGGTATCCTTGTTGGATTGGAGATTGTTATACTAATTGAGGCCAGTTAAAGGCTCTTGTCCATAAAGTAAACAAATAACATTTGGCTATCAATTAGTGGAAAAATGTTATTTTCCTCTCTTGTGCACAGATATTTGAAGAGGAACATACTTCCCCTGAAATAGTTATATGGGGAGGATTAGCTTGCTGAGAATTAGTTCAGAAGACGGACCTCTTTATCACCTTTATGTTAAATTTGAAACTAAGGTTTTTGAGAATAGCGTGGGAAAAAATAATGAAAACAGAATGCAACAGCTATTCTGGCTCTGACAAAAGGGAACAAAAGTCTAAATACTGAAGTAAAAGTGCGTTCAGACAGAAAGTGCGGCAAAGTTCCTTTGCTTAGTGAAACAGATATGATTGCTAGACAATCTTTTGTTATTTACTTATTATTGTTATTTAGCCCCAAACCCCTTTTGGACCAGCTATCGCTGAAAGCTTTAGTACCACTGAGATACTGACATGTCTGACATTTACATGGATTCATAAAGTCCTGAAATGATTCAGTTGCTGTGACATTTTCAGCTTCATCAGTCATACAAAGTCTCCAAAAGTCTCACCTCATTGTATGTATATATCACAGGTTAGATCCCTATACCTCACCTGATGGGATCACTTCCATAGTTTAGCCTGGTGTTTGGTTTTTGTTCTGCTGGTTTAAATAATAATAATAATAATACATTTAATTTATAATGCACTTTACATTTGGATCAAATCTCAAAGTGCTAGGCAGACGTCACAGCATCATTGTTTGGATGTGTTTCAGAGCCCTTCATGAGAAATGGCCGCCCCCCAACGTCCCACAGCATGCACTCCTTCCTGCACCAGTACACCGGCTCCTTCAAGAAGCCCCCCCTTCGCCGGCCCCATAGCGTCATCGGTGGCTCGCTGGGGTCCTTCATGGCAATGCCACGGAATGGCAGTCGCCTTGGTGAGACACACACTCAGTCAGAGAGCAGATGACCTTCAGAAACAAACAGGTGGCATGTCTCAGTCCTGTAATTCACATCCTACCTCGTATACTCACAGCTTCTCCCTTCACCGTGTTAGTCCTCATCTCGCTGACAGCTGATTGGGCATACAGTCAACATGACTCAACTTCCAGTGTGAAGGGATTCATCACATTTAGACGTAGCAGCAGGTCCGGTCCTAAGGTTTGATAGGGAGGAAGACGACATGGGATGATGGGCACTGACGAGGACATGAGACTGATGGATGATTCATGAGAGAGTAGGAAACAGGAACAAGATGTTCCTGCCTATTGTATTTTTGACTATTTAGTCCAGAATGTCTGACAGAATATGGAGGGATGCGATAAGGTTTACCCTAAAACGGAAGCTTTAAAGTTGAGCTACTATTGCTTCAAGAATCTGCACATCTGCAGAAGACTCCTGAAGTCGAAGCCTGATTTTAGCATGAATAACTTTGTTGATCCCCTGACGTTTCATTTCCAAAAGTCTGTCTATGATGATCTGATTATGTAATCTAACATGCTAACATACTAAATGAAGATGGTACACATGGTACACATTGTAATTAGTAAATGTAAGGATATTAGATTGTCCATTTTAGTATGTTAGTGCAATGATGTTAGTATTTATAGCTCAAAATGGAACGCTGTCTCAGTCCAGCTTCAGATGTTGACATCACTGCATGCAGCACCTCTTCCTCTTTTTAATCAACTTTATAGTATTTTCAGATTGTTACCTGTTTCAATCTAGGACTAACAGCTGTTCCCTCCAACTTCATCATTTTCTACAGCCTGTTACAATTCACTAATAGACAGATGCTGCAATTAACCTTAATAATAATAATAATAATACATTTAATTTAGCATTGTTTAAAATGGATTAATTGACAGCCAGGAATAATCAGCTTGCCTGCAACATCTGTTAAGTTTGCTACACGCTTTAGAGTATCAAGTGATTTAATACTCATCATTTCAGTAAATATTCGGATCCTGATTAATGTTTCTCAAAGGTAAATTTGTAAATGTGGGATACAGTCCCAGTGGACGTTGGCCTAGATCTAAAAACAGGACCATAATTAGGACATTGATGCGCCTCATATCACTGCTTATATGAGGCGCATCAATGGGAAAATGCCATTTCATAAAGTTGAAACAAATCAAAAATACAGAGATAGTAGAGAAAAGTGTAGAGGATGACAAACATCAAGGGTTTCATGAAGAGAAAGATGTGAAGCTGAAGAGAGTCTTTAGAGGTAGATAGCGGAGGTTGGATGCATGAGAAAGTGGGATAGATGACATAATTTGAATGATTTGCAAAAGAGGCACACAAGTAGGGACAAAGTTCTGTATAGAAACAATTCAGAGTCGTGTCTTAGGTCAGGTCAACAAGCTGCTACGTGTAAAGTACGTAAACCAGTACTACCTGCACATGGGTCAAGTCGCCAGATCCACCACCAGGTACTGATGGTATTCCTCGGTGAGGATGATGGTTAGACACATGGCAGGATTAAAAACAAGACCTGACTAAGATCGGAAGAGCTCATTGTGAGTCAATGGCCATCTACCAAAAGACAGCGGTGTAGCTGGCTCTTATTACAGGAAAGGCAGACTTCTCCGCCTCAGGTGGTGTCTGCCCAGGAGAAGAACGCCAACCATCACACCTCTCCTCCACTGCTTCTGTCATTCCTAAATTCAACAGTTCCAACCAAACATTTTGGTCATTAAATATGTATTCACTCATTCATCAAGGTGGAACATCCTCTGGTTCCTGCATTAGTCATTCTCTGTTTTTAAATTAAACAGGTAAAATCTTCTCATTGGGATTATTTGCTTAAGACAAGGATTCATTCTGAATGAATGTGTGAGCATGCCAAGGGTAGATAAACAGAAAGATTTTACAAGTTTAATGTTCTCCGAAAATAGCTTAAATTGTTTATTATTCAGGGTCTTTGCCTTTCCTGAATCATATTTCAGCATGGTAGTAATTGCTTTGTGGCCGGATGTTGGTGTGAGGACTGCTGTTATAACACTCTCTGATTCACATCCCGTTTTAGATATTGTGCATGAGAACCTGAAAATGGGCTCAGATGGTGAGAGCGACCAGGCATCGGGAACATCTTCAGATGAGGTGCAATCGCCAACCGGCGTCTGTCTGAGGAATCGCATCCAGCGACGGATCTCCATGGAGGTGAGACACGCACATGCAAAAACACTAACACAACAGAAAATGGCTTAACGATGGGTTTATTTTTCCTGCTTCACTCCCCTTCTGCCCCGCTCTTCCTCTGCCATCATCTGGCCCCTGGCCATGTGGGAAGTGGGCATCTAATGGGCTCCCGGGGGATCATGAGAATATCGAGGACAGCAGCAGATGTTACTGGGGTCAATCTATGCTGTACCAGCATTAGATGGGCTATTCTATTAGCCATAATATTAGGACCACGGAATTTGCCACCAAAACAGCTTGGTTATACACTGCAGCTTGGTTATACACTGCAGCTTGGTTATACACTGCAGCTTGGTTATACACTGCCGCTGCAGTAGCTCTTCTGTGGGATCAGACAACACAGGCATGCCTACACTCCCTATGTGCCTCAATGAGCCTCAATCAGCCTAAGCTGCCCATTATCCTGTCACCAGTTCACCACTTGTCCTCCCTCTGACGAGTTTGGTAGGTACCAATTAATGCAGACTAGATAATAAGACTCTGATAATAAGTTCTGGAGATGCTCTAAACCAGTCTTTTAGCCATCACAATTTGACCCTTGTGTCAAAGTGGCACAGATCCTTCCAATATATTTTATTGTACATCAGGATTTCAAATTAACCTCGAATATGTTTGCAAACCTTTACGGTTCATCACATCATGAGCCGTATCGTTCACTAGGCAAAGGTGTTTATCATTAACTTGAATTGAGAAACTCCAAAAGAGTTTAGCAGATATTTGTCCTGGTGGATTCTCATTTTTTTAAGTTAAAAATAATAGTCCATTCTCTTTATTATCACATTGAATAACATTACGAGATTGTCTTCTGAATTTGAAGTCGACCCATCCCCTGAGGAGCATTGGGCAGCCTTTGTGGAGCCCCCTTTGAACAAATTGGTGTTTAGGGTCTGGCTAGGATCCTACAGCATGTCTAGCATCGACCCACCAAACTTCTGATTGGTGGAGGACCTCGCTACCTCCTAAGCTATTGTTTCATTTAACCTTATATAAGCTGCTCATGGTTATAAATATATTAAAACATATTAAAGGAGGGTTTACACTACATGTAAGGCACATGCTGCAAATATATTATATCCTCACTGAAATTTTTTCCCAGGAAGGAAGAGCAAGTTGTGCCCCCTGCTGGCAGGAGAATATATGTGGCTGAACCCCGCTTTTCATACTCTCTCACAAAAAAACACACACACACTAACACACTGTGACCTTTTATACTCGTTACCTAATCTAAAGAAACCAAACAAGAAATGAATGAAGATGGTCAACCAAACAATAGATGGGCACCAAAACCCCATTGAGCTTTCCGTTTCTCACCTCAGTGTCAGGTTTGTTTAAAATATCCAATTGGATGAGAGCCAAGGGAAGACATCCATGATGTCACCATGATAATAAAACTAAATGCAAATATCTCCAGAAGAGCTTTCCCCAGTTATGCCAGTTTCCTTCAGAGATGTCAGCTGAGGTACAAGCTGATCAAATGTTTATGTCCCTTTACTTTACCTAAGCATACAGAAATGGTATAACCCAACTCGCTGGCAGAGTTCTTTTTCCTTTATGTTATGCTTAGAAGATTGGTGCAACATTTGATCCCATTTGCCTGCAGAAGGGAGATATGCATAGTGCCTTTATTCTTCAATAAGAGAAATAGAACTTCTACGTCCAGTTCTCTTTAACATAGCTGGCTGAGTGTTTCTTTACGCTGTCACATGTGAGGAGCGGCCCCCTGCTAGACTAAAAGAACAACCTACTTCGTCGTTATTCTTTTAGCCTCCATCCTCCTTGAAAGGAAGCCAAATGAACGGTAAAGAAAAGTTGTTAAACTGCTGAGAAATTGATGCTATATACATATTTAAAGTAGAGAAACTGAAACTAGAGATAAACTGTTCCAAAACTAAAACTATAGTGAAACTGAATCTATGTGGAAAACCACTGACAAAATTAAACTAAAAACAAAACGGCAGAGAAACAGAAACTTCAAAGACACAGAAACTACAGACAAGCGGAAACTCTATGCACAGACCAAGTCAAGTAGAAAGGGACAGGAATGAGAGTAGTGTGTGACCTAAACTCGTATTTGTTGTTATTCTCTCAACCAAATACATTTATTCGAAATGTCAATCAATAAATCAATCAATCTTTATTTATATAGCGCCAATTCACAACAACAGTTGTCTCAAGGTGCTTTCCAGAAAGAGCAGGTCTAGACCAGACTCTTTATATAATTATCTACAGGACCCAACAAATTCCTCCTTGACGAAGCACTTGGCGACAATGGCGAGAAAAAAACTGCCCTTTAACGGGCAGAAACCTCGAGCAGATCCAAGACTCCAAGGGTGGATGGTATACTGCCATCACCGGTCGGGTTTGAAAAAAAAGAGAGTGAGAGCGAGAAAGAGAGAGATACGGGTGAGGAGAGATACAGACGGGGGAAAGCAGCAAAGATATCAGCTAAAATCCACTTTCTCCAACTGCTCCACGGTCGGGCTGCGGCAGCAGCAGGGATCCCAGGTTGATAATAATGTTAATATTAATCTAATATACAGTGATAGTTTTTGGGGAATTACTATACAACAATAATAATAATGATAACAACAATAATCATCTTCATGAGTATCTTGTGATCATTGGAAATGGAGCAGGTCCACAGCAGCAGATGCAATCACCAACCATGTGACCTTACAGAATAGATGAGTGCGTGTTTTACAGTGTGTAAGTAGGAATCCGTTTTTTTAAGCAATTCACACCAAATTTCTTTGTACTATCTAGCAAAATAAGAATATATCTCGCAAGTTCTAAGGATAGTAGTGTATACATAGAGGGCCGCCAAGTCTGATTATGCTTCAGTCTTTTTCCTTTTTCTCTCTTGGCTAAACCACACATACACACATACACCAACAAGAATTTCACACCTTTGATGCACGGACAGCGTGGTACCGTCACTCTGCCCGCCGCCATCCTGCCACTAGAAATGTGTTAAATGGCAACCTCCACTGTGTTCCTTAACTCCCTTTGTTCAGCTTTTTTGGGGTTGTGTCTGCCAGCTTGTCCCTATCACACCTTCCCTCACCCCTTCCACCACCTTTACACACACACACACACACACACACACACACACACACACACACACACACACACACACACACGTGTACACAAACAGTGTATGATGTAATAATAATAAGTTTGACTGATTTTGCTGTTGAATATGTTACAAAAATTTGTAAAAAACTTCTTATAAAGTTTTATTAAAATTAAAAAAAACTCGTCACCCAGAATTGTCCACAATAAGAAGGTCAAATTGAACCCAGTTTCATTATTAAAAAAATTCTATGTTTGTGCATTTTAAGGACCTCAACAAGCGCCTGTCTCTGCCTGCTGACATCCGAATTCCTGACGGTTACTTGGAGAAGCTGCAGCTCAGCAGCCCCCCCTTCGACCAACCGCTTAGCCGACGTTCCCGCAGAGCCTCACTGGTTAGTGTCTATGCATCTTTGTGTCTGTGTTTGCAAGTGTAATTGCTTTTTACTCCCTCTGGGCAAGTTACCATGGTAACTGGCCAGTGTGTGAGCAAAATGGATAAATCTGGAGTTACATTCTGTCACCTCATGGCTTTAACCCATCAAATGAGATCATTATACTCAGGTATTGTGTGATAATGTGGCTTTTCTCAAACTCTCTGTTGAACCAAACCAGACACTTGGGTTTTCTTCCAAAGGCTCGGGTCTAAATATACATCCTTGCTCCTTTGGGATTTGACGCATTGTTCTTTTCATTTTGGCCGTGTCAGCTTTAGATATTTCCAGCGGCGCCAATGCAAGATAATGGTGAAAAGTTTACTCTGATCCTAAGCAGGGACGTTGAGTGTCTGACACGGTGGGGCCATCTACAGATAAAATCCAGACGACTAGGCTGAGAGTATGACTGAAAGAAGAATCAATGATTTACTTTTTCTTTTAGAAAATGATTACTGTATTATTTTGATTCTGAAACCAAACAAAAAATTTGATGAGTCTTATGATTTCAACACAATGTCTTTATGTCTATAATTTGTAAGCAGGCTATGAAACTATAGAGAAACTGTCGTTATAGAAAAAAAAATTAACTTGAGAAACGGAAAATACAGGGAAACTTTACCCAAACTGAAACTATAGTGAAACGGAAACTACCTCAAAACTATTGGGAAACTGAAAGTACAGAGAAACTACAGAGAGACGGGAACTTCAGAGAAAAAGAAACTACAGAGAACTGTCTTTTAGCAGAAAACTGAACCCCAACCTGTTCCATATGGCTTTTCCATTGGGGTGTGAGTGATTGTGATTGTTACCTCTCCATATGAGCAGTTGGAACTTTGCATGATAGCCTCTTTGTGTGAACGGTGAACACTAGCTCATGTTTTAAGATGCTTTGAGTGAGTAGGTAGAATACAACAGAATTCAAAATATATACATGTATTTAGATTTTTCCCCATATGATCACAAATAATGTTTGTTTCCTCTTATTCCCCTAATATATGTTCAAACAGTAGCTTTCTTTCTTTATTTCATCTAATTTAAAATGTATTAAGATGTATAAAAATATCAGAACGCTAATAATTTAATACTAGTTAAATACAATCATACGGTGAAACAATAAGATTCCTTTTTCTGGAATGAGCCATGTAAACATACTCAGCTTTGACTTCACTGTGGTTTAAAGTATCTTAAGTATTCAAACACTGACTCTACAAGTTAGGTTTTGTTGTCAGGTATGACTTGTTCTGTCTGAGTTAAAGCCATCTTCAGACTGCAGACATCACACCTCAAAACAGGAACCACATCAGAGGAAATACTCTGATCGTCCTCATCAACTTCAGTCCCTAATGATGTCTGAATCCAGAAAGTAACGGACTTGACTGCTGGTCTCTAAGCATCACCCGATGGCATCTTGAGGGAATGGGGAGTATAGATTTTAGAAGATGCCTTGGGCTAACTGTGGCACTCTCATCCTACTTAACAAAAGACATTGGTAAATTCAGTGTACGGTCACCTAAGTTCCAAATATTCACATATTAATGACAATCGTACCTCTCGTCAACACCAAATTTTGATTGAATGCTGACAATCTGACAGGACTTTGCCCTTACGCTCTGGTTCTGCACCAGCCTTCTCATGACAACTGGAAGTTATTTCTCATTGGAAAGCTTTGTCGATCCATTACCAGTGCTCACTGCAAAGATGACTACTCTTAAGGTCTTGAAACCAGGCTGGAGTTCCCCAGTTCTTTAAACATGGAGAAAATCTGAAGAGAAGTCAAGAAAACATGTTGTATTGTACAGATAAATATACAATATCAAACCATAGAGGTAACACATGATTGTTTCACATTCGTCTGTATACTTTTAATTGTAATGTACAAACGGTTGAGGAAGAGGATGTGAAATGTTTTATTTTAGGGGTTTTGGGTAGTCATGACTCTAAATCAAAGTAGTGTATGTGAAGCTGTTTCTCTCTACTGGCTGGACCTTTAATTAACTGACTGTTACGGATCAATGAGTGACTGAATTAATATTAGATGAGTGATGGTCTTTCTTTGTGTTCTTCTCAGTCGGAGATTGGTTTTGGGAAGTTGGAGACGTATATCAAACTGGACAAACTGGGAGAGGTAAGGATATCCGGACACCTGACTGTTAATCAAGAATAATATGTTTCGCGACTGAAGTCATTTCAGTAATATTGAAGCAGCTATATATGTTGCATTCAGGGAACCTACGCTACAGTATATAAAGGACGCAGTAAGCTGACGGACAATCTGGTGGCGCTAAAGGAGATCCGACTGGAGCACGAGGAGGGAGCTCCATGCACCGCCATCAGAGAAGGTAACTGGCTTTATTACACATAATAATCTCACAGAATTATTAATATTAATTTTATTAGTCAATGCAGTGCATATTGAATAAATATAAATTGAGAAAAGAATGATGATCTCATTTCTGAACAGAAAAATATGTGATTCTCATTTTAGTCAGAATCTCCCTGCCCTTATTTGAGTAAATGAGCATTTTTCATTAAATGTTTAAAATATATTATGTTTGTATCATTTCTAGTGTCGCTACTGAAGGATCTCAAACATGCCAACATCGTGACGCTACACGACATCATCCACACTGAGAAGAGCCTCACACTCGTGTTCGAGTACCTGGTGAGGTTCTGTTTCCTGTATTGTATTTAAGTATTTGTTAAGTATAATTTCAACTTTTTCAAACCAAATGTATCTACTGGCACTTGGCACAGTTTAAAAGTTGAAAAGAGCACAGAACAAAATGAATCTCTTCAGTTGAGTTATAATGGTGGACTAGAAGTCATTGATAGATTCAGTTTAGATTATATTTCTGTCATATTTTTCATACATATTTTTCCCATCCTCATACACACACATTTTTTATTTAAAAATGTACAAACACCAAGGTTTACATACAGTACTCATAGATATGATAGACATAAATATTCATATATTCCTTTGTTCTTTCTTTCTTTTTTGACCAAAATGGTCATCTATATATATATATATATATATATATATATATATATATATATATATATATATATATATATATATATATATATATATATATATATATATATATACGGAGATACATATACAGTATATGATGGAAGTAAAAGATTGTAATGTGAATTAATAAGCAGAGGTTGTCCGTGCTTAAAGGGAAGTACAACATCAACAGCGTATCAACATGTGGAAATGTTGAATTACACTGTAAAACATTAAAACAGATATGTTCATCCTGACTAATGGCATTCTCTCTCCCTGCAGGATAAGGACCTGAAGCAGTACATGGATGACTGTGGAAACATAATGAGCATGCACAATGTGAAGGTGACAACTCTTGTTGTTTTCTTTTGCTATTAAAGCAATTCTCTCCTTCACTTCATCTCTTTTGGCACGTTCAGACAAACATATTTTTTAAGTTCAAGTCTACGGAAGCAGTAGAAACAAACAAATAAAGACTGAAAACCTTTTGTAATGATATCACCAACATTGGAATTCTACATTCTCATATATCTTCTAGATCTTCCTGTTCCAAATTCTACGAGGGCTGTCTTATTGTCATAAGAGGAAGGTTCTTCACAGGGACCTGAAGCCCCAGAACCTCCTCATCAACGAGAGAGGCGAACTCAAACTTGCAGACTTTGGTAAGAGGAACCAAAGCAGCATATTGTGTCATCTTCAGGGCAGTAGAGTATTAAGGAACAGGCCTTTCCGGCCTTGCAGTAAATAGATATAATATCTGTCTAAGCAGCCTTAATGTTCCTGTGTTTGGGCTGACAGGTCTGGCGAGGGCCAAGTCTGTCCCCACCAAAACGTACTCCAACGAGGTGGTGACTCTTTGGTACCGGCCTCCTGATGTTCTGCTAGGATCTTCAGAATATTCAACACAGATCGACATGTGGTACGCACCTCACAGGAAGAATCATTTCATATCAATTCAATTGTGAACAAAAGTGATCTTTTTCTCATACAGCTTGTTTTTTCTTAAGATTCACTACTTTTCTGTCTTTGTGTATTTATTTTACGGCCCAAACAATTTATCCAATTATATTCATAATAGCTGAATTCTTACTGTACTGTGTGACCATCAGCCCCAGTTATGCATTATCTTCAAGATGGGGCCAGTGTGTGTTAATCCTACCCGCCATTCATTATTCATTCTTTTTCATGGAGCATATCCAAGCTGACATTAGCTGAGAGGTCCTGGGGGTACATCCTGTTCACCACAGGGCCGATACATTCACTCCTATGGGAAATTTTGTTGTGAGGTAACTGCTGCAATTCTGTACAAAAGGAGATTAATGGGTCCCTCACCTCATCCGCCTCTGACATGGCAGCATAGGTATCAAGAAAGATGAGCAGCTAGTAACAAATAACAGCTAGTACTAGTTAGCAACTGGTAGCAGCCAGTAGCAGATAGCAATTAGTAGCAGTAAAAAGTTAGTAGCAGTTAGTAGCTCAAGGAACTCCTTACCCTCCAAGCAGAGGGCAAATCAGCTGCCATGTAACAGCGGTCCTAAATGGTTATTGATGGGGGCAGCTGCAGCTCAGGAGGTACAGTGGTCGTCCACCAATTGGAAGGTCAGCAGTTCAATCCCCTAGAGCCGCCATGGCGAAGTGCCCTTGGGCAAAACCCTGAACCCAGTTCTGCTACCCGAGCGCCTCACGGGGTTGACCACTGTTCCTCAGGGATGGGTCACATGAAGACAACCTATTTCACAATGTGGTATTATGTGTGATAATTAAGATTATACATTAATATTGTTAACAAAGTAGTGCCCTTACCTGGTCTCTGTGTAAAAAGGTCTGTTAATAATCTTTACTGGTACTAATACTAAACCTATACTATACTAAACTAATCTATACTCATGTCATTTATGCAACACGGATGAAACAGTCAGCCAGATACACATTTTATGTCCTGACATATGATGCAGGTTTACAAATAAAACCAAATATTCACTGGGCTCCCACTGTTATCAGGAGCAGTTAAGTGAATAATTATTTTATGATGAACATAATCCTTGGCTGCGGCCCTTCAAATTAATTTGTGTGTCCTTTCTGTGTGTGTGCAGGGGTGTTGGTTGTATATTCTATGAGATGGCTGCAGGTCGGCCACTCTTCCCCGGCTCTACAGTGGAGGACGAGCTGCACTTCATCTTCAGGTTATTGGGTGAGTGGCGTATACCAGCGGCTGAAATGTCTTGCTTCTTTTGCCAATTTATTCACTTATCAGCAATCATATTATAGCCTCTGACAAGTGAGTCCGAATAAAATGATCTCTTAGGTGGTTTTGGATTTTGACAAGGATCTAGTCATGATGTCTAGACCAGGAGTTCTCTCCTTTTTTTTTTTGCACCACAACACCGCTTTAATATCAATAATATTCTTGCTGCAAATGGCGGTGCGGTGTTAATTTTGAACGGTGGCGTTAATCAGGAACCAGAATAGGTCCCGAAAGATTTTATGTTGGACGTATTTTTGGGCCAACCATCATTTGCAAGTTTGAAGAATTGATTTTCTTCCTGCATTTACACAAACAATTTGCTGAGGACATATACAAACGGGACATGGATCCACTCCTGTTCACTTCTTTGATCTGATGTGGGTTCGGAAGTAACACGAAAATTGTCCTAACACTGAAGCCCGGTTCCTGTGCAACCGCTAGGATAACGTGTACAGCCTCAGTCTCCCAAAATCCCCGCTAGTGTTTGAAACAAGTTAAGTATGGTGTTGAAGCCGTGTTGATGGCTCCATTGCCTCATTAGACACGAAGAGGAGTGCTAAAAACATGAGCATCGTCTGTCACAATAAAAACCTATTTTAGGTATGAATATATCATATTTAAACAAAATACAGGATTGTTGCTTTCCAAGGCTCATTAATAAGCGTGGGGAGAAATGTCCAGCCTGTGTTTCTTGAGGTTTGTGATAAAGTTTCTGAACACGCACTGACATCCCAGCTGTTTCATTGGGCTTTGCACGATATTAGGCAAGCGGTCTTAATGATATGACAGGTTCTTGTATTTTACGGCTGTTATTTATGTCTTCAGGATCACCGTCAGAGGAGAAGTGGCCGGGAATATCCTCAGTGGAAGAGTTTAAATCCTACAATTTCCCCAAATACAAACCTCAGCAGTTGATCAACCACGCTCCCAGGTACTGAGTGTGTGTGAATGCATGTTCAAGCTTCCTTCCTTACAGCCATCAACGTCTTTCCTCCCATGAGCTTCACATTCTCATCAGTCTGTGGCAGACAGCAAACTGATCTTCATTATTTCTCCTTTAGGCTGGATGCTGAAGGCATCGAACTGCTGCTGTCTTTCCTCAGAGTGAGTGTTTACTTCCATGCTGTACCCAGAAATGAAGTTCACACATATTTTCTTTTTCATTTTCTTTTAACGATACATTGTAACATGTCAACCTGACACAGATGGTGAATGATCTTTTAAGAAGCTGTTTTTTAAAAGGGAATTGTTTTCATAAGGTGGCGTAACTATTTATAGTTAAATAGTATTCCTGCAAAAGCGCCCTACCTTTCCGAAGTTCAATAGTCCACTAACTTGCTTACTATGCATTCAACTGCATCTCGCTCTCTTCATAGATTTGGTTCAGGTGTTGCGACATGATCTTAATGGGAGAGCTGCATGATATCACTGGTCTAGACTAGATCGGCGCTGAGGGGTGTCGTGCAGACAGGCAGGAAGGAATGAGTGCAGGGGTTTCGGGGGTCGGACAGTTGGACTGGCGGAGGTCAGGGTTTGAGGAACTTCCTCTTCCAACCCCTTCCTCCTCTTTCTCCCATCTGGCACAGCCTTTCTATCTCAGCCTTCTCGTCATCCGGATCCTCCTTGGCAGTTCTGAGTGTAGAGCACACTGTGCCTCGAAAAAGTACAATTTAAACTTTGGAGTGGACTAAAAAAACAAAATCTGTATTTCTTTACATTTACACACATTTTTATTATTTTTTTTATTTTTTCTGAATAGCCATCACACAGAATTTTAGATTGTTTACATACTTTTTGGTTCGCTAAACCATGTTTAGAACTGGTGACAACACAAAACCCCCCACTCTGTCATCTGAAATCACCAGATGGTTGACGTCTCTTTTTCATGTCTCCATAGTATGAGTCCAAGAAGAGGATCTCGGCCGAAGAAGCTATGAAGCATTCGTATTTCCGGCATCTCGGGATGAGAATTCACACACTGCCTGAGAGTGAGCACAGACAGAATCGGTGCGTTGACAGTCCCTTTGCGAGACTCTGACATTAACGTTCTCCTCTCTGTTGTAGGTATTTCAATATTCACATTAAAGGAAGTGCAGCTACAGAGAGACCCAGGCTACAGGAACTCCTTGTACCCCGAATCAGGTGGGCAGTGATCACATCCACACTTCAGCATCTATCATCATCGCTTATCATCTGTAATGTTAAATGTCAATCCAGAAATATGAAAGACAACATCATCTTTTTATAGTTGGATGGATTGTTACATCAACAGAGCATCTTTCAAATAAATGCATTATGGGTATTTGATATAAGAGTCTGTCCTTTCTTTCCAGGTAACGGAAAGATCAACAGGAGGCAGAGCATGCTCTTCTAATGGGTGATGAAGTGGACTGTCCATATCTTCATCACTTCCCACCAATCTCTCGCATGAGCCCACCACCCATCTGAGTGACCCCTCTAACTTGCACACTCCACCCCCGCATCCTCGCTGAGGGGAACACTCTAGTGTTTCCAAAACTGTGTCTACAACTGGGGACCACACATACCCTCCCCCCTCCAAGTGAAAGACTCGGGTAGGATCTGTTGGGAGACTTGTTTATTTATTTGGGCGGAGTAACGTTGGATTTTTTGCTGCTAATCTACTGCTGTCTATATTTAACACACCGTGTGTGTGCGAGCCTGATGTGACCGCCGCCAAGCAATGTATTCACTTCCTCTTGGGTGTCTTCTAACTCAAGTTATCCAGGTTTGTATGACATGTGATCATCTTGGAGCAGATCTTTTGCCTACTGTTGAATTTCTCCTGACTCAAGGTCTCCAGATTTGTATGACTTTGAATTGAGCTGATGTTGACTTCGATTCTTCGATCCAAGTTGTCCCGCTCGGAGACCCCACATTACAGTCTCTTCAGGTTTTTTTTTTTAACAAATAAGTTAATCTATATAGATTTGTTTGGGGGGGGGGTTTCTTCGAGCTTCCGTTACTGAACTGTACAAAATCTCCAGGTTTTGAGAGACTGGGAAAGGTTGATACGTCATCAAGATTTTTCTGAAACATTTCATTCCGACTCAAGAGTCCAGCTGCTTCGAGGAGCACCTAATCCCAACCCTAACCCTTCAGCGAGGGTCAAACCGCAGAAATGGATGGATTTTGGCAACAACTTTGGTCTGCAAGCCAAAGAAGTCTTAGAGTCCTCCAATACATTCACTTCTTTTCTTCTTTTGGCCATTATGTACATTGGGCAACAGGAGCAACAGCGCTGCAACCTAAGAAAACACTTGCAAATGGACAAAGCACAAGCAGATTAATAAAACTTCAATATCAGTTTGAGAGCACATGCAAAGCATTTGGAAAACACGCTGCAAAAGTCACAACACAACACACCAAGAAAACATGTCGCAAAAGCCACAACACAATTAGACATCTTACTGCAAAAGCCACTGCACAAGACAAAAGGAAGTTCACTGAAAAAGCCACAAAACATAACATTAAGAAAATGCATTGCAAAAGCCACGAAAGATTGAGAAATCGCTAGAAAGATCACAAAATAATGGAAGTGTTTCCAATGGATACCTAAAAGTGATGCCTCCTTCTGGATGTGCTTGTTTTTTTCTCCCCCTCCTCTTTTTTAATGATTAATCTTATTGATGATAATTGCGCTCCATAAATGGCATACAATGAAAAATGACGGAGAATTTGTTGGAAAATATTGGATATTTATCAGATATATTACAATGATCAAATTTGAAGAAAAAAGAAGGATACTTTAAATAAAATCAAAACAGACAATTTATAAGAGATTTGGTTGATCATGGGAGTTTTTTCAAAAGTAAATTGTTTTGGCCAATTTTTTTATTATAAGTATATATACATTTTCAGATCAGTGTGTTTAAATTTTTTGTTTTATTCTTTCCAAAAATAATTAAAGAATTAAAATTTGGCCAAATTATAAATGGATTGATGAAAATAATTGATTGAAGAGAATATTTTTAAATATATATTGTAATATTTTTAATATAAATGTTTTTTAAGGTCTATCATAACATCGGCCCAAAATAATTACAAATGTAAACACTGGAAACATTTCCAGAAATGTAGGTCTCAAACCGTGGCCAAAGAAAGAAGAAGAGGTCTTTATTGTCACATACAATCATATAAATTGTGTAATCTAACAAAATTGGTTATCTGCATTTACAGCTGACAGCAGGGCCGCTGAGCAGATTAGGGTTCAGAGTCTTGTTCAAGGACCCCTTGACATGTAAACTGCTGGGACTTGAACTGGCTCCCAATCGGAGGGGGGGCTGCTCTAATAACTGAGCTACAGCCACCTCGTCCGTCCAGGTGCCTGCATCACAAGTTTCCTCTGGAAACCCTTCCATCGTGTTGCGGCTATTGCGGCTTATATTTTCATAATCTGTTGTGGTATTTGCAGAGCGCTCTCCAAATCCTGCGCATGCGTCAGCGACTTGAGGATAAGCCTTGATTTGTTTGTATTTCGTCTATTTGCATGTGTTTTCTTAAGTTTCTGTGCGTTTGCCCCTTTAGCTCACCGCATATATGGTCCAAGAATGGGACCAAAACTGAGGAATCAATTCACAACTGTATGGAGGAATAGTGGAACTGACCGTGTGAGATCACAGAGGAAGTCAGCAAACCTCCCCTACATCCTTTCTAACCTACCAGGACTTCATTGCTTAAAAAAAAAAAAATACAAGTTACGCATTATGGCTTTGTGCATACGGACATCTCACCACAGAAACTCTTTGTCTTTAACCTGCACCTCAATGTATTTTTGGAATCATGGACTGGGCCTTGAGACAGTGAAGTTTACCGTACAGTATTAATATGTTCCTGTGATATCTGGCCTCTCCTTGTGAACAACAGCATCATCGCGTGGCATGTTTTTTTTGAGAGGAATGTTCCACTTGATGTTGGAGCACTGCTCTTCTACATGTTACGACTCACCGTGTTGTATGACACTGATGCTATAGATGACACCATTTGTGAAATCTCACTTTTGACTGCGTAGTTACTGAAGCAATAGGAAAAATCTCCTAAAACCTACAAACGTCAACCGTTGTGTTTTGTAATCTCATTTTAGTTAAATCAGTATTTCTCTTATTTGTGGGGATTAACAAAGGTAGAGAGTTTCATGGCTATGAAGGAAACGTTTGATATTTTGGGAAACATGCATATCCACTTTCTTATAGGAACTACAGTAATAAACAATAGAAGTTAGCACAAATAGATAGACTTGAAAATCTTACCAGCTACCACATATCAGATTTGTTTACGGTGGACAGTGCACAGTAGCTTTGAAATAGACCTGAGATTAACTCCACTTAAAAACCATATTATCTTTTTTACATTTTATCTTTTCTACAATATAAACAAAGAACTTGATCCGACAAGTCCAGGCGTGATAATAAAAGACAGTATTTCTTCTGTTTTTGAGCTAAGGCAAGGTAGAGTAAGCCGCCAACTGCTGCTAACTTAATATTAAATGTACAGTTGTGAAATGAAGTAAATTAATTCCTATTTTAAATTGAACTAGACACTTTCTATGGTAAGATTTCTCGTTTAAGTTTCACACTGACCACCTTTCCAAGTTTAAATGATTTAGTGGGTAGAATATCCAATGCTCAACAAAACGATTTAATAAACTTTATTTTAAACTCAGTTCAAACTGTTCTTAAAGGCTTCATTGCAGATTTTCAACCTTCAGTATCGTTTTTTGTGAACTTCAAATAGTGCTGGCGATGTTTTCCCGAACAGTTTCATGCATGAAAAAGGAGATTTCTATAATGGCCAAATAATTATTGTAAAAGTATAAAACCATTTAAATGTGTGAATGGTTGGAACTTGTGAGCCTGACGCATGGAAGGCCTGCTGTATTGTGAATTTGATGTCTCTGAAATTCTGAGCCACCAGTCAACAGTTAGTGTGTGACTATTTTTACTGGAGCTATTTATTTCTCATAACCATCAAAGTAAATTTAATCTGTTTCATAAACCATCTGTGCCGCAGTCATTCTTTGATCACCAACTTCAAGCAATGTAATTATTTTATAATTCTGAAAAGTAATCGCATTTATTTAAAATAAAGCAAAAGGCTTCAAAGGGCTAAATTTTTTAACAATATTTTCACCATCAGGTCAAAGCAAGGACAAAATTAATCTAGCAGGATTTTTGGAAATAGACAGTAAGGGATTTCTCTCATGTGACCACACACTCTTATTCCAAATCTTTATATATATATATATATATATGTATATACTTTCATTAATGGCTATTAATGTTTTCACAGACACATTTGTGGAATAAGATCCCTTAAGGATGGGATAAATGCAGAGTATTCATTGAATGATGTTGTACTTGTTTGATTTATAAAGTATACATTATTATTATTGTTAAGATGAAGAAATTAATCTTCTGCCTGAATGTTGTTCTTACATATTTTGATTTCAAGGATTTCTCAACATTCTACAGCTCTCTGTTCTGACCGCTGCTTTCTCTTCCTGCATCACAAGAAGAGAGAGAAAGGGTGATTTTGCTCATTTTACACTTATGGGAGCTGGTAGCACACTAGGTGACTAAAACATCAGTAAACAGATCGTCACAATTTTTGCCTGATTGTGTATCTCTAAGGCGATTGACATGAGTGGGAGGGGTTTCGGAAAAACCTGGGGAAAACTCTAGCCAACAGGAAGTTTGCTCCTTTTCTTGTTCACACAAAAACGGAAACATCTGTAACTTGTTTTGCACAGACCTGTTAAGGTAAATCCATGTTGCGAAAATGGTTTTGCTGTAAACTAAGATTCCTTGGAAGTCAGAAGCTTTGATTCTTTCCATCAGAGTGAGCGAGTGTTCTTTCTTAATGAATGATTAAACAATTGGGATTTATTTGTTTTTACACAGGGGAGTCAGAAAGGAAACATTAGGATCTCATCTTAAAACAGATTTTATGTTACTAGTAATCATGATAAATATTTTGTTGAATTAAGAACACAGTAGTGGAACTGACATTTTCTTAATAGTGCGTGAGCAAATAGTGTTGTGTATGGGGCTTTGTGTATTTTTATACTTTGGACAACCGTGGCCAGATCATAAATAAACAAAATAAAGATGATAAAAATATACCATGTTTGAAAGAACACAAAGAGCCAGAAAAGGACATAAATAAGAATAGGATGGGAGTGAGCAGCATGCCAGACGGAGTCTACATCATAAAAGCTAAATATTGTTATAATTAAGATGGATATTAGAGTCTTTACTGTGGTAATAAGTTCACAGAGAGGTTCAAAGACTGTGGTAATGTTGTGCATCTTTCACTCTGTCTAGTGAACTTGTGTAAAGCTGACCGACAGACTCTAACCCACAACCATGATCGTCAGGAATCTCGACTCAGAAAAGTTTATTCAATGCAATTATTTATACATTGGTTCTGAAAAGTTTATTTTATTATTAGATGTTTTTAATATTCTTATAATGTACTATTCTTGACTAGCTACTGGGGGAGTGAAATTCGATTAAAAATATTAGGAAATCCATTTCATAGTGATAACCTGGGTTAAATGACATGGGGTTAGCGTGTCATTTAACGCTAAATGACACGCTAACCCCATGACAGTTCTTGATTTTAACATTTTCATGTTTTGATGGTTCACTCTTTATCACTTACTGATAATTAATTAATGAATGTCCTCATGGCAATTTGATCTTGGGTCCATCTGTTTGGGCTGGTGCGGTTCTTGAGAGTGTTGCAGAGAATTGACTGACTGAGGCGTACAGGATCGAGTAGATGGATTGGCTCTCCTACATCCATCTTCGTCTTCAGCTTCAAGCTCTGATGACACAATCCCAGCTTGGACTCACTATTGTTGGACGTCCAACAGATGAGATGTTGGAGTTTGGTGGATCTTTCCATGGCAGGTTGACGCCAAAGACGTTGGTAATCTGCAAAGGAGAGCCAAGACTTAAGTGGGCTGCCAAGAGAATCGGGAAATCGAGTGAAACTAATCAGAGAGCATACCTCAATCAAGACCCAACAGCACCCTCCAATTCAATCAGTCGTCATCACCTGCCCTTGATGTATCTGCATAAAGTGGTGCCTCCGTTCAACTGTGTGATGTGTCTCAATCTAAATTTAATCTGGAGAAACAATCCGCATTTTACAAAAAGAAAAGTGATTTGTTATGTAAAATGTGGTGGATCAAAAGTCATTGATTGCAGCTGTCGTAAAAAAAAATAAGGTGGATAAAATCATGGATCATCAGAACTGATTTTGGTTCTGCATCCCCAACCACGCAAATAATCAAATGGGAGACTTGCAATTCCTCCTTACTGCAGATTTCAATATTGAAAAAGTCAGAGTTTTACTACTGTAATTCCACAATTTCAAAGGACTCTTATAATATTTTGTGTAATTTAAAATGTAGACAATGAACTCTTAGCTAACTTTATATTTTATCCTGTAAAATTCTTTATTCATCAAAACAATATTGTGAGGTATGTGCCCAAAACTGTGAGTTATAGATAAAAACACTAAATCTTATAATGACAGACTACCGCAAAATATCTTCGATTTTTTGAAACTTTTGGCTTCATCGTTTGTTCCGTAGTTTAGGCTTTTTATTTATTTATTTTCTCCCATTACAGACTTTAATGTTTTTTCTTTTTCTTTCTTTCATCGTATTGTTTAGAAGCATATTTCATTCACTTATGGAAAAAAAATATGCCCTGTTTTTCTGAAATAACTGCAATACGCTCACGTAGTGATGATTTAATATTTAAGTTATTAATTTCCTTATTTATTCTGTTTTTGTAATATTCTCTTGTAATTTATTGCACCTTACATCATAAACGTATTTGATGATACTTAACGTTTTTCAGACTATGTACTGTTCCCTCTGTTCCTTTTGACATATTAACGGACTGCTCAATTCCAGAAACTAAGCCGATTGGCTTGTTTTTTTGCCTTTGCATTTTACAATAAAGTTTCTTTAAAAAAAAGACGAAGACATACCTCCCCTGCCCCGCCCTCTTGTATGAAACACAACAAGCGCCAAACTGCAGCCCCTCACGGGAACATGAGTCCGGTCGCCAAGGAGCCGCAGTGGAGGAAAGTCCGCTCTGTGACGGGGCTAAGCCCGCGGTGTAGACACGGACACAGAGCCGCAGCGATACGGGAGTTGATTGTTGTTTTCGGTGGCGGGAACGAAGGGATCGCGGAGTCCCTCCATGTTTACAATACTGGTAAGCTAACTAGAAGGTAAGAGGCTAATGTTTTTAGCCTGTGCAGAAGCAAAATTGCCTGAGAAAAATCCCACCATATTAAACATAACTTTCCACCGTAACACCGTAGGTTGATCTATAATAAACATTCTAAAACCTGCTTGTATGGATCATTTAGATACCTAACAATGATGTTAGCCGGGTGCTAACTAGCCTGTAAGCAGCTAATGTTTTTAGCCTGCACTGAAGTTAAAGTAATACTGAAACCTCTTATCAGGCAGCCATGAACCGTAAGTGGAAAGTACTGATATTGACATGAGGTGCAGAGAAGAGGAAATGGGCAATGTAACCCCCCTAAAAAGAACGGTTCTGCAGCTTTTGGCCACAGACCATTTTTGTCACTACTGGTGGCATGATGCAGTACCTACAGCTCATTCAGGTTGCACAGGTGGTCCAGCTCTTCCATGATGGTACAGCCATAAGTTCCTTCTAAAGAAGGTTTTCTTTTACTCCCAACACAGTCTGGGGAGAGTGGAGGAGATAATAGGAGATGGGCTGTTACACGAGGAGAGATGGACAGGGCAGTAAAACATCAACTAGCCAGCAGCAGGATCGGCATCTGCTGCTTTAGTCCAGGAGGAACAAATGGAACACTGTCAGCGCCCTACAAGATGACCTCCAGCAGGCTACTGTCGCGGATGTTTTTGACCAAAATGTCAGACACTCCATGAGAGTTGCATGAGGGCTCAACATCCTTTAGTGGGATTTGTGTTCACACTCCATCAACGTTCATTTTGACAGAGTACACCAGAATTTGCAGATTTGTCTTGGACACCTGTTCTCTTCATAGATGAAAGCAGGTTCACACGGAGCACATATAACGGATGCGTAATAGTCTGGATACTCCGTGTCGAATATTATATGGTGCCTGCAACATCATCCAGCATGACGGGTTTTTTGGTGTGTCAGTGATGGTGTGGGGAGGCATATCCTCGGAGGGCCATGCAAACTTTCACCTATTAGCCACCACTATCATGGTAAATAGTAAATGGATTGTACTTATATAGAATTTTTCTGGTCAGCACCACTACTTAAAGCACTTTACAACACAAGTCAGAATTCACCCATTCACATTACGTTTGAAACAGTAATGACAGAAGCTACCCTGTAAGGTTCCACCTGTTCATCAGCAGTGATAACCATTCACGCCATCAATCACACACCAATGAAACAGCCATTGGCTGCAACTTTGGGTTCAATATCTTGAACAAGGATAATTCAACATGAAGACCAGAGGTCTACCACCTGAACCTCTGTCTGACTGCTGTTAGGTACCGTTGTGAAATCATCAGACCTGTCGTCCAACCTTTTTTGGATAAAGTGGGCCCTGGTCCATTACAATGCTAGGCATCATGTGGGCAGAATGTGAAGGCATTTGTTGGATGCCATTGACTGTCTCTCACATCCCAAACACCTGAATCTAATTGTGAACCTCAGGGACATCAACAGTGTTTTCCTCTGGACTCATTCTGTCTTGTCATTGGTCTCTCACAAAGGCAGACAGCTTTTCTCCTAAGGTGTCTCTATAGCTTGCTCCCCCTGCAGGTTCATTTCTGCACCTCCGCATCATGTGGTTACCGCACTTCAATTGGCTGAAGGAGAAAAGTAGACGCACCGGCTTTGCTGTTGCTTATGTTATGAATTAGGATGCGGAAGAATCGTTCTAATTCAGAAATGAGATAGCATATACTTCTGAATCAAAATACCAATCTTTTTACAATAAATTGCCCTCCCCTAATTAAAGTGCTACACCTACCTGTGCAAGTGTTCATATTAGTGTTAAATATAGAAGTTCAGTTATTTTCATTGAAGTGTTGAGCGTAGCTTTACCTTTAATGTCACTGAAGATTAAGTAGCTTCAGGGTAGTAATCATTAATGGATAAGTTAAGTATAATGAAAGGGTTGCTACTAGCTGTACAGTAGTCATCAAAGAATTGTTAAATGTAACTTTACTGTAGTTGTAATTGAAGTGTTAAATATAGTTTCACAGTTATTATTGTGAGAAGAGGTTTCTGTACGGTAATTATCATTGAAGAAGTAAATGTAGTATAATAGTAGATATCATTTCAGGCTAAGTATAGCTGTACAGTAGTTTTCATTCAGAGGTAAATGTTGCCGTTAAGTATATATTACTGACGAAATGTAACTTGGCATAGTAATCACTGAAGTACTAAAGTAGCTGGGAATTAACCGTCATGGGAGGGATAAATGTGGCTAAACATTATTTATTACTGAAGATTAAACAGTTATATAGTTACTGTGGTGTAGTTAACGCTGAAGGTGTTGAAGTGTAATTTTACAGTAGTTGTCAGGCTGACATGTGGTTTTCGTTCCAGTGTCAAAGCAGTGGTTCCTGCCTGCGGTGAGGGGCGACATCCCCCCTGGCTGTGCTGCCCATGGATTTGTCTGTGAAGGCACACGAATATTAGTTCATGGAGGCATGGTTGAGTTTGGGAAATACAGCAGCAGCCTCTATGAACTTCAGGTAATCATATTGATACAGCAGAATCTTCTAAGTCTGTTGCAGACTGAATGGATCATTTAAAATATTTACTTTTGTCCTACGTAACTCAGGTTAGCCGCTGGCTTTGGAAGAAGTTGAAGCCCAGAGCGCCCAGGAATGGCCTGCCTCCCTGCCCTCGGATCGCACACACTTTCACTCTTGTGGGTAATAAGTGTTACCTCTTTGGAGGGCTGGCCAATGATAGTGAAGACCCAAATGGCAACATACCAAGGTGAGATATACCCTATATATATACCTATATTTAGACTTTCATGGCAGGCTGTTCTTGTTACAGGTCAACCAAATAATTAGTCCGGTCACTTAACTCCCTCTGCTAACCACTTTATCATGTCTCCGTCTGAATTAAAAATTATGAGATTTTGAATGAATATCATTCTGTTCCCATTTGGGTGTTTTTTTTAATCTTGCCATTAAAAAATGATGTTGTCACAAAATTAATAAAATTTCTGTTTCGAGGTTTTGTGGCTCTGTGTACAGTCAGTCTGAAACCCAATATATTCAATCTGTTCTCCCATTTGAAGGTTTTTATAGAAAATCCTAATTTCTTCACAAAGTCTTATTAAAAAGTAACTGAAATTATACTCTAGTTTAATGACTAACCTTAAAACTTTCAGTGTCTATAATGCTCTTTTAGCCTTTTTTTTTTTTACACATAACCAGCATGCAAATAAACAAGATTGATAAAAAAAAACCTGTATCTAAGAGTTTGATAATTTACCATTGTAGATATATGGGTGACTTCTTCGAGCTGGAGTTGCAGTCTGTGTCGGGGGTGAGAGGCTGGAGCATCCCAGAGACAAAGGGTGGAGGTCCGTCAGCACGGGAGTCCCACACCGCGGTTGGTTATGCTGGCTCTGGTTCCCCGAAACTCTTTATCTTCGGGGGGATGAAAGGGTGCCGTTTAAATGACCTTTGGCAGCTTGACCTTGGTAGGATGCCTACTTTAAATAATTTTTTTAAACAGTTTAATTGACACTTTTAAACTGCTAATTGAATACAAACGTTGGATTGATCATTGCATATTTGAATTTATTGAGAAAAGAATAATTCTTGGCCTTTCTTCAGACACAATGGTTTGGTCGACACCTCAAACCAGGGGTTCCGCACCACTTCCTAGAAGTCTTCACTCTTCCACTGTCATTGGAAACAAGTAAGACATCCTCCGCTGTCTGTGCTGTGTCTCAGTCGGCAGTCTGTGTGTGAGACTCATGACCATATGACAAATGGTGTCTCTCTGTTTGCAGGATGTATGTTTTTGGTGGCTGGATTCCTGTTCCACAATCAGACAAACAGAGTGCCTTAGGAACTGAGTGGATCTGCTCTAATTCCTTAAGTGTGCTAAATTTAGGTAAGAATGCTTACCTAAATTACCTAATAGGCTTTTTCATTGCCAATCGAGAGTCTGGTATTTAACCTCCCGTGAGGTGTTTGATACATAGAGAGACTTAACGTATGCGAGTTTACCGCTTCCCTGGTTTGCTGTCTCAGACACTATGAGCTGGCAGAACCTGGGCCCAGAGCAAGGCGACGATATCGAGTCTCAGCTGCAGAGCCAGGGGCCCACGAGTGACGATCCATATGTCACTTGGCCAAAAGCCAGAGCTGGACATTGTGCCGCTACGGTTGGATCCAGGCTTTACATTTGGAGTGGTCGAGATGGATTTCGTAAGTGCTGGAACTTCCAAGTTTGCTGCAGGGACCTCTGGTACCTGGAGACAGGTGAGAGCTGTGAAGGAGGGACAAGAGAGGTTTCATTGATCATGGAGGTGTTACTTATTTCGAATTAGAAAGTAAAATTAAAAAATAATATTTCTGTCATCAGATCGCACAGCCACACCGGAGGCAGTATTACTCATCAAATCCACAGTCAGCATGCTTCACGTGGCATGGCGCCCCCTGCCAGGGGCTGACTACTACATTCTTCAGATCCAGCCTGTGTGTCATCGGAGCTCTCTTATTTGTGATCCTCCAGTCAAACAAGTCCATCCAAATGGAATGGATGGAATGGAAGGAACGAATAAAGACGCAGGTAAGGAGAGCGCACATATTCAGTTAATTTGTATCAAAAGGTATTTATATACACATTCAGTTATTGGTTGCATGTGTATTGAAGGGCATTTATGCCCATGTTGATTTATTGGTTGTATGTGGTTCAAGGGCATTTATGCCCATGTTGATTTATTGGTTGTATGTGGTTCAAGGGCATTCATGCCCATATTCCAAGAATGAGATGTTTGTATATCAAAAGACATGTATGCACATTCGGTCAAGAGATGTATGTGTATCTAAGGACATGCTTAACTCTCCATACTCAGGGGGCCAGTCTCACAAGCCTCAGACTGAAAGGGTCCCTAATTCAGAAGCCAAAGCATCCGCTAAGGTTGGTTTGACTTTAAACGGTGCATTGTAGGCTGAAGGATTTTCACTCCTCAAATGCCAATTGTCATAGACTTTGAAAGAAATATCAATATCCTCACCAATATTGATAAATTTTTGACAAAGGGCAGTCATAGATTTTCGCTAACATGCATGACATCATAAATAGAGTAGATACACCCGTAGGTGTGATCTCTCTCCACAGTAGCATCTTTTTGTTGCACACAGTTTAACTTTTTTTAACAATTCCATTAACAAGAGTAATATGAAAAGAGCTGTGAGTACTTAGAATGAGACAAGTTGCAGAAAAGAACTAAAATACTTTTATGGTTTGGAATTGGGGTTTCAAAAAGATCAGTCTTTGATTTTACTCCCTTCATTTCAGGATGTTTCAGCGCAGCGGGAAATGACAGTCAAACTGTCTAATGGCTCGACAGAATCTGGAGCACAAGATGGGAGGAATACTGGGAGAGGGGAAGACTTTCAGAAAGAGCGCCGCAGTAAGTGATTAAATGACTGATTAAGGCTTTCTTTCTATACTACTGTAAAATACTGGACTATCCAGTCTGATTGTTGTTTCCACACATTCAATTATTGAGGACCCTAAAGATTCAGTGGGTAAGTTTAATAGGATATTGTCAGATCTATTTCTATTCTTTCTCCCATTGTGGTCCTGCAGAATGGTGTTTTGGTCGGAGCGGATGTAATCTTCAGTCTTATTTTCAACCGCCCTCTCACCTCAGCAGTGATACACAGACTTTTTCATTATAGGTACTCGACAGCAGACCAGTGAGGCCAGCAGCTCGACACAGCAGCAAACAGGTGAGATGGTTCTCAACAACGTCAGAGATACATTCCACTGCAGCAGGTCTTAAGGTCATTCTTCTATTTACAGAGGAACAACTTGTTTCAGCTGACAAGACGACAGACTTCTACTCCGACACAGATCAGGTCTGCTACCCTCATCAGGCTTTGTTTGTGTTTTCACTTGCCTCTGTCTAAAGAAAACCATAATTTCTCCCTCCATGTCCAGGCGGTGTGGTTTGATGTGGGTGTGTTCAAATCACTGTTCTCGGAGGTCAGCCACTACTTCATGCCTGCAAACGATGACCAGGCCAGTGCAGGCCTCAGCAGCCGCCCACCAAATACAAAAGAGGTTTGCTAAATTAATAACAGTGCTCATTGCAAAGGCTGTCCTGTTTTTATTTTGTACTGGTTTTACTCCATTTAGTAGTTATAACTATTATTTGTTGCTGGTGCAGGCATTATGAAATCCATCAACTGCTCATCCTCTGTTTCTCCAGAGGAAGCCACCTGGGCCTCAGGACTACAAGGATCGAGAGAAGAAGGAACTAGCTACAGGTCAGACCTATAGGTTCAGAGTCGCTGGCATCAACTGCTTTGGTAAGGGAGACTTCAGCCCAGTGAGTGAATTCAAGACCTGCCAACCTGGTTTCCCTGGAGCGCCATCTGCTGTAAAGATTTCCAAGGTAACACAGCAGGAAAGTTTGTGTAAAGACCGAATGAAATGTGAACATAATCAGTTTAGATATTTATCAGGCTGAGCAACGGTTGGTCTTCTCTGCTTTTCTGTACAGGCCCACGATTCGGTCCAGGTCACATGGGAGGCTCCCTCCTCTCCGTCAGGCCGCATCCTGGAGTACTCCATGTACATGGCGGTGAGGAAGAGCCGCTCCACGAGCTCAGAGGGTCCAGGTCAGATGTCCTTCATCAGGATCTACCGCGGGACCAAGACATCCTGCTCTGTGGGCTCCAGCCACCTGGACAATGCCCACATCGACTTTTCTGCATCCAACCGGCCGGCCGTGGTCTTCCGTATAGCTGCTAAGAATGAGCAGGGCTACGGCCCAGCAACGCAGATCCGCTGGATTCAAGGTGGCGCTGCTTAAATTTTGTTTCTACTTCATAATATCGTTTGCAAACTGATTCAACTTAATTCTATTTTAGATCCCAGTGAATTGCATGTGTCAGATAACAGCGCTGAGGGCGAGCGAGATGCTGCTGACAGGTGATCCATCAGACCTACTGTTCATTTCCACTCTCAGTGACAACTTTTTTAAATAACTGCTCTACTTTTGATCTTTTCCTGCAGCTCCAGCTGAAAATATTTGCACCAATTACAGCATGGAAAAGACTATGTGCACTCAGGAAATTGGCAATGCTCGCCAGTCAAATGTTGTATATTACCTAGATAGTTTTGTTAAATTATTTTTTTATATGGAATTATTGCTCTGTAAATAGATGTTTTCATAGTCAGCTTGACCACTCGGCTATTTTAAATGTTTTGTTGTAAAGTTTGGTGCGATGCAACTCTTCGTCATCCGTCGTTTCATCATCCGTCGTTTCATCATCCGTCGTTTCATCATCCGAGATCATCCGTTGCTGCTTTCACAAGCTCCAGGAGCGTCCTGTTTGACCACCTTACAATCTTATTCTCACAATGAGAAAATACAATTATTGTCTTATACTATTTTTGTTTTAAATTAGATTAAATGTTATTTACAATCTTTGTCTGTGTACGTTTCTACATCACATGCTGCTCTATGATAAACATTTCTCTTGGTATCACAGATTGTTGTCACTGTCAACTGGTGTAGACATAAGTAAGTTAAAAATAAGATTTGTTTCAATATATTCATAATGTTCACTCCTAAATAAAGTGAATACATCACTAAAATTTTGACATGAAAGCTGCCTGAAGGTGATGCTCATTTTGTCCTTTGAAGAAGAAAGATTAAACTGGAAGAGGTGAGGGCGTATGTCCAAAAACATGACCACATGGGATTATCAGTGCTTAATAGAAGTGTGGATCACAGATTATTATCGGTCTTTATTACTATAAGACTATGGTCTTACACCAATCAGCCATAAAATTATAACCACAGAGTTGAAGTGAGAAACATTGGTTATCTCATAACAATGTCAGTGGGCGAATATTTTTCCCAAGTTGATTTGTTGGGATCAAGAAAAAATGGTGTCAAGGTCTGAGCAACTTTACTACAGGCCCTGATTGTGGTGGCTAGACTGGGTCAGAACAGAGGTTTTGCTGAGTAGTAGAAAGTTTATTATGTGACTAATTGCTGTGTATAGATACACACTGCTCAAAAGAATTAGGGTTAATTAATACTTAAATCACAAATCGGATATTGATGAATGAAACATTCATTCAGTTGAAAGTCTTCATTGATGTACATTGTAGAAGGATTCTGTATTAATACCGAGGGGAAATCAGGCATCCAGCAGTATCTGATACGGATTCACACAATACTTAGAGCTTTCATATTTGGTTATAGCGCAAAGTGAAATTTTGCCAAATCAACAGTACAATGTTGGTTTATTTAATACAATAAATGTTTATTATATAGTCAATCCTTACATAGCTGTAAGTGCTGTTAATAGCAATTGGAATGAATGTATAACGATGGAGCGCATGTTAATTTAGCTTATAGAATACCATATGAGCTCCACATGGTTTCTCTTGTCCTGTGCTGGGAGGAGATGAACAGTCTTATTACCGGGGGAACAAAATACTTCCTCAGTCTTTCCCTTTTTTGAAGGATCTCAGTGTTCTCAGGAAGTAGAGGCAGCTATGCCCCTTCCTGTGCCTAGTGTCAGTGTTCACTTACCAGTCCATTCTTTCATCCAAATCAATCCCCAGGTTCTTCTATGACATGTCAATTTCCACATCAACAACTTTGACAGTGACCGGTTGCAGGTTGGTTCTTTGGTATTCAACCATCATAACCAGGGAGATCATTCAACCACTACCACCTTCCAAGACTGGTTTCTCCTTCTATCCTTCACCATGGGTTGATCTCCCCAAGGCCCCTGCATTCCCACTCCTGCACTCCCATGACACACTCCACATAACTATTGTCTAAAAGATGTGGCATGTCTCCGAGTTATACCTCAAGTTCAAGGTGTAGAGGGTGAAGTGAACAGGAGAGAGCATATTCTCCTGGAATGTAATTTGTTTACATTCCAGGAGAATCCAGTTTTGTGCAGCTCCTCTGCCTTGATGCCTCCTCCCCAACATGTCAAAAAAAGTGCGGACACAAAAGGGTAAAACATTTTCAGCAGCCTGCTGTATGCATTGAATGACCAGAGAAAGTAAATTGAATTATAATGTGGCATAAACTATAGCTCTTAGTTTCGCCTAATTATATTAATCAGCCAAAACATTAAAACCACCTGTTTAATATTGGTTAGGCCCCATCTCTGTCAAAACCAGCACTAACATTATCAGCAATTTTGCCGAAGTAGCTCTTCTAGCTTGTCTTGTCTACCTATAATCAATGAGTCGTGAACACCCATGACCCCATTGCCTACTCACTAGATGGACTTTTTTAGACCACTTTGGAAAGTACTCTAACTGCAGACCACAGACTCAAAAAAAGACCGGCAGCTCTGGAGTTGCTCTGACCCTCTATGCTTGACCATTTTTTGCAGCTTCCAGCACATCAACTACTGTATGAGTTAAACCTATTCCTACCGACAGCAAGGGTATATCCTTGAAAAAAGTCCCCAATCCCCTTCCTTGTGCAAGCAACAGGCCCTGATAGAACTCCTCAAATTAAAATTAAAGTTAATTCCAAAATATTTTAATTAAAAAAAAGCTCCCTGAAGTCAGTAATGGACTAAAGGTAATGTTAGATTAAGTATGGGTTAGTCGACTTATTTTCACCAAATTTGGACTAAATCGGATCAATGGTTGAGAAATTATGGCCCGAATAATTTTGGAGGTAAACCTGTAGTGTTAGTAATATATAACAAAGATTTTTCCCAGATTCTCGTACTATCTCGTGAAAATGATCAATTCATGTTTTGAAGTATGTCCAGAAAAACAGCGTTTTTCATGAAAGAATCTCCACTGAGTGAGTGAAATATGAACTAATAGAATAAATATTATATTAACAAGATAGATCTCCCTGAGTCGATTCATATGCTCTGAATTTGGGCTGAATCGGACTAAAGAATGAGAAATTATTGACGAAAACCTTTGGAGAAAAAGCTTCCCCTAGTGTTAGAAATATACAGACTACCTTTCTCAAAATCCCTCCAGTTCTTCCTTACCCTAAGATCTATGTGGCTATAAACTTTGAAAATTATCTATGAACATCAACAGGGAGTGGTAATAATGTTATGGCTGGGTGTATATATCACTGTCCACATGGCAGGTTTTCTGTCTTTGTATTTGCTTTACTGTATTGATATATATAGATAGATCCAGAATGAATCTCAAGAATGAATGATGTCACTTAAATTCAATTCTTTATTGGATGTGTGGACATGTTCTTACATTCACTCATTCCAGCTCTCATCTCTTTGGGTTCTAGTCCAGCAAGCAAAGTACAAACAAATACATAATCCTTCTGCTGGGGAATTATTAGTAATGGCACCATCAGCCGGAGAAATCCACAGTAACAGCCAGCGGCTGGAGCAGAAGTCATTCGAAGTACAAGTGCTTAGTGCACATGTTTGAACGCAGGAATGTTTGAGTACTCCACAGCTCTGATTGGAAGGAGCAGCATTGATCTGAACATCAATGATCTCAGCTCATTCATTCTCCTTACTGCCCACGTTTCATTAAATTGGCGTGACCTATCGCTGCTGGCGTCAGGAGGAAGTGCATAGAGAACCCAGCCTCAAAGGATATAAATACAGGGAGGGTGATCTCCACCAATGATCACCTTATCCTCCCTGCTGGACAACCGACTCACAGCCTCCCTGACACCATGAAAGTAAGTACAATCAAAGTTTTTGATTCGTAGGAAAATTCTTGTTTTCGGAGTCTTTTTTTCCACTTTGTTTCTGAAAATACACATTTCTACTGTATATGAGTCCTAAGCTATAATTATTTATGATAAACACTGGGTCTTTAACCTCCTATATCCTTATTTTGTTCTCTTGCATATTTCTTTCATCTTTATATTGTCTCCACTCTGTCATTATAAATTAAATGTATTATTATTATTATTATTCTATAAAATGTGGCTTGAGGTATTTTATTTTTCTTTTCTTGTGTAATTAATGTTACTTTTGCACTGGGATGACTGGGGTGTTTATCTTAATTACAAGATTGATTTTTTTGTAATTATATATATATATATGTTTAAAAATATTTTTAAAAAACAATAAAAACTGTTTGGAAATCAATCATTATATAGTATGTTTTTTACATTAATACATACATTTTCTGATGGACTCACTATTATAAATTAAATGTATTATTATTATTATTATTATAAACATCTACCGATGTGGCTGATCTGCAGCTAGACCATCAGATACAATGTATAAAATAGAAAATGACCTTTTTCCACACTGACCACTATGCATGAAAGGGTTAATATCACTTTCAAGTTACATTGCTAGTATTCTATATTGCATTTCATTTTTAGTCCAACTCCATGATAAATGAATAGAGGTTTGCTAAAATGATTATATATATATTATTATACACCCACAGATTAAGTGTTTATCTGAGCAGCAGGTTGCAGCATTAAAAAAACTGTGAATTCTCACATACTTTTATCTCACACAGGGTTTGAGGACCATCACATTAACGTACGTTCTCACCCTTTTACTTCTGACATCATTTATCTCCAACTCGTGGAGCGCACCGAAGGTAAAGCTGCTTTATTTCTCTCTTAAGACATTATCAATATATCATCAACAAAAAACTCCATAAACCCAGAGAGGACTAACTGTAAGCTAAAAGAAAGACATTATTGGTGGCAAATTGGAACCATATAATGAATGCTGCTTTATGAAGGAATATATTTTGATTTTGTTTCTTCTTTAAAGGGATCTTTCCAGCGGAGAAATTGGACGCCACAGGCTATGCTGTACCTGAAAGGAACCCGTATGTAGACTTTAAATGACTTATCTCATGCCTGTATGAGTGTTCAAGATTAAACAAACTGAATAAATGCATGCATAATATACATTATAGTGGCATTTGCCTCCAAACATCAAGTTCATTATATAAATATTCTATAAATCCAGGCAAAAAATAGGAGTGACTTTTATTTATTTGTTCCAGAGGGGCGCAGGTTCATCTCAGAGGACCACAAAGAGGGAGATGTCTATGACACGTTGCACTTAGGTATGTAGAACATCTTAATAACCATGTACACCAATCAGCCCTAACATTATAACCACTGACAGGTGGAAGAGGATGATGTTTAATATATTGTTAAAATAGCACCTGTCAGTGGGTCGGATATATAAGGCAACAATTAAACACTTTGTTTTGAGGTTGATGGGTTGGAAGGACGAAAATTGGAAAAGCAGAAGGAACTGAGCAACTTTGATAAGGGACAAATTGTGATTGCTAGATGACTGGGTCAGAGCATCTCCCGATCTCTAACTTCAGAAGATGTTGCAGATCGGGACATCTCCCGAAGTTGCAGATGTAGTAGTTGCAGATCACAACTACTACTGTGATCTGCACTAGTTGTTGTTACCTTTAAAATTGATCTAAGGAAGGACAACTCGAGGGAAGTGATGATCCTTCAAAAGAACTAATTTAATGCAAATTGCTTAAAAAATGAAAGCTGGTTCTGATAGAAAGGTGTGAGAACACACACAGTGGTATCACAGGGCTGCTTTGGCAGTTAAGACAAGATAACACACACTGCTCAGAAGGCACATGGTTTCAATGTTATAGCTAATCGGTAAACAAATAATAAGGAACTTTCCCCAAAACAGTCTTGGGAGCTGGAATCATGTTGACTTAAGCAGTGGATAGATCATTTGTTTTTGGTGTTTCAGAGACTCGTAGTCAGAACACAGAGAAGCTGAACGTGGATCAGGCTGCCACCGTCCTGCTCCACTTTCTTCAGCAAGCCAGAGAGGGAGGTGAGAGCATCTGTTTTTTGTCCTCTCAAGTCAAGTCGTGATGTCAAATCACAACAAAAAGTTATCTCAAGGCACTTTCTCAAAAAGAGCAGAAGATCCATTAATGACCACAAGAAGAGGAAAAAACTGCCTCTTAACAGAAGGAAACCTCGAGCAGACTCCGACTCAAGACGGTTGGCCCTCTGCCTCTGTGGGAGAGAGGGAGAGGTGGAATGGGGAACAGAGAGCCATGTGAGGAAACAACAATAATAGCAGCTATAATAAAGGGCGGATTGCAAATATTATAACTTCTATAATAACACTGTTAGAACAAGAACAACAATAATAATGGTTATAATGATAAGTGGGCATCAACCAGGTCCACAGCAGTAGGTAGAGTCATGACCCGCTGGATCCTTCAGGATGAGAACGCTCAAAGAGAGGAAGCGTGAGAAACTTATAGCAACATTGGAAATCGCCCAGCAGTCTAAACCTATAGCCACATAACGCTGCATCCTGGGAGTGTAATGTTTACGTCTGATCATCTTCACAATATAAATGAATCCAAACATATCGTTCTGTATGAGAAATGAAAAACTATTTCCTTGTTGTGAAAGCCAAACTATATCAATACAGTTGTAAATCCTGAAAATGTTTCTTATGTACAAAAGTTTGGTGCCAATTTTTTTCCCTTACTATACACTGATTGCGTTTTTTTTCTTTTTTCCTGAATGCACTAATATTTAGGGCCAGTTTGAGTGCAAACCCTTAATTTCAATTTAAAAACAGAAGTATTCATTCAGTGTATATTTTATGTGTATGGTCATATTCAACTTTTTTTATAATAATAATAATAATACATTTAATTTATAATGCACTTTACATTTGGATCAAATCTCTAGATAATGTTGTATTTGAAACTTAAAAATGTGATAACAAACTAGCAAATTTGAGTGTCTTCGATTTACTGTTGAATTCAGATGATTATTTTTATGACATACAGAACATGCTGGTGGTGTTATAACTCTCTGACTCTGTCTCACTATTTCCACCAATCACAGGTTAAAGCCATCCTGTATTTAATTCTATCTATCAAATGTAACCATGCAGCAGCATGGAAATTATTTTTAATCAATTCAGAGCTTTTTACCTTGATATTGACGGCTGGACAGACAGAAGACAGGAACAGACAGAGATTACAGTGAATGAAGCGGGAGTTGCATTTTAAAATCAATCTCAATTTCACCCAATCCATAAACATGAAATGATTTTCAATAAACAGATTGTGTTTTCTTTCTTTGTCGTATTTTAATGATGTAATCTGATGTTCGTTTTGTCTTTCTCTCATGTAGCCAATGAAAACCCAGATGAGGTGTATTTCCAGCAGCTGCCTCTGTGGAAGAGAGAATATTTCTAAAAGTCTTTCATATGTTTGTAAATCCAACAAACAGCATTGTCTTTGTTTTTGGCTGTAATATCTGTGTGAGGGGGGGAAACAACGATGTAAATATGAATACACTCAAATGTTTAAGATGTGATGTTTTAAAAAGACTTTGAATTCATAACACTACTCATTTGAGAATGTCTGAGTTGTTGTTGTTTTTTTAAACCTATTTCAGAACATTTTGAAAGCATCCATCTACTATTATGACATTAAAATGTCAGAAAAAGAACGTATTCTCAGTGTGATGACATAGCAGCTACACCTTTCTTTCTTATTATCTTATTTAGTATCTTTATTATATATGGCAATCAGAAGCAGACAAAGCATCTTGACCCAAATCACAACAGATCTCATCCATATTAATTGCAAGAATAGTGAAAGTGAGAGGTTATACATTTAAATTACAACTACATTGTATACTTATTGAAAATATAAATTGAACATATTATAAATACTTTATAGATACGACCAAATAACGTCATTTAGGCAGGTTGTGGCATCGTAATTGTTCTAATGTCCTCTGATCAAAATATAAACATTTTAAATAGGCTTCTTTATGGATAAGAGCATGTATTCAGTTGGAGATAACAGCCACTCCTTGAAAGATGTTCACATCTTATGTGAGGAATTAAGAGTATTGTAAAGTAATCGGACACATCAGTGAAACAATTTCTACATTTAACTCCCTGAAAACCAAACAGATGACGTGCATTTGGAACAAAGCAAACATGCACTCATCTGTAAAAAATTAACACATAAGATCATTAAGACAAATTAAGATCATTTTGGCATAATTGACGGACTTGTATTTCCCTCAGATCCATTAAACAAACAGAATTTAGGCATATCTGGTCTTTCATATTAGATCCAAGGTTGTAATTTCCTGAGCAATATTCAGGGAACACAAAGAAATGGTCTGTACTTCCGTTTGGAAGTCGTATGGTCGTGTCTGTTATCAAAGTCGCTACAGGCTTGTTGTAACACAGGTAGTATTATTATCCCTGTTCAGGCCCGTTATGTGCGTTACTTTATATTAAAGGGGGCGTGGCCTCTCTAGGAGCGTCTCTGTGTGTGCTTGTGTGTGTTCGAGTGTGTGCGCGCGTGTGTGTGTGTGTGTGTGTGTGCGTGTGGGTGTGGGTGTGAATGAGTGAACAGCGCTGTTCAGGAGCACAAGAGTGTATCAGTAAAGCAGGAATGAAAATTGGGTTAGCTAAGAGCTACTTAGTGACTTAATGTGCACAGCAGGGCACAGTTGTTAGAGAATAAAGTCTGCAGCTAATTAAGACAAAGTGGAGTCTCCGGTGTGATGTTTACTACTGCTAACAAAGTATAGAGGGGTTATAGTTGCGGAGCAAAAAACTTCGGCCCTGGAGGAAATAAATAAATAAGAATCTTACCTGTCAGCGGATAACAGTCTGGACCCAAATCAGGAAGAGGCTAACTGTTAGTGTTAGCCGCTAACACTTATAAAAATCATAAATGTGCCTGATATTTAGTGTTGGGTTCCATTCAGGTGTAATCGGCTGAGGCAGTCTCGCCAAGCCAGCCTATGATGGAGCCAGACACGCTCCCCCTGTGGCCGAAATATGTACTGCAAATATAATAATTAAAGAATAAAAATAAAATGACATCATAACTACTTTATTTAGCGATCCAAATAAAATCCCAAGTTAACCACCTTTGTGTTGCGACCCAAACTTTGGGAATTACTCATAAAATTCACAGTCAAGGGTAAACATAACATTTAAGTCCTGCATGAACCTAAAGCTGGGATGATAAAGGCTGACCAGAGTAGACTTGTAAATAAATATATAAAAATCAATTAATATTCTGTATGTCTGATTTCTATCACCAAAACAGCCATGTGAATTACTGTGTATTTGATTCCTTTCCATCAGATCCAGCATGAACTTCTTTTTTTTTGCAATATATGCTACATCTGCTCTTCCGTAGCATCAGACAACATGGGTTATCCTTCACTCCCAACGAACATTGGTGAACCATGGGCACCCACGATCTTGTTGCCATGCTTAGATATTATTGATTGGAAATAACCACTGCAGACCAGGAACATCCAACTCAACTTGCAATCTAGCCATCACAATGTGGCCCTTGTCAAGGTCACAGAGAACCTACGGCTTGCTCATTTTTCCTTCTTCCAATACATCAACTTGACGACACAATATCAACCGCTACCTGATATATCCTCCCCAATCAGTGTTATTCTCACTTCACCTATCAGTAGTTTTAATGTTATGGCTGATAGGTGCATATGAATCATGCTACATGGATTTAATGTGTAGTTCTCTAGATTGAGGAGTTATAAGTAACTGCTCGTTATCGCTTCTCCGACTTAAAACCTATCCTGGCATCTCTGGTGAAACATCAATGCTTTTCTAACTTTACCTGTCAGCGGTTGTAATGTTCCAGTTCATTGGTGTGTGTATAAAAAGTTTTAACTTCATGCAACTGATGATTTCAACTTCCAAGTTTTATTATGTATTTCAAAAATATCACAGATGTTACAAATCCAAATCAACAGCTAGTAGATAGTTTTTAATTCCACATATCTGGTCTTATAACTGACCCATCTCATGGTACATATCCCCGTATAGTTTAGAGGAAGGTTCGAAGTTGTAGTGGGTGTTGAGTGAAGCCCCTGATACTTCCTTTTCTTCTTTATGTGCAATTAAGAATGTGTGTCCAACCTCCCGAGACATTTAACCGTCATCTGCACCCAAACTGAGCTTACAGTCATTCTGACTGAAGAGTATTGAAAATCCCAGTGTGTTGAGAATGATGAGAACTGGTTTTGTGATGGACCTGGAAGTGATTTCGGTGCCTGTATGGTATGTGTGGTACATTTCAGTATCATGTCTCTACTGGTTGCTTCTTCTTGCCCTCTGGTATGGCATCCACTACAAACGGTGCCTTGATGTTCTGTCGGTCCCTTTCAGCCTCCTCCTCTTCATCATAAGGCTCACTGTCACTGTCATCCTCCACATCACTGTGGTGGGGAGTTGAGTGGAGGGAGGCAGAGGGAGAGGGGGGGACCGAGTAGGGCCGGGGGTAACGGAAACCCTCAGTCTGTGGACACAAATGAAAAATATTGGAAAATTATACTTACTGTTTTGTAGAAAATAACTCACTGGTTTAAATTCTTGGAAAAGAATGTAACCACTGTAACCAACTACATGGATTTTTTTCAAGTCATCAGTTAGACTGAGTGAGAGGAGGGTCTTATTATACGTAATACTACGAGGAACGTCATCAGCGCACACTATAATGATGTCTTGCCAATCATCCAAATGTTAGGCTGTCAATTAAAGCCAAACAAATGGATAAAACCCAGCAGTGTCCAATGTCTGTCAGTCAGAACATGAGAGGCAGAACCAAGTAGACGGTTGAGCAGATACAGGAAGCCTTCTCAGATAGAGCTCTGATGATCTACAGTCAACATCAGGATCAACCTGAGGTCACAGATGTGTAGAGCTGCATGGATAAGATAACCTCCTCTGTCTAGTAGTAGTAGTAGTAGTAGTAGTAGTAGTAGTAGTAGTAGTAGTAGTAGTAGTTGTAGTAGTAGTAGTTGTAGTAGTAGTAGTACTAGTAGTAGTAGT